>JAQHUG010000046.1:4920582-4948824 GCA_028555095.1 Dicrostonyx torquatus | reverse complement strand
GTTATCAGAACCGGTGGTTACCAGAACCCCAGAACCGGTAGCAGCAAATGGTTATCTATCGAATTGTAAATTGAGTCACAGGGGGATGGGGGAGATAGGCAGGATGTTGGGTATCTGTAGCCTGCTGAATGTCACGTACTCAGGGATGGGCTGAACTACACAAATTCTGTTCTGGGTTGAACTCTGGCTTGTATGTCTGGACCAATCCCGATTGTTCTCGTACCTCATATTATAATTTATGGAAAACTTGTGATTTTGTCTATAAAAGCTTGCTTGCCTGGATACTCGGGGTGCTTAGCTATCCCTAAGCTTTGCACCCGATTGCAATCGTGAAATAAACCACCTCATGCGTTTGCATCTGATGGCCTAGTTATTGAGTCTTGGGACTCCTTGGCATTAAGACCATTTTTTCAGGTCTTTCAATACTACTCAGCAGTAAAAAAAAAAATGACATCTTGAATTTTGCAGGCAAATGGATGGAAATAGAAAACACTATCCTTAGTGAGATAACCCAGACCCAAAATGATGAGTATGGTATGTACTCACTCATTAGTGGATTCTAGCGATAAACAAAGGACATTAAGCTCATATCGCACAAGCCTAGAGAAGCTAGAAAGCAAAATGAACCCAAAGAAAAACATATATAGATTCTTCTGGAAATTAGAAGCAAACAAGATCGCTGGGCAAAAGTTGAAAGCACAGGGGTGGATAGGGTAGAGGGTAGAGAAGGGGGTAGGGGAAGGAGTAAGGGGGAAGGAGAAGAAAGAAGGGAAGGGCTGGGGAAAGCTGGGGAGAGAGGAAGGGTGGAGATGGGGGAAGGGTGGTTATAGGAGAAGGGAATAAGATATTTACCTTAAGGGAGTCATTTTAGGTTTGGCAAGATACTTGGTTCTAGAGGGGATCCCAGGTGTCCACAGGGGTGTGTCCCCAGCTAGGTATTTGGGCAGCAGAGTAGAGGGTGCCTGAACAAGCCTTGTCCCATAGTCATATTGATGAATATCTTGATCGCCATAGAAATCTCGTCCAATGGATGGAGATAGAGACAAAGACCCACATTCACATCAGAGCAAAGTACTGAGCTCCCAAGGTGCAGTCGAAGAGCAGAAGGTGGGAGATGAGCAAGGAAGTCAGGACTGCGAGGGGCTGGTCCACCCACTGAGACAGTGTGCCTAATCTAATGAGAATTCACTCAATACTGCTGGACTGAGACTGATGGAGCATATGACCAAATTGGACTCTCTGAATGTGGCTGCCAATGGAGGCAGACTGCATAGCCATTGATAGTGACCTATCTTCTCTGCATGATTAGGCTTTTTGGGAACCCAGTCTATTTCGATGCACACCTTATTGGGCCAGGATGGAGGGGGAGGGCCTTGGACTTTCCACAAGGCAGGGTACCCTGCCCTCTCTTAAGGAAGCAGGGGGAGGGAGAAGGGGTAGTGGGAGAGCGGGGAGGAGAGGGGGTAGTGGGAGAGCAGAGGGGGACTGGGATAAGGGGAGAAAGTGTAAATTTTTGAATGAAAAAAAATAAAAGAAAAAAAAGAATTCCCTCAACAACATAAAGAACAATATGCCACCAAAAACTAGTGGTTCTATGACAGCAAGACTTATACATCCCAACGCAAATGGAGCATAAGAAAATGAACTTAAAAATAACTTTATGAAGATAATTGAGGCCCTTAAAGAGGAAACAAAAAATTCCCTTAAAGAAGTGGAGGAATAGGCAAACAAGAAATGGAAAAAATCCACAAATCCCTTAAATAAAACTAAGAAAAATAAATCAAAGAGGTGAAAGAAATGGTTCAAGACTTGAAAACTGAAATAAAGGCAATTAAAAAAAACACAAATTTGGAAATGAACAATCTTGGTAAATGATCAGGAACTACAGAAGCAAGAATAAAACACAAAAACACTGATGACAACTTATGCTGGAGAGGTTGTGGGGTAAACACTTCTGCATTGCTGGTGGGAATGTAAGCTGGTACAACCCCTTTGGATGTCTGTGTGGTGATTTCTCAGAAAATCAGGAAACAGCCTTCCTCAAGATCCAGTAATACTACTTTGGGGGTATATATCCAAAGGATGCTCAATCGCGCCACAAGAGCTTGTGCTCAACTCTGTTCATAGCAGCATTGTTTGTCATAGCCAGAACTTGGAAACAACCTAAATGCCTCTCGACCAAAGAATGGATAAGGAAAATGTGGTATATTTACACAATGAAGTATTACACAACAGAAAAAAAATAACGATATCTTGAATTTTGCAGGAAAATGGATGGAACTAGAAAACATCATTTTGCATGAGGTAACCCAGACCCAGAAAGACAATTATCACATGTACTCACTCATAAGTGGTTTTTAAACATAAAGCAAAGAAAACCAGCCTACAAATTACGATCCCAGAGAACCTAGACAACAATGAGGACCCTAAGAGAGACATACAGAGATCTAATCTACATGGGAAGTAGAAAAAGACAAGATCTCCTGAGTAAATTAGGAGCATGGGGACCATGGGGGAGGATAGAAGGTGAGGGGGAGGTAGGGAGGGGAGCAGAGAAAAATGTATAGCTCAATAAAATCAATTTTTTTTTGGTTTTTCGAGACAGGGTTTCTCTGTAGCTTTGGAGCCTGTCCTGGAACTAGCTCTTGTAGACCAGGCTGGTCTCGAACTCACAGAGATCAACCTGCCTCTGCCTCCAAAGTGCTGGGATTAAAGGCATGCGCCACCACCACCCGGCAATAAAATCAATTTTAAAAGAAAAAGAAAAGAAACATACTTAGAAAGAAACCAAGAAACAAAGAAACCCATTCACAATGCCTAGGGGAAAAAAAAAACATAAAACAAGAACTACAATGAAATACTTGAGAACACCAAAGAAAGAAACTTAATGGAACAGTAAAAGATAGAAAGACTCCCATGTTCATGGACTGGCAGGATTAATATTATGAAAGTGCCTGTATTACTGAAAACAACCTACATAGTCAATGAATTCTCCACCAAAATACCAATGGCCTTCTCAGAAATAGAAAAGAATTCAAAAACTCATGTGGGTTCAAAAGACCCCAAACAGCCAAAGCCATCCTGAGGGAAAAATTAGCACTGCTGGAGGTACCACAATGTCTAATCTTAAATTATATGACAAAATAATACTTACACAAAACAGGCACACAGACCAAGGCAACTATTCAGAAGAACCAAAAATGAACCAACACAGATATAGCTATAGTCACATGACTCCCAACAAAAGTGATATAAAAACATATCTCAGACAATAATTAGCCTTCTCTGTAAACAGAAGGAAACAAATACCCACATGGAGATTGCTGAAATTAAATTTCTAACATTCATTTTCTACAGAAATCATTTCAACATAGAGCAAGGATCTCAACATAAGGCCTAAAACCTTGAAACTATCAGGAGAAAACACTTCAAAATGTAGGCCTAGGCAATGACTTTCTGAATAGGACCACAAAATCTCAGAAAATAGTAACAAGAATGACAAATAGAATTGAATGAAATTAAAAAGCCATTGTACTTCAAAGGAAACAATTAGCAGAGTCAACAGAATAGAAGAAAATCTTTGACAGCTAATATTCTGTCAATAGACTATTATCTGTAATACAATTTTTAATTCAAAAGTTAACCACTATAATAGCAAGTGGTCCAATCAGAAATGAGAATGTGAACTGAAGAGATACCTTTCAAAATAAGAAATGCAAACGTATACCCAATAAGACTCCCTTGGAGAAAGTAATTTTTTCTTTGCAAGTGGTCATTAATTGGAGGTAGCTTCTTGGTTGAGAATGAGACCTTGTGTCTACTTCCCATCTCAGCAGTAGTCCCCCATCTGAATTGGATCTGTGCAGGTCATATACATGCTGTCACAGTCTCGTCCTATTGGGTCTCGAAGATACTGTTTCTTTTGTATTATCCATTCCCTCTTGCTGTTACAATCTTTCTGACTTCTTTTATATAATTCCAAACCCTCAGGGGAGGGATTTGATGAAGACATCCCATTTAGGGCTAAGTGTTCCAGGTTCTCTTACTCTTTGCACATTGGCCAGTTTCTCCCCCTACTTACAGGTCCTTCACAAATATGGCTTCGGGTTTTATAGTTTTATGGGTGTGTGATTATGTGAAGGAATGAGTGGTTCTATGTGTCTATATTTGTATCTTGTGCCTGTCTTGAATTCTTTTCATTTCGTTTGTTGTATTTTATTTTTCTTCAGCTGCATTTGTTTTGTGTTATTATAATTTATTTTATTTTATTTTATTATTATCTCTTAGATGCATATCTGTTTTCTAATGGGATACAGAAAAGAGGTGGATCTGGAGGGGAGGGGAAGTAGGAAGGAACAGGGAAAAGCAGAGGGAGGGAAGGAAACTGTAATCAGGATATATTGTATAAAAAAACTATATTCAATGAAAGAAAACAAGAAAAAAGTAAATGCAAATGTCCACTAAATCCATGAAAAAGCCAGCAGCCTCACCCCCTAGTCACATGCACGTGAGAATCATGTTAAGATTCCATTCCATTCAAAGTGGCGATCATGAAAATATGGTACATATATACTACGAAATACCATTCAGTCATAAAGAAAAATGAAATCATGAACTTTCAGTGTAAATGGGTGAACCAGAAAAGATCATATAAATTGAAGTAACCCAGGGCAAGAAAGACAGACTCGGCATGTTTTCTCTCACTGGAGACTCCTAGCTCCGAATCTTCAGATGTGAGCACATGACTTGAGGTAACTGCAGAAGTCAGGGTGGAAATAATAGAGAGGGAAACAGCAAGGAAATTGGGAAAAACAGAGAACTCTAATTAAGAGGGGATGAGAAATACAGAAGAAGGAGGGGGAAATTATAAAATAATAGTAAGGATGTCTGAAAAGTCATAAGAAATCATACTATTAACTATCTACATAAAATAACTATAATATATAATATATATGAAATTTTCCCATCTGAGTTGATAATGCTCCCTCTAACAGTCAAAGGCAAGGTAACAAAAACCCTAGCTCCAGGCATGAAAAGTTCTCTTCTGAATTATTGCTCAGGGTTGTCCAGGAGACTCCCGAAACATCACAGTTTGTTGGTTGCCCCCCGCCCAGAGGTGGAAGGTAAATCTCTGTTGCAGAAGACAGCATCTACATCAGACACTGTAGCCCCTGAGTTAGAACTAACCTAAAGGCCTCAGCCTTGAGTACTAGCTTTCATGGCAACAGAAGGCAGCATGCAAACTTCCAAAGGAAAGAACCAATAGTCCTACCTAGTTATGCTACCTATCAACTACAACATCCAGAATGGCATGATAGCTTTAACTTTGCAGTAGTATCATGCATACCTTGGCAGTAAACAACAACTATCTAATTGGACTTAAGGCCTGATCAACAAGAGGGAAATCATGCCTGGGCCTAGACACCCATTCAACTACTCAGGGTTAGTGAAGTCATGGATCTTAGAGAAGAACCCCTAACCACCACTTCACTGAACCAGCACAATAATCCCTAATAATATTTTAAATATCTGTCCTAATTACCCACAGATAAGTGTAGTCCTTACCTCTCAAGAAAATATCATTGTGCAACAAGTAAAGCCATTAGAGAAAAATATAACCAGTCAAAATGTAGAATTGTCAATTCTAATCTCTCTACAGCTCACTCCTGCACCTAGCAGAGATCCAAGAGAGGGTGAATAGATTGTAAGGACAGAGGAACAGGAAGTTGGCTGTGAGATTGTGTCTCCAAGGAATGCCAAATCTCACCAACATGACTTCCTAAATAGACATGCTAACATGGATGATGGGAAAGCTCTGGAAGCTTTAACCCTACACAAAGCACTATAGGTAACTAAGGAAACCTGTGAGCAGGAAAAAATAGTCTTCCTCAGGGAAAAGTCCACCAGTTGGCTTTCCAGAACCAAAGAACAAGCCTGGAAACATGTATACAAATACCATTATACAGACTGAGCTGGTTGTATACACACAAAACAAAATAGCATTTAAAAGGGAAGCCATGGATTTTAAAGAGAATAAGAAGGGCTGGGGATTGAAGGGAGGAAATTATATAAGTATATCATAATCTCAAAAAACACAAAATAAGAGGAGATTTCTAAGAAGAAAACAAATAGGGAGCATACTAGTTAGGACATGGCTGGGCATGGGCAACATCTACACACTGTCTATGGGATACTAATTAGTGTAGCCACTATAGAAACCAGTTTGGGGGTCTACAAACACTAAAAATGGTACTATCATAGGTTCTAGCTATAAGGCCCTTGGACGTACATATATATACACATATATGTGTGCATATGTATGTGTACATATATATATAAATAAAAATATGTGTGTATATATACATATATAAATACAAATACTGTGTGTATGTATATACATATATCCATCCAAAGGAAACTAAGTCAGCATACAATAAAGACATGTGCACACCAATGATTATTGTGGCACTATTCATGACACCCACATTACAGAATCAGCCTAGATATAAAAGAACATGGACTTTTAAAATGTGAATTTTATTCAACCATGAAAATAACAAAATTATGTTATTTGGGAAAATATGATGGAACATAAGATCCTGGTAAGTGAAACAAATCATGCTTGGCAAGATATATATAATGCATGGTTTCTCTCGTGTATAGAATCTGTATTTTGTGTAGTGCATGTGTACAGTGAATGCACACTTATTCATAAGAATGTGAGGGCAAAAGAAGGCACTGACCATCCCCTATTGCTCTCCCCCTCATTCTATTCAAACACAGTCTCTCATGGAGCCTGAAGCTCAGTTTCAGCTAGGCTGTATAGTAGGTGAGCTTGGGATTCACCCTTCTCCTTCCCTTAATGCTGGGGTTATGGCCATTCAGGACCACACCAGCTTTTCCATGAGTGTATGCATTTGAACTCAGATTCTCATGCATAGACAGCAAGCACTTTTACATCTGAGCCATCTCCCTAGTCATAGATATCTTTAATAGAATATGAAAGAAGAAGGGGTACTAGTTGAAAGATGGAATATGATGAGGATGCTCAAAAGAGAGGGAATGTGATCAAAGCATGCTATATATGTATGAAAACATAATAATGAAACTATTTCTTTTATACAAGGGGAAGATACTGAAGAGATTTGTGGAGAAGGTAGTTCATTTTTAACCAAAGCAAAAACCTCTGGAACAGACTTTTTGCTCATAACCCTCATAAGAGGCAGACCTACTAACACTCTCACTAAAAAAATGCTAGCCTGCAGAACTATAAAACCTTTCTGATGTTTAAGCCACCCACTATGTGATACTCTATTTATTATAGTCATATTTATTATATTCTGTTCCTAGAGAACTTTTCTACTTAAAAAGTCTGATCTTGGAGCATTTTATTATATTCTGTACCAGTTCCTAGTAGCCTTGAAAAACCAAGAGTCTGGAGATGGAGGAGGAGTGGATGGGAAGGGGGACTAGAATGGAAAGGGGATAAGATGGAAGGAGAAGAGGGAGGGAAACTGATTAGTATGTAAAAATAAATGTAAATGCTATTTTAATAAAAAAATCAAATAAAATGGAAAAAAGCAAAAAGAAGAAGAAGAGGAAAGGAAGGAAAAAGGAAAGAAGGAAAGAAGAAAGGAAGGAAAGAAGGAAGACCTTCCAATGATCTGAAATTATAGCAGAGCCAATATCCTGGCAGCCACTAGAGGGAGTAAACAGAATCAAATGCTTACTTTTTTTTTTTTTTCTCTCAGAGGATCTAAGAGATTTTCGTTGTTTTCTGGCCATTTTTACTGAATTTCATAGTACACTTCATAGTACAGTTCAATGCAGGAGGATGGACATTACTCAAAATATTAAAAAAAACAGTGAATGACATTTGGGACCCTGAAAAAATCTAACACATTTCAGAAAACAGAACATCAAGTTTATGCATAAGAATGGATGCATAACCAGGACTGTGTACATTCATGTAGACACTAAATTCTCACCTCTCAATGAAATGGAGGTTCTACACAACTTAAACATAACTGTCACCTGCCCAGATGGAAGCCACAGTTATGCTCCCAAAAAGGCAAGGAGAACCCTCAGGGGTGACAAGTGTTTAAATTAACTACCTGGTGACAAGTGTTTAAATTTCTGGTTAATAATTAACCTAAATTAATTGACAGAGATCTCAGTATTAATGGGCAAATAAAATCAACCAAAAAACCACCATCATATTTTGAGAAGGCAAAATAATCTTATTTTCGAATCACTATGCTATATCATTTTAAATATCCAGTTTTCAAAAGGAAAAAAAGGCATACAAAAAATATCCAAGAAATATGCATGTAAAACATAGCAGTCAATTGAAACTAACTTTGAATAAAAACAAATGTTTGGCTCAACTGATTAAAATATTAAATTTTCTATTTTAAATATGAACCAAGAAAACCATAGCTAAAATACTAATTAAAATATGGAATGCAGTCACTTCAAATAGAGAATGTCAATGAAAAGATTAAAAAGAAACAGAAGAAATTCCAAATTAAAAAGTATAATAACTGAAATGAAAACTCCGATCTCAGGGATCATCAGGAGACTGAGCATCCAGAAAGAACAGGGGCTTTAAGAAAACCACCTGAAGATCATCCAGGCTGAGAGACATAAAAATAAGAACAAAGATAAATGAACCATGGCTTGAGCATATGGGAAATCACCACTGCACAACAGTCCCAGGAAAGATAGGGAGAAAATTAGAGTGTTTGAAGAAACGATTATTACTTCCCCAAATTCACAAATATCATAAATCTACAAATTTAAGACCACTAGACTTCAGCAAGGCAAAATCAAGAACATACACACCTAGATACTTCATGATCCATCAAAATCTATAAAAAAGAGAATCATAAAACCAACAGAGAAGTAACTGGTAATATATAAGTGATCCTTAACTCATACTTTGTTTCTCGTTTTTTCCTTAGAAGATATGATTAAATATAAAATATTGGTGTGAAAAGCCCTTCTGTATATGTGTTTTTATTGGTTAATAAACAAAGAAGCTGCTTTGGCCTGTGATAAAGCAGAGTAGAGCTAGGTGGGAAAGTTAAACATTGCTGGGAGAAAGAAGGTGGAGTCAGTGAAAAGACATGTAGCCACAGCAGGAAACAGAAGCCTCTGACAAAGTCCACTGAAACTTTGCTGGTAGGCCACGACCTCATGGTAATGCATGGATTAATGGAGATGGGTTAGTTTGGAATATAAGAGCTAGCTAGAAATATGCTTAAACTACTAGGCAAACAGCATTGCAAATAATATAATTTCTGTGTGATTTTTTGGGAGTCTGAGCAGCCAGAATGAATAAACAGCTTCCGGCAACAGATTGGTGCCAATGTGGATGACTACATCCATAAAACCCGAGAGAGCATTTGTTTTCCAGAAGAGCTCTGTTGGGCTACTTGAAGAGAGGTCTTCCAGATTCAGCGGTAGCAGGGGGAAAAGGTGTGGTTTTGAAACAGCGGCATCCTGGTTTATATTGCCAGGAGGCCGAGCACTTGAATTGTGAACAGCATGTTACAAACTTCTTAATGGAGCACAACATAGCTGCATACCAAGCTGCATGGCTCACTCGGCCACAGTGGACTGGATGGAGTCAAAAGGAAAGCAGTCTTAGTCCTAGTCACACCATTTAGCATTTTAAGAAGCAAGCAGTCCTGATCAGAAAAGGATTACAGATATGCAATAAAGACAGATTCAGATGGAAAAGGCCTCTAAATGGGTCACAGTTTTAGAGAAATGTATGTAGGCTTGAGAGAGAGAGGAAAAAGAGTATAGACAGTTATAATATAAAAGAGTACAGTCATAGGTTAAAAGAGTAAAGATAATAAAATAAATATTAAACTTGTAGAAAAAGTTAATAGAGTAAGAAAAATAAGTCAAAAGCAGGAAGAAGTTTGGAGAAAACTAAGCCCAAATTCCCAAATATTATTTATAAATGTTTGTTTACATTTAAAGGGAGATACACTATAGACATTTGCATTGGTATGGATCTTGGATTATGCATACAAATTTAAGATCAATTTTGTTATGTGTATATTTCTACTCTTGATTAAGGTATTGTGTTTGTGCAGTTCATTTAAAAAAGGAATGTATAATTAAGAAATATAGGTTAATAGATAGTCATCTATAATAGTCAAGCTTCTTGTCATGTTAGTTAGGTTTTCTAGATATATAGATAGATATTTCAGTTAAATAGGTAGTCTTCAAATCTTTCAGAGACTTCAGAATATGGCATTTAAAATGTTTTAAGAAATTAGGACTTTTAAAGACAATGAGATCTGCTTCTGCTTCTGGCAGCACCAATCTACATCAGGAAGATGGGCATTGAGAGGCTCCTTATGGAGTTTGCTAGCCATTTGAACAAGAAACTACTCTTGCCTGGATTGCTTGATGTTATGTTGTATGAACTGGACATGCAGGACCCACAGAAAAATGACTTCTGAACTTGCCTAAAGGTGAGACAGTCCTTCAGGGTTCCTGCTTCATGAAAGAGTCTGCAAGACATTCTGAGGACACAGAAGAAAGTGACTGACAAACTGGCAATATAGGCAGAATTGTCCTAGAAATTTCCTGCTTCATGGGAAAGTTTGTCAGATACTATGGGCCTGTAGGCTGAAGATAGATGCTCCAACGATACTGAAGAACTTTGGGTGGCTGTCCATGAAGTGAGATGTCAATTCTAGAGTTTTGGAAGTTGCTTACAATGCAACAATGCACTTCCTGTTTATTTAGATAATATTATTCCTTCTGAGGTCTTTGATGAAGTTGAAGGATAGTTATAATTATCGTTTTCCTTAGTTATGATAAAAGATAAACTAGATATAAATATTATAAATGTAATTCTTACTTGATACCTATTTTGTTATATGTAATTTTACTATGTTAAAGTTAAAACCTTCCTTTTTATTTAAACAGAAAAAAGGAAATTGTGTAGGAAGTACTTCTGGATATGTGTTGATTTTACTGGTTAATGAATAAAGCTGCTTTCGGCCAATGGCTTAACAGAGTAAAGCCAGGTGGGAAATCCAGAGATGTAGAAAGAGAAGGTAGGCAGAGTCAGGGAGGTGCCATGTAGCTGCAGCAGGAAACAGATGTGCCAGAATCATGCCAGAACCTTGCTAGTAAACCATGAACTTTGTAGTAAAATATAAAATAATAGAAATAGGTTAATTTAAAATGTAAGACTAGCTAGTGATTGGCCAAGCAGTGTTTTAATACAGTGTTGTGTAATTATTTCAGGTCTGAGCAGCCGGGAATATGAATAAGCTTAAAAGCAGAATAAATTACTATTAAAATATACTTATATAAACTCCAGAACACAGATGGATTCATCAGCAAATTGTTAAAGTTAACAATAATTCTTCATAAACTGTTTCAAAAAACATGAGGAGGAAATATACCACAGTCTGTTCTACAAAGTCACTATCACCCCGATACTAAAATGAAATGAAATGCTCAATGAGACTACAAGATTTTACAAAACATAGTCCTCATAGTACCAGCAATCAAATCCAGTGTCACACAAAAGGACCAGTGAGATGGCTTAGGAGGTAAAGGTACTTCCCCCCAAGACTGACAAACTGAATTCAATTTCCATATAATTGAAGGAGACCAACTCCTTTAAGTTGTCCTCTGACCTTCAAACAGATCATAGAATTCATGCACATCCCTCCCCACCCTCAGATATACAAAAAATAAACCAATAAATGTGTTTTCTTTTTATAAAGTAAAGGGCATTATATCATAATCAACTGAAATGCAAGGCTACTTCAAAATTTAAAACCAATCAATATAAAGCATATCAATATAATAAACAAAACTAAATGATCATTTCCATAGACAATTTGGCAAAAATCCAACACTCTTCACAGTGAAAAACACTCAAGGAATCATCTTCAGTCAGATTAAGAACATCTTCAAAATGACAGCATTGTGTTGAATACCCAAAATCAAAGACATTTCCTTTCCCCTAAAATAGTGCAACACAAAGTCATTTGCTATAATCAATATTGACAAGGAAGTTGTAAATGAAGCAACTTGCAGGAAAGAGTTGCATTTATACCAGAAATAAAACAATGCAGCTAACTTTGGGAGTCATAATTTGCATGGAAAGTGCTAAGGAATAACCCCAAAGAGAGCTAAGAAATAAATTATGCAAATGAAAGGTATGATATCAATATGAAAATGTCAATAGTATGTCTATAAACAAACAATAAACAATCTAAACATACCTAAATTAAATTATTTCATTTAGAGCAGAATTAAAAGGATATGTAGGAAGAAACAATAGAACTACAAAACATATTCAGAAACCTACAAGGCAACATGAAGAGAAATTAGTCTTTAATAAATGTGAAGCTACTTAATGTTCATTGAGTGAAAGGATTAATAAGGGGAAAAACTGATCTACAGATTCAGTTCAACCCCTATTTTACAAGCCCAATGTACTTTTAGTTAAAATTGATAGTGATTATAGAATTAATGTGGCCTGAATGGGACCCACAGTAGCAACAACAACAAAAAAATCTTAAACAGAACAAAATTGAAAGCTTCACATTTAATCACTGAAAGACTCACTATAAAGCAATAACAATTCAAACATCAAAGATGTTGGCATAAGAAACAGAAATGCAGACCAATGGACCAGAATGGGGAGCCCATCACTAACCCCACAGCCAAATAACAGTGGCAAGACAGACTTCAACAACACGACAGCCATACACTAAAGATCACAAGCAAAAATTAAGACAGAATGGATTATAGTGAAGACTATGAGACTCTTAAAAAAACAAAAGAATAAACTAAGACTATATAAGTTTAAAATGTACTTTTCAAAAGACTTAAAAAGTAAAAATATAATTGACAGAATGGGAGGAAATGTTAGTAAGTCATATTATGTTTAATAAGCTTCCAACAGTCAGGATATTATGTGGTATTATATACAGTATTAATGCAAAATAAAGAACTCTAGAACTCAACAAAAGCAACAAGTAACAGCCAGATATGGTCTCAAATAGGCATTCCTAAAGAAAGATATATATGAGAAGAGCAGCTCATTAGTCGTTAGGAACTCAAAACCACAATAAGCTATCATTTCATACACAAGTAGGATAGTGACAATGAAAACAGATTGACAGTACCAAGTGTGCATGTTAGGAAGTCTGGACTTCATACATTGCTGCTATGAAAGGAAACAAGGAAGGCCCTCTGGAAAGTATTTTATAGACTGGACATATCACTGATATGATAGCCATAAATTATTCTCCTAAAATAAACGTAAGAGAATTCAAAACATACATTAATATACAAAAGAACATTATTCAACTATAAGAAGGAATGAAGTATTAATACAATCTCAACAGTATCACAAGAAGTAAATACAAAGATCATATAATGTGTAGTTTTACTTAAGCCCAGAACAGCAAATATCAATCAGAAAGTATTAGCAGTGTTCAGGGGCCAGGAATACTTGTTTAATGAACACAGGAGCTTTTTTTTTACAATATAATGATGGTGTGAAATTAGAGTTCTGTTGGCTGTCAACCTTGTCAACAAACTGAAAAAACATTAAAGAAGGCATTTCATGACAAAGAAAATTAACTGAATAAAATCCCAAAAATGTTGCAGCTGTTGTGTCTCATGTGAATACTCTGAAAACATATATCCAAAATCTTTATGGTGTTTAAATCTCAAATGGAATTATCTTTGCATATTTAACCTTCCTACATTTAATATCATAGTGAGAAGTGCATTTGTTACAAGTAAAAGCACTACAGGAAATTTTAGTTAACTTTTAGAAATAACTTTTCTTTGCACACAGAATTAGACCTGAATGACTCCAGCTCTACAGAGAAACCACTTTAATTCAACTCCAAAGAATTAAATGGACTTCAGAAACCAGAGTAACTGGGAAGCATTAGCCTTTTCAACAGACTCTTAAATTGTAGATGGATGCTAGTAACATTCAATTACTGAAAAGCTATTCATGAGTACCGGGAAAATGTGATGATCCAACTATTTTCAGTGAATCTTGAGTCAAGCGAAAACTTCTTGGCAATCGAGCCAAATATCCATCTATGAAAAACAAAAAGAAAACAAATGATCTAAGTCTGCCTTGTAAAAATTCCAAAATACTAAAATAAGGGTATCTTGCCTCCACTGCAAGGAGCATAAATCAGTCTCCTATGACGTGTTGTCTACTGCTCTGCATACTCCTTAAAGAATTTAATATGTCTCTGACTTACCCCTGTCATAAAGCTTAACCCAGCCTTTCTGTGCCTACTTAAAATACTCTCCCACCTTACAGGACCCAAATCAAATTCCTCTCCTGTCCTCATTACTCAGCTATCATGGAAAATAACTGGCATCTCTCTTAACAGTCTACAATGGAGTGCAGTTAATCATACACCCACATCATTTCTCTTGGTACAAACTCCATTGATGGAAGCACCAATGTTTAAGGCAACTCATCAAGAACCATTTGCAAGCACCTCACCTTTAACATGGAAAGTATTAAAACCGTAACTATGAAAAACACCTTGATAGTCTCCCTTCATTGTTGGATGAGCATATATATGATGGCATGATGCTGGGGACAGAATGAATGGGGAAGGCCATGCAATGACTGTAGAGCATTAGCCCCAGCAAGCAAGTAAAAGGGGAGATCAAGGCTGGAGCAGAGCTTATTGAAAATTCTGCCACATCCTGAAATCGAGAAAGTTACTTTAAACCACCAGTTGGAGGGTTTCGTCTGCCATGAGACTGACAGTAATTCCAACCTTACAGGTTTATTGTAGGAGTTGTGAGTGCTATATAACTATCAGCCTTTACTACTCACAGTTTACATGTTAAGATACTAATCGCTTATGCTGTTTTTGATAGTCCTTATTAGGGAAAAGGAAAGCAAGGCAACATTTTAAAACAAAAACACAAACTTTCATTACCAGGTATAAGGCCAACAGCCATATTCAAATGCATCTTCCTTAGACAGAATAATTAAAGACAATTTATTCTCACAGAACTATCTTTACAATATATAAGGAATAATCGTCATACCCCCCCATCGTGTCCTAGTATGCCTTCTGTTGCTGTGATAAACACTATTCCCAAAATCAGCATGGGACAGGGTGCAGAGAGGATTTATTTCACCTTACAGGTATACACTAACAATGTATACACTGTCCAGGAAGGCCAAGGGAAGGACTCCTCAAGTGCCTATAGTTTGTGTCAAGTTAAACTAACAAGCACACCCCTTTTCTTTCCTTACTCCGTCCTATTCCTTTCTTCACATTCCATCTACGTTTGTATCCTTGGTTCTCCCTTATATGAATAAATTTTAACTTCTGACAAATGTTATCTTTAGTACATTGCCTTAGGATCTATGGGACACAGCTTATTAGTAGTAAGGCTACACCTTAAAACACACACAAAATGCAGCCACAGCCTTCTACTTAAAAAAAAAGGCAAATCTAGTAAACTTTCATTTCTTTCTCCAGAATAAATACATTTTCAAACTGTGAGAAGGGTTTTTTCACTTTTAATCCCCAAACTATGAGAAGCGACACCCTTCATTTTACATCGAGAACCAACAGAGGGCGCTCCACCACCAAAGATGTTTCAAAAGCTCAGTGGGGTGACAGCACAGGTCCAGCACAATATATCATTGTAGACAGTCGCTCGGAAACACAAGGTGGGCAGTGACCCACGAATTTAAGTTTATTAGGGCACTTTTCATTGAAAGCTTCACATCTGAACAATCTCCTGCAGCTACGCCTCATTCGCATTCGCGTTTCCACCGCGATCTTCCCTATAGTTCTCTTTCAGACTCCAACATGAACCAAGGCTCCCCGGTGCAGAAGCAGCCACAGGGAGGGGCCCGCTTGGTGGGACAGGGACGGGGTCACGTGACTCGGGCCCAACGCAATTCTCGTGAGGAGCCGCGGCCGCCGGAGCGCCCTCCGTGCGGCGCCGAGCCTCACCTGCAGGGGGCGCCCGCAGCAAGGCGGAGAGCAGGACGGCGGCCACCGACAGCGCCGAGAGCGCGGAGCCCGCAGCCCCGGCCCGCCGCCGGCCCCGCGGAGCCCGGCCCGGGGCCAAGGCCTCCATCCACACGCCGCCGCCGGCCGAGCCTCGGCGCAGAAGGTCGTTACCTGGCGCGCGCCCACCCGCCGCCGGAAGTTGGCGGACGGCGGGCCGGAAGGACGGACCGACGGACACGCCGCCGCTTCCGCTTGGGCTGTCTGCGGGAGGTGTGCTAGCTTGGGAGCTGGCTTGGGAGCGCACGGGAGGCTAGGGGGTCGATCCGCAAGGGGCTGCTTTGTCTTTGAGACCACCGCACCCCTGAGGGAACCCGCCAGAACCGAAGTGGCTTGTCAGAGATTCCAAAGCTAGGAGAAGAATCTTGTGCCCCAGAGTTCTAACGTTGGCCTTTCTCTGGTGTCTGTGGTAGAAAGGAAAACCCTCCTGACTACCCTGGCGGTGTATTGATTTCAGCCTTTGGGTGCCTACTCATAGGATTAGTGACAATGCACGTATAGTAACCGACTATAGTAATGCCAACAACTTGTACATTCTCACTATGTGGAACTTAATGGAAGCGAGATGCAGTGAACACCTAGGAGGGATTAAAGGTTTCGCCTAAAACAGATGACATGATGGGAAAACAGAGGAAATGACCCTAGATGAAAGGAAGATCACCTTTCAGAACCTGAATCCGGGAAAACATACCAAACCAGCTAAGAGGCCATTTATAGTGAGAGTGAAAGAGACTCATACTCCACCTTTCTGCCTTTGGACGCATTTAATGATAGTCGAGCTGTGGTAGAAATAAATCTTAAATATTTTGAACAACCAAAAACAGTCTGACTTCACTTTAATATGAAGAAATGAGCAGTATGGGTGAATTAAAAACTCTCTGACTTCTTGTTTTGGATATACTGTGTCCAGGACCTCATGCTGAAAGACTTAACCATTTATTTTCAACTTTACCTCTTGTTTAGTGGTATATCTCAAAATTTCAAACATCACCAAAGGTGGGCATGGCCACTGCTTATACAAACTACCTTATAGTTGATGTGATTTATATATTCTGTTCCTGAATATTGTACAAGCTTGCTTTGGTTTTGTTTGTTTCTATTTTTGTTTATTTGCTTGCTTGATTTATTTAAGAAAGGTGTGGGTTTTTATCCCTCATATTTTACTACAATTTAGTTGCATATTTCACACACCAAATTATCTATCTAAAAACAGCTCTTAAATGGTACACTTATCATTTAAAACAGATTTTTTTATGTTGCCATTTACTGAAATAACATTAAATCCCTCATTGCTTTCCCTCTGGATATTGTGGTGTCCTTAAGGAAACTGAGGATAATTTCAATCATATAAGGATGAACCTTTACTTTGGCTATAATTTCTAAATTACTTTCCTTAGAAATGAATATAATGCATGTTCATTGTTGCAGTGTGTTTAAATTAAACATACCAGTTTTTATCACATATCAGCTAAATACTTAGTTCTAGTTTGTATGTCAGAGAGACTATATATGTGGTATATTCACTAGATCAACTTCAGTATATTCTTTAAGTGATTATTATCTTACCCACAAAATATAAACATGAAAAATACATATTTGTACATATATGTAAATATGTATATGATATTAGTTTCCTGAGTATTGCAGAAAAAAGTGTAATAGAAATACTACTAGCACTTTGGGAGATGGTTCCTAAGAAATGCATTATGATTCACATAATAAGTAGTTCCATGAGTTATGGTTCTACCTGTTGCCAAGCAACAAAGGCTCTTTCTTTTTGTTTATTCTGCCCTATTTCTGTACTTTCCTATCTCTCTTTCAGCAGAAAAAAAATACCTTGAGATTAAAAAAAAAACTAACATTTAGAAAATTGAATTAATAATTTTATGCTAGATTAATCTTAATCTCCTGTTATTGGAAATATGAGCTCTTAATAGCTACAGGAAAAAAAAAGAATTATCAAAAGAATTTAATTTGCAATCCTTAAAAATGATAAGAAATTCCATGGATATGGAGGTTAAGAACAAGCCCGGAAAGATAAATATCCCTAAAAGGTTCATCTTCTCAGGAGCAAGGGCTATCGAGCATCCAGATTACCCACACTACTGCGATCTCTTACGGAAAATGAACATGCCCTTTGTGAAAGGACTTGAAGACAGACATAACTATGGCAGATTTGAAAAGAAAGGCAACCCTGTGTTTTTAAAATTCCATCCTTATCCTCCTTCAGTGCTGCCAGATTACCATTTCCACTACCCTTATCCCCCACCCTATGGGAAGGAGTATCCATTGTTTCCACTTCGTGATGATGTGACCTTAGGTGATCCCTGCTCAGGATTCCTGAGTCCTGGTGCTGATGCTGACTTAAAGCCTGGCATTGGCAGAAGCATACCAAACCTGGTGAGTTTCAGTGATGTGAAACCTCAAAATCGAGTTCCAAGGCCAGACAAAGGATTTCAAACAACGATCAAAAGGCAAACGGTGCTAACAGAAGAACTACAACAGAGCAGAAGATGGAATTCCAGGGAAGTACCAGACATTGCAATCAGGGCAAAACTTGGCGGTAAGTAAAGTAGCATAGCCTTGAGGTGTCTCTTGTGTGAGGTGAAGGCACATGAACTGGAGCTTTTCAGAATTTTAGCAGTTATAGTAGCATTAATTACAACCAGGCAAATTATTTTGTTAGATTTTAAGAAGGTTTTATTAAAAATGATACAAATCTGCTTATAAAAACAAAATTTTGTTTAAAAACCAAAATATGATTTGTACTGATCAACAGCAAACATAAGAACAGATATAGTTTTATAGATAGCCTTATTTTACCAGAAGAGGATTTATGTATCACTTTCATAATTTTGTAACAAGATTCTCTCTTTATTTCTCTCCCTTATAACCAATCTGCTGAGGAAAAAGTGAGGTTTCAGGGACCGAAATGAAATGTAAAAGAAGCTGTAAGTAAATTGGGTAAGAACGGGAACTGAAGAGAAGCAAACCCTCCATAAATAGCCTTATGCTTCCGAAGGCTGAATTAATGGTACTACTGTCATCTGTGCTAGGATTCTCTGGACACATTTGTAGTGAGAAATATCTCCAAAGGAAAACCACAACAACCACGTCCTGTGTAGGGAAGTGTGCATGGTAGGCAGGGAGGGAGGGATAAAAGATTAGCATCTTTGACTGTGGGAAAAGGAAAAGGTCAAACCTGTGGCGGAGGTGCTTGGCTTGCTGTGGTATCAGAAACTGCAGTATGCTTCCACAGTTCATCTTCAGCTTTCATTCAGAACCTTAGATGATGAAGACAATATGTGAAGGAGGGCAAGGCCACCCATGTTGGCACAGTAGAGATGCATACTTTCTGACATTCCTCTCAGAGAAATAGTGAAGTTATTACGTACCAAGCAAGAAAAAGAAATCAAAATTAAAAAGAGCAGTCAGCATGACTCCGGCCTCACCTTCCAACCACATTTAAGGTGGAAGAGAGAGACTGAAGAGGCATAAGCAGGGGAAATAGTGCTGCTTTTTGTATATCACTCCACTTATGGTCTTTAAGGTGGGCTTAGGGGAATACCTGAGTTATAGAATTCCTATGTAGAGTACTAATGAGGTCAGTATATTTTGAGTTGGTTATCTGAAAATTCTATCTGGGAAAATAAGTTATTGATAAGCAAATAAATTTTTTTCAACAAAAAATAAACTATGTTTGTTGCTAGAAATCAAAAAAGGAGCGTGGGTTCATTCTTTATTAATATTCCTACATATAATATCTTATTATCAATAATACATCATTAAAAGAGATAGTCATTTTAGGTGCATATGCTACTTATACCAGGAAAGCACAAGACCCCAGTCCAATATAATTTCAAAGGGAACATTGTTGATCAGTTCCTTGTTTTTGTTTATTTGTTTGTGTTTTTGAGAAGGGTTTCTCTGTGTATCTCTGGCTGTCCTGGAACTCATTCTTTAGACCAGACTGACCTTGAATTCAGAGATCCACCTGCCTCTATCTCCCAAGTGCTAGAATTAAAGGCATGTTCCACTGCAGCCTGCCTGGTGGTCAGTTCTAGAAAGTAGTTCTTACCCTGAATTCTTAAAATATCATTACAAAAGACTTTAGGGTGAAGAAGGGCTTATTAAAGGCATTAAATTACCAAGATGTTTTTGATAAACATGGGACCAACACTTAGAATGAAATTTAGGTCTTCTCTGAGCTGTGCATTCTACTGCCTGATTCAGAACAAAACCTGAGAGTTTAGGCTCAAAGATCAAGACACTCTGAGCTTCAATCCTAAGCTTTTCTGTTATGTGGCTCAGGGCCACTTAGAATTCTCTGTCTACCTGTGTGTCCTTGCTTATAAACTAATGAGAGTGATTCATAGCATGTTAATAGTCACTATTTTATGTGAATAGGATCCCAGTACTGTCTAATCTTTTCACTTTTTTGTTCCTGGATGACTCTTTTTATACTCTACCAGGCAGTGGTTCCAAACTTAGTCTAATTATGTCTGAGCTCTTCCTAGACTCTCCCTCTCATTGCAGCAGATGGCTTGGTTTTCCTTGCCATAGGTAAAATGAGTTTGTCTATTGTCACCTGCTTTCCCTCACTTTGGACTCCAGCTGATATCAATATTTAAACCCTCTGTGTGTCTTTCCATCTTTCCATCTTCCTAAGGCATTTATAAAACTATATACAGAAAACTGGCTACACATACATGTCAGTTATGGAAGGTGAGAAATCAAAAGTCAAGCAGTCTGGAGATTTGCCTGTTCATGAAGCTTTCCGGACTTGCAGAAAGCTGCCTACTCCCCCTGTCCCTTGGATAGCGGAAAGAAATGGAGCTTCAATGAGTCATCATTTTTATTATGAAAATGATATGAGCTATAATTTTATGTGTACTAATCAGTGGTTCATAAACATGTTGAACACTTAAACTGCATGCCACAAACTTGACTCACTCTTTGCTATTCCTTAACTTCTTCTTTCAATAGTGATAACAGTAAAGATAAAGAAAACGCAGCTCAGAATGGTCAAAATAACTCCATCTGAATAAGACTTATATTCATTATTGGAACCCAGAATAAGCTGGGAATGGGGTGCCAGAGTGGAATTCAGAGATGACCACTGAACACCTGGGCTCCACAAACCACCTCTCACAATCTTTCTTTTGCCCACATCTCTGTCCACATAGCTCCCAAATATTAACGTCTGGATCCAAGATTTGTGCAGTGCCTTAATTCATGGAGCAAGACTCTGATTAGAGGACAAAAAAAGATGCTTCCCTTCCTAGAGCATTGCAGGATTGTCTATGGAAGCTACCAGAGTCACCCCAGCACCATCACTTCTGTTAGTCACCTGAGGAACTCATAGGGACTTCTGAAAGTTTTAAACTCTCTAAACCACTGCAAAGAAACCCATCTACAGGTTAAGCCCAAGGATTTCCCATGCTGAGACTTCCCTCTCCTGCTCTTCCACCATTCCTTTCCTGACTCGGCACGATAGCTGTAACTCTCACTCTGTACCTTTCCTCACAGTGCTCCGCTTTTACAGACCTGGCTCCTACAGCACACGCTGTTTCCCTGTCTGGAACAACTGCTTTTCATCCACTTCCCCTTTTTCAAAAATTTAAGTCCTATTTAATTTTCGAGATTAGATCAGTTGTCATCTTCAGGAAGATGTTCCTAACTCCTGACAGTCTGGTTGGACTAGATAACCCTTTTCTGCAACCTCACAGAACTCTGGCCTCCATTACTGTTGCGGTTGCCTCGTAGTGGGTTCAGTGCTCACGCACTAGAAGTTTCTGCTTGTTCATCAGCACCTCAGAATAAAACTCCGCTTTTCGTCTTGATATGCCCATTCGTTTCTACTTACAGTACAGCAAATACTTGGAAGACTACAGCTTTGCTAAATATATTACATTAGTTAATGTCTTAAGATTTTGAATCTGTAATTAGATGGGTTGCCTGCATAGTATTTAGAATTGCTTTTTGCTACTACCATCCCTAGTATGTGTACACGTACACACACACACACACACACACATTCACACACTCTATATGCATATCCCTAGTATTAAACAGCCCTCTTAACAATAGCAAATTAAACAATCAAGTAGTTCTCTCACCTGTTGTAATTTACTTAGGACATAAATCTCAGAAATACTGTGTCTTCGTAGCAATTCCCATTGCAGATATCATCCTTACAGACTTCTCTGAAAGGTTCAGGAAATTAATTAAATAATTCATTGCAAAATGCCTAATACCATGTAATATAGCTCTCTAGTAGGGCAATGTTGGGGGTTTTGTTTGGTGGGCTTTTTGAAATGAATATTTTATTGTCTTGATTCCTTCATGTCATGAGTTGGACAACTTAGCCTGCATATTAATTGGTTATATGATTTCTTTCAATTCTATCTAAAAAAAAAAACTAAATGAGATGTTACAGGAATTCCATTTGGACACTCAGAGTGTTAGATGGGGGCTGATGTAGGCGATGTGGAAATAGAAGTTGGTGGGCATTCTCCAGAAGCAGAAGTGTACTTTAGTCGGAACAGTTGAAGCACCTCAGCTTCTGAAGGATGGGAGCTCGTATGCGTGCGGTGTGTGGGTCTTGAGGCTTTGGAGGACAAAATGAGAGTGGGGCTACTTTAGAGATAGAAGACTCAATCTGAAGGCAAGTTCCCTTGCAGTCTGGAAGTGGAGATACCAACGGGTTTGGTACGTGGCCCTCCTTATCAGAATTTTGCACAGGTTTTATCAGTCAAGTCAACTGTCCTGTCCAAACTTTCTCTGTGCACCTGAGGCTTTTAGTTCATGAACCCTTCATTCTTAACCCTTCAGACAGATAAAAATAAGGGGGGGTGAATTTTTTTCTCATTGGATACTTACTGCAGAAAGGAAGATGAGGGGTTAGGCTCTTTCACCAGGCTCTATGGGAGAATAAGTTGGGTTTGGTTTTAGAGAGCAGAGGAGAGTTTTAACTTGATCAGCTATGAGGCATCATTTTACCACCTTCACGGACAGCTAGAGAAACCTCTACAAAGTTTGAGGGCTGAAAATGGATGACTTGGTTACAGAATGAAGCTGAGAGATTGACCAGAAGGGTGGTGGAGGAGGATTAGCAATGAGAGACACAGAGATGAGTCAGTGAAGGGAGGTGGGTGTCAATATATAGAGGACCCCATGTAGTGGTGGAGGGATTCATATTGTGTCTCAAAGGACTGTAGTATTTGGCAGGAGTGAGTTAGGGCAGAGTAGGAAGGATGCCAGCAGAGTTGATAAATTTGAGAAGAGCGATATCATGCTATTCAGGATTTAAGAAAGAGTCTGGGGTAGTAAGAGGCTGGAAAAATCAAGCTGGATCAAGGAGATAATATTTAATTAGGCGGTAGTGGCAGATGCATATAATCCCAGCACTTGGAGGCAGAGGCAGGCGGATCTCTGTGAGTTCAAGGCCAGCCTGGTCTACAAGAACTAGTTCCAGGATAGGCTCCAAAGCTACAGAGAAACCCTGTCTCGAAAAACAAAACAAAAAATATTTAATTAGATGTATATGGTTATGCATATCTTATACATGTGTCTAATTCTTAAAATCAGATGTAGACATTTTTAAATTTAAGAAACTTGCATTAATTGTTCCAAGAAAGATTCGGGACTATTAACCATTATTATTATGATTCATTTTAGTTTTCCTATGAACAAAATGAAGTTGAGCCAAGTTAACAACTTTAATTTCCACAAGCACTTATTTAGAGGTCAATTTGTTACCAAGTACAGAATGTTACAAAGCACATGTGGACAGTCTATATGGACATAATCGTAAATAAAACATGCTTTAAAATCAATATTTTGAACATTACTGTTTTGTTGTGATTATGGTTTTATAACTTTCATTGTTAAAGGAAAATTTTAAAGCATATTGTTAGATCAGGCAGAAACAAATACAGACACATGTCATTGGGACAGTGAGGAGGAAGTGGTTTTTTGCAATTAGGGAAAACGGGCCTGAAGACATCTGACAAAAGCAGCAGACAGTGCCACCTGGCAGAGACTATTGCAGTGGCTCCTCACTGGCAGCAGCTGGTCTAGCACTTGACCCTTTATCCTTTGAGTCTCTTTTGGGACCGTGAATCAAAAAGTGTTAGTTCCCTGTGCTAATATGCCAGTAATGGAGGCAGGTGGCCAGGAAAGTATTTAGATTCTCCTTCAAAGCCAATAATTGTATTGTGCAAAACTATCAAAATTGAAACAAATTAAAACATTAAAAGTCTAAAATAAGCATTTTAGAGGTTTGCTGTTTCTCCTTAGTCAAATATAAAGGGGTGTGGTGATTGCCAGAGAACTCAATGGGACTATGAAGTTTTATGGGTGCCACCATTTTGGTTTGTGTCATGTGGTGATGTTTAACCAAAATGGCGGTGAAGTCACATGACATTTGCCTTTATGATATCATTAGCAAAGATGGAAGCCCAGATGCTTGGTTGCTTCCATCTTGATGAACTCCCTAGCCAAGATGGCAGCAAACCGTGGTTGTTTTTCTCTGCTCAAGTGAAGTCAGTCCCATGGTAAAGTGAGCCCATCCTCCACTGTGGCACAAATCCCAGTGGAATCCACCATTTTGAAGATCAAATGTTATACCCTTTTCTTTAAAAATACAGTAGTTAGGTATATTAGTATGTATATAAGAGAAGATGATACCTATAGTCTAGGCAAGTTGGCCCAAAATAGCTAAATAAAGAAAATCTCATGGTCCCAGCTGTTTTATCTACTGAATTTATCTAAATCAGTGAGGATTTGGAGGCCAAGAGTATTTCGAAGGGTGGTCATTGTCTAAGTGGCAGGGCCAGATATGAATTCAAAGCTCACATACAAGACAGTACATCTAGATTTGTGACTAAGATGAACCTTTAAGACTGTTATTTTCAAGTATAAATGTTGTGGTAGTTTGAATGTAATTGCCTCTGTAAGTTCAAAGGGAGAGACAATATTAGGAGGTGTGGCTCTGTTGGAGTAGGTTTGGCCTTGTTGGAGGAAGTGTGTCACTATGGGGGCAGACTTTGAGTTTTCTCATGCTCAAGATACTGTCTATCTGAGTCCACTTCCTGTTGCCTTCTGATCAAGATGGAGCCAACACCATGTCTGCCTGCATGCTGCCATGCTCCTTGCCATGATGATAATAGACTGAAACTATGAAACTCTAAGCAAGTTGCCCCAATTAAATGTTTTCCTTATAAGACTTGCTGTGGTATCACGGTGTCTCTTCACAGTAATAGAAACCCTAAGACAAATGTTTAGACAAATCTGTGCAATAGACAAAGCTGTTACCAAAAAACATGGAAAATAACATAAAGTCTGCTAAACACAAAGAAGTCATAGTTTAAGCAACAGCAAATTAAGCTAAGAACAACTGGTAACAGTGGATGACTTAGATTATGCTTCTCTAAACTGCAAGAAACGATTACACAGAAGCTCTGTCTAACACTACTATTGCATGGTGTTTAGAATAAGACAGATCCATAGCAGACCAAAGAAGGAAGCCAAATGGTACCAGTTGTGTTTTAAAATGGTTTGCCTCCAGTACACTTCAATGGCTTAGTCCCCATAGAAGGGTTAGATATGAATCCACAATACCAAATAAGCTTCATAAAGGAACAAGAATGTTTGTTTTCACGAGTTTTAAGGCAGAGCATTTCACCTAGGAACCCACATAACCTATCTCTGAGAGAAATGAATCTCTATTATTTATTTCAAGCTTAAAAAGTGTGCCAGGACTGGAGAGACAGTCTCGGATCAAGTCTTCTGCTTGGCTAGCACTCTCGGTGTGTGTGCATAAGCTGGGGTTTGTACCGCTTATGGCTATAATATCTGCAGCTCAAAGTGGACATTGGTTTCACTATAGATGCAGATATCCACAAATTCCATGTAACGTGCTTAGATTCTAGGTCTTCACACTAACGCAATTTAAAGTTTGTAAGGTTTGGTCAGAACACATGCCTCTAGTTTCATTTGATGTACACAGTCAATGTAGGAACTGGAAAAATGACCAACTAGTTCATAGCACTACCTTGCGTCCAGAAGTGTGGACAATTATGACCCAAAGGTTTTAGTTAGTAATCTTAGCATGCATTTCATGCAATTTGGAAAACATCAAACTAAACCTACAATTTCCAGAAGTCTTATTACAGTTTAATGCACATTAACTAAATGTTTCTAATGGAAGAAACATATCTGTATATTTTACCTGAAAGGCATGAATCTTTGGTTTCCAGGTTGGACAAGCCCACTGAAAGCTACTCCTTTACCAGTTCACGAACACAAAGGAAGCTCATTAAGTCGCATACATACGTTTGACGAGGAGGCAACAAGTAAAGTAAGATTCCCTTAATCGGTAGTAAGATGTACCAGAGTTTGCTTATGCCATCATCTGTGTGTTTGGTATTTTCTTTCCCAGGGAAAAAACAGCTACTATTCACTGCTATGCATCTCCTTTTCATGTTTACAACAAATAAAACCCTTTTATTAGTTTAGACAGTACCAAAATGTGTAAATAGCATCACAGCAACCTTAAAATGCTTCAGCTGGAGAGAACTGCTTTCCACATAGGAACCACCCTTACCGTATCCCAGTATGGCACATATACCTTGGTTTCTTATTCCATAAAAGGGGAGCCCTCAGACTGAAGACTTCAAAATCCTGTTAATATTATGATAATATAAATATCTTTACCTTACTTAGCTTCATAAGGAAAACATTCCATTGCAAACATGAATTATAATTTAATCATCCTTTCTTAAGATGTAGGTCAGCTTCAATTTTGTATAGCCCATGTCATCATGCTAAGTAAAATAAACCAGACTCAAATAGTAATAATTACATGTCTTGTTTCACACACTGTGTGTGTGTGTGTGTGTGTGTGTGTGAAACTGAGAAATTATTGAATTCTAGGTTTCTAGGTCATGGCAAAGACCATAATTTTCACGAAATTCTAAATAAAAAACTATAAAAGCAGAAACAGAGTAGCTCCAAAGTGAGAAACACAATTCATAGCTCTTTGGTGGTGCAGCAGAAAATTAGATATGGTTAAAGAGATAATTTGATGATGAATAAATAAATTGGAAGAAACTGTATGTCATGAAGCACAATGTACAAAAAGATAAAAATGGGTAAGAGTTAGGAGTAGAAAAGAAAGTGTGTATGCTTGTTGGAATCCTAGAAATAGAAGATAGAATAACACAAAAACAATATATAAAACACACTAAGGCAAATAAACGAGGCACATAAACAAATATTTATATCCTTACTCATGTGTATAATCTAAGAAAGCCATAGGGGAAGCAGAGATTAGAGTAGGCATGGGGTAAGTATAGAAAAAATGGAGAGATGTTGGTAAGAGAATACAATGCAGAGATATAAGCAAAGATGAATATGTTCTGGAGATAGGATGCTTATCATGGTGTCTATAACTAGAAATCCTGTATTGTTTGCGGGGACTTTAAGAAGAAACCAGATATTAAGTGTCTTCAACAACTCAAGGAATAATTTTGGCTGGAGATGAATATATTAAGGAATTTGAGTTTGTTGATCTTAAATCATGTATACATGCACATGTGTCAAGTCATCATGTACATCTTGAAAGATAAGGAAATCCAGAAAACATAGTGTATAGGAAAATACAGCAGTTCTACTCATGCTTGGTTGGTTTTAACTTCTTGTTCCTATCTTGTAGGACGATAATGAACCACATGTCCAGCTAGACAAGAAATATAATATAAAGGATTCATTTTACAAATCCTCAACACAGAAGTAAGCTCTTTTTCCAATGAAAAAAATTTAAGTATATTTCTTAACATTTAATGGTGCATGTGTCATTAATGCTCTAGATCATGTTAATAATTCAAAACACATCAAGCAGACATAGTAAATCATTCATGTTGGCTAAATAACAAACATATCAGGACTTGAAAAGGACAAGGTTTCACAACTGTAATCGAAGTACTCAGAGCCTGGGTTGGAGGATTACCATGAATTCCAAGAAAACCTGGGCTAATGAGGGAATAAGACCTTCTGATATAGAAGGTAAGGGCGGGAGAAATACGTCAAACTACCAAAATTCAGAAAGAGGGGAATAAGGAAGAGGAAAGGGAAGGGAAGAGAGGGGAAAAGAAACACAATGTCA
>JAQHUG010000046.1:4840708-4902603 GCA_028555095.1 Dicrostonyx torquatus | reverse complement strand
GAAGAAGAAGAAGAAGAAGAAGAAGAAGAAGAAGAAGAAGAAGAAGAAGAAGAAGAAGAAGAAGAAGAAGAAGAAGAAGAAAAAGAAGAAGAAGAAAAAGAAGAAGAAAAGAATGGCCCTCCCAACTGTGAGGTGCATCGTGCCGGGAACACACAACAGTGTTCTGTCTCTGGCATGGAGCCATCTCTCGGGAATCACCCTTGCCTAGAAAAAAAAAAAACAAAAAAACAAAAAAACTTTGCGCTGCATTTGTCCTCTATCGCCTTGTAAAGAGAAGGTGTGAAGAGTAAAGAAGACAGAGAAAAACCACGTCCATGGAATGGCCATAATAGTAATAAAATTAAAACTCCTGAAAAGGGGAAAACTAGTCTTGAGGCATTCAGAAAAACAGGTCCTTGACCACATGTCATCACAAGCAGTGAACGGAAGCAACAGATGGGTCACGGCTCCAATGCCTCTCTCCCTTCCTCTTCTCCGGCCTGTGTGTTGGGCTTTCCCTTCCTTTCATCCTTTGGGCCCATCCTCTTCCTCATCCACGTCCCCTGACTGACCTGAGCTGCCTCCCCTCGCTCCACATCTGAGTTCCTGTTTTTGATTCTGCTTATGATGTGCCAGGCTGTGATAGTTCCTCACCTGCACCACGTGGCCCCCACGGCTCTTCAGAGAAAGAGCGATGGCGCTAGGTAGGGGACAGTTAAGATGAAGATGGCTCGGGAAGTTGCCATTTCAAGCTGTTGTGTGTGGAACTGGAGAGATGGTTCAGTGGTTACGAGCATGTGCAGCTCTTCCAGAGGACCTGAGCTGAGTTCCTAGCACCCATTTTTCGGCAACTCGCAACTGTCAGTATCTCCAGTTTCAGGGGATTCAGGGCTGCCTTCTGGCCTCTGTGGCCACTACACTCACATGCACCTAAAACACACAAAGACATGCAAAGAAACATCGAAAATAAAAATCTTTTCATTTTTACGCAAAGTTAAATCTTTTAGTAAAATAAACGTGTGAGATGCTCTGGACATGATGACCCACATCTAGAGGCCCATACTCGGGAAGCTTATGAAAGAAGAGTCAGGACTTCAAAGTCAGCCTGGGTTATTCAGGAAGTTTCAAGCCAGGGGTATTTGGGGGGGACAGTTAGTTTTCAACTGGGTCTCAGGTCACCCAGCTGGTCAGAGAGGCCCTAAAGTTAAATGTTTCATTGGCTGTCTTCTTTCTTTGCTACTATGGTCTTTGTCCACTTAGGTTCTTTAAGCCTTCAGGTGTTTGTGTTTTCAAATGGATGGGTTTGAGTTTATAGCTCAGCAACAGAGAACGTGTTTGGTGTGCATAAAGCCCTAGGTTTAGTAACCAGTACCACAGGGGAATAGCATACGTGTGTTGATGCTATCCTCCTGCCTTGACTGAGAACCTTCCAGGGTTTCTCACGTGCAGGCCACTGCATGAGCTCTGATGCCCATGCTTTTCCGGATGGGACTGGTCCTGCCACTTGAAGTTTGCTTGACTCTATTCTTTCCTGTAATGCATGGACATGGTACAATATAAGGAATAAGGTTATGGAGAAAACTGCCTAAATTTTAATGAGTCATTTAAAAGAGAATTTATTAAATGCAAATGAACATGAAGTCTATAGTTTATTGGGAAACTTGTATGTGTAACTAAATCTTTCACCATGTAGGCAATACATACAGGCTACGCACAACATGACTTCCCCCATGCTAAATGTAGAATATATTTTTCTCATATATATATTTTGCCTTTCACTTTAAAAACGTATTTCCCCTTATTTTTGTTAACCTGTAAGTATAGATGATGTGTGTATATACTTACGATGAACTGGACATGGCGCCTCACACCCAGAAGCACAGCAGTCAGGGGGCTCATACGGGAAGCTTGCTAGTATTGCTGATTTATGTTCTGAAATCATAATTTTTTTTATTTTATTATGACTTGTCGTGATGAAACAATCAATAGTCAACTTACCTAACAAAATATTCAGACAAAAAAAAAACCTGGTTCATAAAGGCACTGGGACTCAAAAGCTGTGATCCAGACCACGAAACTAGAAATAAAGGTAGTGTCGGCGCCCGTGGGTTGCTTACGCTCTTCTGTTTTCGCGTGGGCAGGTGGAGTCCCCTGGACATGCAGCAGATGTAGAGGTCCCTTCCATTGTCTCAGTTTCCTTCAGCTCCCAGAAGTAGCTTGGGTGTCCCAGGGAGTCATCTTGCCATATAAGGTTTCACTTATACGGTTAAGTGCATCTAGACGCTTATATCACAAGAGGACACAAATGCCCTCTTGCAATGTCCCTGTAGGCCAGGGTTAAGGGAAATAGATTTAGTGGCAGTGTGGGTGAGAACTTTCATTTTCAAATATGTGTCACTTCATTGTGCGGCTGAATTCGTCCCCAGCCTAAGCAGCTAGTTGGTCTACTAGTTCATAGTACGTCATTATTAGATAAGGCGCATCATAGAGCAGCCTTTATGTAATGTAACAGCTGCCAGTCCAGATCAACAAATAGTCTTCAAGCCGCAAAGGCTCACAGAGCTGCGTGGGTTTTTGGTTTTTTTTTTTTTTTTTTTTTTTGAAGCCCCTCTTGATTGACAGCTCGCTTGTGTCCATCTCTCTGACTTCCTAGCTGCCCGGCTGAGGATTCCTACTTTAGAAGCACTTTTCTTCTGCAGGTGTTTCAGAGGCAGTGGAAAAAACCTGTCACCCAGATGGAGGGGATTTCCTTGGTAACATGCATGGAAGCTTCAAAGAATGCTTGGGGGAAGAGACACACACACTCACACATCAGTAGTTTGGCCTCATCGCTGGTACCTCTCCACCTTACAGCTACACTTAAGAAACTCCCGAGAAATCCCAAGGGACACTGCCCAGAACTTGGCAGCTTTCATTCGCTCATCCAGACCCTTCTAACAGACTTCATTTTACAGCGGGTTGCTGAGTCTCGCCCCATTTTAGAGCCTTTGAAAAACTATAAAAAACCCAGATTCCCAGACCCTGCCACCACCATTCACGATTTAGTCAGAATGAATATTGGAAGTTGGTACCATCTATCACACACCATCTTTTAAACAGCTAAGGAGACTTCCGTTTGTGGAATGGCCTGCAAGTCATTGCAGCTCTATGTACTGTATAAATTTTTCATTCTTCACCTATGAAGCTTCTGTTTTGTAAATATTTTATTTTTTTTAATTGTCTTGTCTCTAGTCTTTCAATGGCAGTTGACTGGGCTGGGGCCTAGAGAGCTATCCCTGTGGTTGGTCCCATCTCACAGGTGGTGAGGGGGTTGTCAGACTTGCCGAAGCAGGGCTCTCAACCTTCACAGTACAGGGCCTTGTCTTTAGTTGTTTGTTTTCCCGGCCTCTGAAAATTCATTCATTCGTACCGTTTATTATGTGATGTGATTTTCCTTGATGTGATTAAGTATGGAAGTATCCCCAACTTGATTAGCCTTAAGCCAGTAAGCCATCACCAATAGCCACAGAACAGCCCATTCAAAAGACATCTCACAGAGCAACTTCCCGCTAGCTCCACAACTTTTCCCTGACGTTCTGATACTAAACATCATCAGCATAGGAAGAACACCAAGAAGTTACCATGTAAATTGTGTGACTGTGCCCCAAGTCCTGATGTCATGGCTGAGGCACTGACCTGCAAGGACAGCCTTTCCGGACCCCAGGTCCCAGAACTGAGAAGGTGAATCCTTGGCCTCTTCCTTTCCCCTGACACTACAGAGTCACCTGTATCCTGGGCATCTTTTGTTTTCCTGTCACCTGACATTTTAAGGAATGTGTTAGTAAGATCTGTTTCAATAAGAAAAAAAAATCCCTCAGATAAGACATCAACTATGAAAAGAAAAAGATACATGTTTTATTTAGCTCACAGCACTAGAGGTTTTGATCCACGGTCTTTGGCTACATCCCTTTGGGTCTATGGTGGCACAGTATTCCATGGGAGTAGCAAATCCCAGAGAAGTCTGTTCACCTTGCAGCCAGGATACAGAGAGACACCATCTCCCAGCAACCTCCTAAGTGCTCCTAGGAGCACTCCCCCAGTAACCTAACTGCCCCTCTATGGCCCTATCTCCCAAAGGCTCTACCACCTCCTAATGGTACCCCAAGCTAAAAATCGATCTGTCACTACAAGGACCTTCGGATGACGTTTAAGATACAGTCCATAATAAGGAGCAACCGTCCTGAAGCGCCACCTTGCAAAATTTCTATAAGGATAAATCATTCCCGGGGAAGATTTGGTTTGGTGCATTGGATGTGTGGAAAGGACAAAGCCAGCTCACCCACAGAAGCAGCGTTCTCCTTCAGGAGACCTCCGACTGTATTTAGAAGCCCTGTATTTAGTCTTCGTGTCAATTTTGAGTAAGAAATAAGCTTGGGGTGTCACGCTCTCTTCCCAGAGAAGGGAGGTACAAACCACAGGACTGAAAAGTCGTGTGTTTTTGTGATGGTAGCTGTAATTTGTCTGCTGCAAGACGGCAGCAGGCGGAGAGAGCAGTGCCGAGGGCCGTCAGCTCTGGCCTTGGTGACCTGCAGTGTGCCCATGCTCTTTGGTGTACAGTCAACTCTTACTCCTTTTTCTTGTGTTCGTGGTAGTTAAGATAGCATGTTATAAGCAGCCCCTGGGGTTGAGCCTCTTGTGGGCTTCCCAGGAGGAAGGAGAGGGTGAAGCCAGCCATCTGGGTAAACCATTTTGAATGTTATCAAGACAAGCGTATTAGGGATTTCTCGTGTTTTTCTGAATGACTGAGTTAAATCAGTCTAGGTTGCTGGTTGACTGCCTTTACTAGAGAGGTGTACACTACAGAACCTTCCCCAGCATCTCGCATTTTCTCACTCTGTCCCTAGCAGGGAAAGAGAGGAAGAAACGGACCAGGGGGCAGTGGTGCTATAAAACAGGCCAATGGGGAGCTACCACATGGATTCACAAATACTATCAATGCAGACTTTCAGAAAAGTGTCTGACATCGAGGATATGAACTCCTATGGTGACAAGAAATACATCTGACCAAAAACACTGTGAGTGCCAACACATGTAGGTATCTCTATTGACACCAGAGTTTGCAGGACAAAGTTATGCGTGGCACAGGTCCACTGATTTGTCATCTTCAGTATGCAGCTGAGGTCGGTGGTCAGCCAGACACACTTAAACAATAGTGAGAACACACTTGAAGTAAGTGTTTTAGTGCCAGAGTTGAGATGTTGCCTATCTGTCACGTGCACATAGCTGTGCCTCCTCCCCTGGTTGTATCCCCAAACTCTGGACCTTATAAAGGAGAAACAACTCGACTGCATCTCCTTTCCTGTTTTTTATATTGGGGTCCAGTTACTATGACAATTTCACAAACCATTATTTTGATCTCCTTTCTTGCCCTTCTTCTCACTCTTGGCATCAGCGGGGCGAATATTCCAGGATACACTGACAAGGTTCATTTCACAGCCACCCACCCAACAAATTCTAATATTCCGTCAACAACCCCATCACCAGATTCGGAGATGAACCGGTAAGTAGGAATCCTATTACTCAGTTTGCTCATGTACATTAGAGAGAGAAATGATAATTATGGTTATTCCATTAAAGAACAATTAAATACTAAGAGTAAATTTGCAGTGCTTAAGAAAAATGGAGTGCCAGGTCCAAAAAAGAAAGCAGTTCATTTTCCTACTGAGGGGAACTTTACTCAGAATTGTCTTGGGGAAAAAAATGCAGGTCAATGGTCCTGTTGACAGTGCTCACGGAGGTCCCTTAAGGATCTTATTCAGAGCACACTGTAAAAAAGTATCTTTCACCTCTGAGACCCCCCAGCTGTGCACATACACATCATCAACCTGCTGATATCAAAGCTGCATGCTACGTAGTGTGTGCACTAAGAGCCACTAATTTGCTGTCTGTGGATGTCTTTTTATAAAGAAAAAAAATTCTGTTGAAACTCACACATATTTTAATGCCCATTTTTACAAATTGGAATAGAAGGCATATTACATGAGATAACCCAGACCCAGAAAGATAAATATCATATGTACTTACTCATAAGTGGCTTTTAGACACAAAGAAAAAAACACCCTATGATTCACAATCCCAGAGAATCTAGACAACAAAGAGGACCCTAAGAGAGACATACATGGATCTAATCTACATGGGAAATAGAAAAAGACAAGATCTCCTGAGTAAATTGGGAGCATGGGGACCATGAGAGAGGATAGAAGGGAAAAGGAGAGAATGGGAGGGGAGTGGAAAAATATATAGCTCAATAAAAACAATATATATTAATTTTTTTAAAAAAAGAAAGAAAGAGCAAGCAGTGGGTAGGAAGAGTGGGGGAATACTTTGCTGACAATCGGGAGTGAGAGGCAGGGCACCATTCTCATGATACCTCAAATTGAAATCACTGGGTGGAAGTCCTGGCCTTGGATAAAAAGGACCACACGGCTCTGACAGGGCAGGTGCTACAGAGGCTAAGGCTAGCCTGTGCGAGTGAACAAGCTGTTTAAGGGCCCTCCCCTAAGTCTACTTTTCTCTCTCGACCACATTCCTTCAGTGGGAGAATATTCCATTCATCACATATTCATCTCTGCTCGGGCCAGACACTGAATGTGCATACCCCCACACTTATATCAGGAATTGTGGAATAAACACTTAAGAAGCGCACAGGAGGGCCAGGCATGGTTGCACATGCCTTTAATCCCAGAACTCACTGGGAGGGCAGGAACAGACATACCTTTCTATGAGTTCAAGGCCAGCTTGGTCTACGTAGAACATCGCAGGCTATCTAGGGCTAGGTCATGAGGTCCTGTCTCAAAACAAACAGCAAAGACTACATGTCACTGAAGAAACAGAATAATGTGGGAGTCCTGTCTAATAGGCTAATGTCACAGAGATGTCATTATGTTATAATTTTATAGTGCTGGCATCTGGAATCTGCGCTCTGTGGCTAGGAAGGGCTTTCTGCGGACTGAGACTAGGATGTGACCATTAAGTAGAGCTCCTCTTTCCAAGCACTGAAATATTTTGGAAAGCAGTAGCTGGAAATGAGAACAACGTCCAAGAAGAGGGTCGCCTAGCTGTCCATTTGGTTTTTCACTCACCCCTTTTTGTTTCATTTGAATGTCCTCTGATTATATTATCACACCCTGGCAGTGTCTCATAGGAGCACAGTTTGTTCACAAGGAGAAAGCAAGAGACTAACACGACAGAAACTGCAGCAAAAGATGTACACCCATAACAGGCTAATCTTTCTTTACACTCAGTTGCTGTTACTGTCTGGGTACTGAACTAGGAAGGGGCTCTTGCCAACCACATTTCCCACATGAGGAAATTGAGGCATGCACTTACAAACTGCAAGGTCTTGTGGGAGTGCTGAAGAAGATCTCACAGTAGAATTGCCTCAAGGAGTGACTCTTGGAAGGGAAGGACTTGCTTGGCCTCAGAAATTTGAGAGTCATGTGACAGCAGCCCCACCAAAGGCAGAAGGGTCTTAGAAGGGTGGAAAGGGCCCCCTCAGGCCTTCTGTGTGCTCCACATCTCTCAAGGCCTCTTCTGTAAGCGCAACATTAAAGGAGAGGAAAGGTACCAACTAACAGTATTCTTTATCAGCATATCTAAATTTCTGGTTTGACAAACCATGCTGAATATCCAGCCATCTCGTTCTGAACATCTCAACAGGAGGTTAGTGCTTTTTCAGGCTAATAGTTCGGATTCAATTTAATTTGCTTCCAAGACATTTTTTTCCGATCCTAATATTTATATGTACAATTTTAAAAAATAAAATTTTTGTGTGTATCTAAAGGAATATGGTGTTATAGGATACGTATATAGATAAATGGCTATATAGTCAAACAGATTAACATACCTTTCATCTCTGTTTTGCACAAACAACTAAAATCTGCTCACAGAACCAAGTTTTCAATGCAGTGTGCTATTGTTACCCATAGCCCTCACATGGTGTTAGATCTCCAGACTTCTCAGCTCTTGCCGTGCTTATCCTCTGACCTACATCTCTCCACTTCCTCCTGCCAGTCATCCATCTTCTCTAACCACTGCTCTCGGCCTTTGTGTATTTAGATTTTTTAAATATAAATTCACATTAAGTGTGATCATGCAATATTTTTCTTCTCTTTCTAGACTGTTCACTTAACATAATGCCTTCTTGGCTTGCCCATACTTTTGCATATGTCAAAATCTCCTTTTTGTATTATTCAGACTCTTTCATAAGACTGGAGAATGTTCCAGGGGGGATTTTGATATGTATAGTTATACCATTCATCCACCAATAGGCACCTAGATAATTCCCTGTCTTGGCTATCTATTATGAACGTGTGATATAGGTCTCTCTTTGAAGCAGTTTTTATATCTTTGGATGCATATGCAGTGAAATTGCTGGATCATCTCTGAACTTCCTTTATTGCATGCCCAGGGCCTCCCATGATGATTTACACAACGGCTGCACCAATCTACATCCCCTTCAACAATGGGAAAGACGACACTCTCTTCTCCAGTCTCTCCTATGTTCCCTGTCTTTTCTCCTTTTCACAAGTCATGTCATCCTAATGTGTGTGAGATGCTATCTCATTGAGTTTTTATTTACATCCTCAGGTCATTAGTGATTTGAAACATTTTTCACATACTTCTTTTTTATATCTTTTTTGAAGAATGTCTATGCAGGTTCTTTACTTATTGAGGATTTTTGTGGTTGAGTTGCATGGGTTTTTTTTTAATATCTTGGATATTAACCTTTATAAGACACATAGGTTACAAGTATTTTTCCCAATCCTTAGGTTGCCTTCTCATCTTATTGTTTGCTTGTTCTGCAGTGACTTTAATTTTCTTCATCCCCATATATTTTTTTGACGTGTAGCCTCAGCTTTTGGTGTGATATCCAAGATATCATTGCTAAGGTCAATATCAAGACACATTCCAAATGTTGCAAGTCCATTTCTGAAAGCAAGGCTTTCACAGTTTCGTTGCATATGAGGAACATAAAGAAACAATGTCAACCATTAAACATATCTTTATACCTAGCAGGATACAAGAGTGAAGGTAAACAATTCTGGCTGGGCCTGGTTCGATTTCAATTTCCAACTCAAAGACTCTCATCAGAGCAAATGCAGACATTTTCACCCCTCTCCGTTCACAATCCTCTCAAACCTCGATTGTGTGAGGCTTTACCCAGACATCCTGTTGCTGTAACACCTTCCCACACATCCGCACTGCTAGATAAGCAGACAATCCAAGAGGGGGCAAAAGACTCCTTTTGCCTTTCAGATAAACCTCTGCTTCTAAACTAAAAGGTCTTTGTTTTGTAACTTAACTCTGTTCCCATCCCATCAGGCTCTTGATGCTCCCACAGTTGTCCCCAACATACACAATAAATGTATGTCATTTGTTATCCCAGACTGAGGGCATGGAATCCTGGTAGGTGGCTTGTCTGAGGCTCTTAATCTGGAGTGACAGCAACCAGTGTTTCCCTCAGTTCGGGACTGCTTGTTAGCTCCACTCTGTGCAGCCTACAGCACACAGTCAGCCCACACAGAAACCTTCAGTGCCTGAGGAAGGAACTCTAGCCTGAGACAGCACAGTCCAGAGGATAAGGGAGAGTGTAAATTTAAAATATCTCTGCACTGACATAAAGATGATGCTTCTAACAAGAAGGTGGGCATTCGAAGCGCTCCTCTATGAAGTTGCCATCTCTGACATTTTTGTATCACTACTTAAATGATTTTCCGAAAATTTCTAGGACAAGGGTAAAGCCATGTGTCTGCCTGCTGCACATGGTAAGGACTCCCGTGAGCGGCTTCCCTCCTGTTCATGTCTATGTGGTCTAATGCAGGTTTCCTGTTGTGTTTTGTTCCGAACATCTCATTAACTGGGAGCTTCGGCATCTTTGGCTCTGCTGTATGACTTCTGTGCTTTTCTTGTTTGTTCCTCTTTTTTTGCCGCCTACACCTGTCTCTGGAGTGACTGGAACCGAGCCTTTCTTAACCTTCTAGTCCTTTCCCCATGTCCCTGTAGAGACCTGGGCCATCCAAACTGGCTGCCTTGTTTCCTCTGCTACTCCACCCTCCTCCCCACCAGTCCATCACTGAGTCTTTCTCTTCCCCTTAGGAAGATGTGCACTCGCCTTTCCCTCTCAACTATGAACCCTCTCCATTTCTGCCCACATGTTAGCATCTGGCTCCTCTCTGATGACTGGCCAGGTGCTGAGGGAAAAAATCCAGATCAGTGACCCTCACTGTGCCCCTCCAAACTATCATCCTTCATTTCTCCTCTTCTCCTCTCCTTTTGACTTCTGAACTTCTTAAGGAAGCAGACAATCCCTCTCAGCACCCAGCCTCTACTTTCTCTCAGCCTCTTCCCTAACCTTATATCATCCGGATTCTGGTAGCATCGGTAGAGTGAAGGACTTCTGCCAGGTTGAGGACTATTGCAGGCACAGGAGAGAGGATCACTGATGACTCTTCAAACAGGGCACAGGGATCGATCATGCATTTCCCAGGGATCTTTGCATCATAGAAGATTTCAAGACCAACAGGAGCTTTTTAAGCACTTCGACTTTGGAGGATGTGTGAAAAGGGAGTCTCCATTCTGAATCTCAAGTCAGGCACAGTGAACTCCAAGTGCCTTCTGATTCACATGGGGCCAGGATGTAGAATAGAAGGGAAAGAGACAATGGGAAGAGATGCCCAAGGAGATGGGCACATGCTTGAGGGAGATAGGCAGGAACAGGTGTGCAAACACGTCTCTCAACTCTTATTTCCATTAGAGTCTGCTGTTCTCTGTGTGGTCCTTACTCTAGGATGTTGCCTGCCCAGAAGCTGTGCCATTTTCTGCAACACAGGTTTTGAGAGGATGCATACATACTAACTGTATGTTAGTATGCATACATACTAACTGTAGTTAGGATGCAGGTATGCTAACTGTAGCCCAAATATAAAGCTACTTCAGATTGCATGGCTACATAGGGGTTACTTTCTCACAGTGGTTCCCTGACTTTTTGTTTCATACAAGCATTGCGGTGTATGCATGTGACCAACCTCATGGCACATTTATGTACAGAAGGTTCACGGGTTTGTTCATAATAATTGATATGGTGCACACCAATCCTGCTCTGGGGTGGTAACCCAAGGGATAAAACCTTCTCTTCATAGCAGTCCATATTTTCAGTTTTGTTTCCATTAATGGTTTTAGAAAAAGCTTGGTAGGACAGATTTTTTTCCTACTATACAGATCAGCGAACTAAGGCACAGGGAGGTCATAGCTGAGCAAGCAGACAGCTTCAATCCGGGGCAGACACAGAAATGCAGTCTCCACACCCCGCTCCTCAGTTCAGTGGCTGTCCAGAGCCTGTGTCTGTTTCTCTCTCTCACCAGCTCCAGGCTCAGGTGCCTGCCTTCCTGTGTGTTCTCCATCCACCTTCCCTTCCCACTCCCTCCAAGCAGACTTTATGCAAATGCCCTTCTCCCTCCCGGGGTGGACCTATCTTCTGGGACCTTCCATCAAGGACTTCTTACAGCAGTGTCTTGATCGATCTATGTCCACCTCTTTCCTAAGCATTTGCTACAAATCTAGGAAACGTTCTCAGAACGCAAGGCAATGCACGTGGTACAGGAAGCAAAACAGGGGCGGTCATTTCCAGCCTCCTCCTCTGCTATTCTCTACCCCATCTTTCCTTTCTACTTCTGTGGATCATTAATTGCATAAAAGATAAAAATATTGTTTTCATGTTAATCATTTGTCTTTTTTTTTCTCTTTGTTCCCATTCTGATCCTAGCATTTTACAAGAAATGGTAGTTGACCGCTTCCGTCACCAGGCCCCGATGTCCAGAATGGTCACAACTGTGAGGCCCTACAACCCCTTCAAGAGGAAGGAAAAAGAGACCGTTGATTAGTTACAGAGACCACACCCCTGAGAGACTTCTAAGCCCCAGCTGGGGGGAATGCTTTGTACACAGTGATGGAGAAACTGAAGAACACAGAATGTTCTAACCGTGTCTGTCTTTATGAGGTGGGGTACCAGATAGGCAACATGGCCAGGCCTAAGCTCAGGCACCCTCTTCCCCCTGGTGGTGGCTGCTCAGCCTGGTCTGTGATCCATGATGGCAGCTGGGACCCAGAGCACCCCCACAGAGAACCTGTCTTCAGTGTTGGAATACTGGGCCTCCCTAGATGGTCCTCCAGAGTTTGAGGATAAGAGATGATCTTCACGTTCAAAAGTTGAGCAACGGCAACAGACAATGGCATTCTTTCTGTCACCTAGGGGACAGTACCACATGGGGAGGGGGGTGTGCACCATCTAGAGAAGGCTAGGCAGAACACTCTCTTTTCTACTCCAGGATTTCCACTCTAAAGAATGAAGCATTCCCTGGCTCACTGGGAGTCCTCGGGCAGACACCTCCTGATGAGTGTGGCCTGTTGTGCTTACCCAAGGAGAACACCACCAGCAGAAGTGTCCCCAGACTCTCCCCCACAATTCTTCTATTCATAGGTCCAGGAAGCACACGTGTGCTAGTTTGTGTACGTCTGTACGGGCCTGTTAGAATCATAAAGGACTTTCCTAATCTTAGCTCATTTGATCCTGCCACCCCATAATACATTCTTGCAGCGAGTGTTGTACACATAGCTTGCTGGTTTATGAATAAAGCCCAGGAAAGCCAAGAGTGAGGCACTCATCTGAAACTCAGATCATCTGCCTTCAGATAACTTACCTTCAGCCTGACCCATTTCTGCACAGACTGGGTAACCATCCATGAATTGCTTACAAACAAAATAAAATGAGACAAGGAGGGAAAACTCCATGTGCTACCCAGGGGCTCTGCATGGCGCCTTACTCTCCCTCAAAATACGGAAGAGGGAAGTTTACCACAGAACTCAAATAAATGTGCAAAGGCCTTTGAGGGAAGCCAGGACTTTGCTTTCCCACAGAAAGAAAATAAAATGCAGCCCCCTTTCTGCTGTGGGATGATAAGTTGCCTTGGTGGAGTAGGAAATAATTTTAATATTGACTCCTGTGTGGACAAGGACAGGTAACAAATAGGAAAACGGCAGCCATTGGGACATACTGAAGACAGGACTTGCCTTTGAGGAAAAAGAACTGCTTCACTTGAGCCCAAAGGAAACCCTAGTCACTTTCAGAAATCACTCAAGTCAAATCTGTCATTATGGTTTGAATGTGAATTTCCCCCTCACAAGTCCTTGTGTTCTGACACTTGGTTCCCAACTGGGGTACTGATGGAAAGTCCAATTGGAAGAAGTGGCTGCTCCTGGAAAGGCCTTTTAAATTGTAGTCTGGCCCTGGTTAGGCCTTACCTTAGGTCCCTTTTTATTGCTATGATAAAAAACAACATGACCAAAAGCAACTTGGGCTTATTACATCTTTTATTTTATAGTCCTTCATGAGGACAGTCAGGGCAGGAGCTTAAGGCAGGAACTGAAACGGAGGCCATGGAGGAGTACCGCTTACTGGTTTGCTCCTTCCTCACAGGCTTGCCCATGGGCCAATCTGACAGAGCCAGTTCTTCAGCTGAAGCCCCCTATTCCCAGATGATCCCTGCTTGTATCAGGTGACAAACTAACCATCCCAAGACCCGATGCATCGCATTGCCCGATACACAAAGGTTTGAGTGAGGAGTCTTGTCCTCCCACCACCAGGGTGCTGCCCACCCCACACCTTCCCTGCCGTGATAGTCTTCATCCCCCAGTCCAAGAAGCAAAACAATCCTTTCTTCTTTAAGCTGTTTCTTCGGGTATTTCATCACAGCAATGAGAGAAGTCGCTTTCAGAAACAAATGGCATCAAACCAAAATAAAAACCTTCAATTCTGGAAGACGCTTAGTGAAACGCAAATGGAGTGGAATTTGCCCATCTAGCAAGTAGATGAATATGATCCCTGTGGTTCAATTTTCAGCAAATATTTCGGTGGGGCCACTTGTCAGGGGTGTTGCTGCTCGACCCTGAGGTACCCGCTCATCTTTCTGGCCTTTTTTTATGACAGGACACAGTAACAGCTATTGTGACATTTTGTAATCTGAAGCACTTCCATTCTCTACAATACAGAGATCAGAACACTCATCAGGGTTCTTGTGCCCTTCCCAAGCAGCTTCTGAGAAGATGTCAACTGTGTTTTGCGTCATTCCCATGACCTCACTTAGAAGGCACACGCTGACACTCTCTTTGGTGTATAACTCAACCAGGCTTCCTATCTGTGAAGACCCAAGGTGAATCCTGCTCACCACAGACCAAGAATATGGGCCAGAAAAAGCCACAGAGATCAGAGGCTTAGCGTGTTCCTGGCCTGGGAATGTGAGCCATAGTAATGCTTCGGTGGTCAGCAGTCCAGTCAAAGCTGAATAGCAAGGCATAGGTATGCATTTGCTCTTCAAATTCTGCACCTTAGACTTGGATTACACAGATTACATGAGGATCCAGCACATAGTCACATTTTCCTCTCACTCAGTGCCCTGGACAATGTCACTCTCACAAATTTTATATCTGTGAGGCATATAAAAGAGAACCTCTGATATTTAATTCAGCTATAAATCGTGGCATGCATGTCCAGTGTGGCAGTACACCCTTACAATCCCAACTACTCTAGCGGCTGAAGCAGGAGGATTGCTAGTTCAAGGCTAGCCTGCACAATTTAGCTTATCTCAAAATGTTTTTTGAGTGACCCAGGAAAATTGGCTCAGAGGTAGAGCACATGTCTAGCTGCCCAGCTTATTCAAGGCCCTGATTCACCTTGAAGAAAAAAAAAATGCATGTTAATATTACTCCAGCAATTTTGGAAGTTTGCAGTATGGTAAAGGTGGGCCTCGTGGTAGAGCAGAGCAGAAACTCCAGAAATGAGCAGATGGAATCATTTTATACTTATCGGTGTAATATAAATTTTGTTTAACAGATGATATTAGGACAAATATATAGAAACAGAAAGAAATGTAGTAGGCCCTTCTCTGGGGTCCGTGACCAGCCATGGGTTATTGGCTAGGTTTACAGTCCCAGTCCTGAATTCCTTCCTCTTGCTCCGTCCTTATGTCCAATTAGAAGGCTGGTTGTCCCTGATGTGTCATTACTGCACTCGGGGTTATCTCGCTGTGCTAGTCGTCGCTGAGGGCCACAGTCTTTATGGACAGGTAGATCATCAATTGCTTGTGTCCTAGTGACGAAGAGGCCCACATGGCTCAGCTGGGAGAGTGTTAGGCTACAGAAACAAGTATCAAGAAAGCTTTGGTGCCTCCTGAAGAATTGGTTTGGAGAGGAGAATGCTAGACAGAGAGAAAAGGGATAAAAAGGGGCCATTTGCAGGCAGTTGCTTCTAAGGCACCATTTGCGACACAAGCTTATCAATGCTAGCTTCCTCTGTGAACATGACATTGGCATCGCTGATAGCCCTTTCACTGCTGACAACAGGTGCCTTCCTTATCTGGAGTCTTCTCTGAGACCTAGGACTATCAGTGGAGTGATATCCCCTGACATAAACTCCACGGTCCCTTAGTCAGTAACCCACTCTGCAAATGGCTTTGGCAATAACTGCTAATACACTTTGGTGGAGACAGAAGGAGTATCTCTTGCCTAGAGGAGGAGACAAGGAGAAAGTCCCAGTTTATATTCTCAAGATGCACCTAAAACACCTTAAGAAGACACGAGGAATGACTGTCCCCTTAATGAGATGCACACTTACATGACCTCGAAAGAACCTCCCTTTCTGAAATTGCTTGCACAACCTTACTGCTAAGCCCACCCACTTTCTGAATTATAACTCATGAAGAAATTTTTTCTCTTTCTCTTCATTTAATTTGTTTTTTATTTAGACCTTGGCCAGAATCCTAAGACTCCTGGCCCTAGTCTCTCTCTCTCTCTCTCTCTCTCTCTCTCTCTCTCTCTCTCTCTCTCTCTCTCTCTCTCTCCTTCTCTCTCTCTCCTTCCCCCCCTGCTTCACACATGCATGTGGTGGGTGTGTGGCGTGTGTGGGTGTGTGCACCCACCCCCACCCACATAATGGCTAGCAAATTTCCATCGCTGGGTCTGTCTTCTTCCTCAATCTCAACTGAGAAAATTTAACTTTTTTACTTTTTTCCATCTTTCGCCTCCCACGAGCTGACAAGTTCTGCAACTTGCCTGCCTTGTTGTTGCTTTCTCTGAAGCTTCCATAAAATTTTCCTTGTTTCCTTTAAAGTCTGTTTTAAAAATCAAGATACAAGCTTAACAATCTTGAAAAGAGACCCTGGGTCTTCAAATGACAATATCTGAGTCTAAGAAACTAATTAGTTTTCCATCTTCATCTTTTATAAGCTTGAGGGGCCTCATAGTATAGAAATAAATAAAATAAAATAGAGTGAGACATTTATTTTCCTCTGCCTGCCTCAAAGCTCAACGTTGATTAAATAATCCCATTAACATAGAGAGCAGACAAATGGAAGACGGGTTTCACATTTAAAACCACTATTTTAAGAAAGCCTTTGAGTCACCCTGGGGCACACCCAAACTCTAGTGGTTTGTCGACCTGCTTCCCCACCCACTCCCACTTTCAGCACAGGTCTAGGTTCTTCTGTGTCTACTTCAGGTCCTTATGGCCTCGGGAGATATCTTAGATGACTGAAAATACACCCACTACGCTAAAAACAAACAAACCTTTCATTTATTTCCCAGAAGTGGCTACTGCGCAGTGGGGTAGGGTTGCTGAACTCAGATCGCTTCTGATCTCTGCTCCGAGCACCTTTGTGGCCAGAAGAGGCAATTCCCTGGTAATCTGAACAAACCAACAGCCGAGAATTATTTCAGAACACATTGAAAATGCTCGAAAATAGATCTATTTGCTCTACTTAGTCCAGTAGGTTGGATGGTTTTTCTGTCTCTCTAGACTTAGAATATTTATGGTACAACTCTAGACTAGTATTCCTCAACACATAGAAGAAAAGCTCAAAGCTGGAGAGCCACCATTGACTATGGAACAGGTTTGCTTATTTTGGGGATTGGTATAAAAATGTTATCATGAAACCCATTATTATGTACAAATAATATATGCTAATAAGAAGATTAATTTGTAAAACAGCATGTTTTCATCTCTGCTCTTATCATCCTGGGGCATTTAGCTTTGTATTGTGGCTTCCATAATCAGCCCGAACTAGCCTGAGGTTTGCCTCCCACTCTCCGGCTGAAATACTTCAGTCACCTAATAAGAATGTATAAACTACACTATAAATATAAGCATACTGCTGGTATTCATGTTCACTCATTCAATAGAACTGCGAGGCACAACAATGGGCAAATTTCTAAGGGGGTCAATGAGTAATGAGGAGCAATGTACAAAGAGCCATTAAACAAGCCGTATTTACGCCAAGGAGCCTCAATGAGCGTGAGCCTGCTGTAGCCGCAGCTCAGACAAGCAGCACATTAAATCCTTAGCATTTTCCTCTTAACTGTGATGCATTTCTAAATATTAAAATATTGTCACTTTCTAAGTGTGCCCTTCATACGCATGTGTTAGGTAGCTAGACAGATATTAGTGAGCTTGAGGATGGACTCCCCTCCCTCATGATTGACTTGGGACCCCAAATCTTGTTTCCCTGATGGCACTAGAAATGAAAACACCACAACTGTTACCTTAATATTGCAACAGCCGTATGAACATGCAGAGACTTTGGGGCTTTGTTGAGGCCCATGAAAGAACAGCTACTTTCTCCTGGCTAAAAGGATGGGGTTTCAACTCTGCCATTGATCCTGGGTGGAGAGAGGACATTGTCATCTTCCTCAAAGACGAAAAAACTATGTTCAGGCCAGAAGTTGGCTTAGCAGGTAAAGATGCTCACCACTAAGCCTAGGTACTGAGTTCAACCCTAGGACCCACATGATAGAAAAAGAGAACCAAGTCCTACAAGTTGTGTATGCAGTGGTAAAAGTGCTTATCCCATCACACACACACACACACACACACCTATATAAACAATGATTGCAATAAAAAACAATTAAAAAAAGCAATTACATGCTATTTCAGATGCTCTTAAGAATTAACGTAAATGGAACTACCTATCACAACCCTACAGACAGCTCCCTCATAATTCGAAAATTAGCATGGATCCTGGTTTGGAATATAAATCTGAGCAAAGGCCCTTTTGGTCATTGCCCACTCTCTCCCTCAGGAATGTTTCACTTTATTCTGCAGTAAATTCTGCTTACTACATCAGGATCTGTAACACACTCTTTCTTCCGTTCTACAGCATGCATCTCTTTTGGTTCGTTTGGCAGGGATCCTGAGGGCCGGGGAAGCAATGGTGAGCAAAGGTCCCAGTGACAGCATAGATGAATATATCGAAAAGGTGAGGCAGTAGACAGTGGTGCTATCTATGTCTTTACCTTAAAAGTTACTTGTTTTGTGAAAATAAAAATACACAGGTTATTCTGGAACTGGGGAAGCCCCTGTTGATTCTCAGGGAATAGGAATCTAGAAGGATCCAGGAAGTAGTTGTATAATCACACAGGAAAATGCAAACATTCCTGGCCAGCTTCCATCATTTTCAGACCTAATTGTTTTAGTTTGAGAGCATCATTCCTTGTACAATCTACCCAAGTGGTGTTCAGAAACAATACTGTGGCTTTAATTAATGCTCGTTTTTTAAATTGGCTTGTTTGCTTTCTTTCACTATGGTTGATTTTTGAATATACTCTCAATCGCTGTTAAGATATTTCCCACCCCATCCTCTGTAGAGGGCAATTCCTCAGCTCGTCGGAAGGTTGGCCTGGAGAGTCCCAGCAGTCTTCTATCTAAACTGCTGCTGTGGTTAACAGGTGGGGGTGGGGCTGGCCCCCCCTCCCCCGCCGCCCCGGCCAGCCCCGAGATGTTGCAGACTGCTCTGTGTGGGTTTCCAGGGCAAGCTCTGCTGATTCTAGCTTGTAAGCTGTAATGGAAACAACTTTACTTTGTCACATTCACACTTTGGAAATAAAGCCCTAACACGTGTTTGGTATAAATCTATTTTTCCAGCCCTGGAGACCGTTTTCATTGTGTCGTCTGCGGGCAGAGCCACAGATAAAAGATAAAGCCAGACTTAGTGAGCACCCTGTGGGACAAGCAGGAAGAGGCATCTGAGCAGAGAAGGAAGGAGTAGGGGCCCCCAGGCTCAAGGTACCGTGGGGTTATAGGGTTTGCAGCAGCGCCAAGAAGTCCATGCAAGTCAGCCTCACAGAATGCCAGATCAAGGTTGCAGTCATTGCTTGGATTGGTAGCCCTCACTGATTGCTTGCTCATGCGAAGCATAGCCACAGGTTCTCTTGAGTGACTGCTGAGCCTCAGAGCACCACAAGGACTGGTGAGAAGGGCCCTGAGCAAGGCCGGAACCAAGCAGAGACTCTGTCAGATCGATGAAGGGAAGAGGAGGAGGCAGTGGTGATGTGTCTGAACGATGTGCTGTCTGTTCCCTACTAGAAAGGATGGTCCCAGGTCAGCAATTCCAAAACAAGGCCAGTGTTCTTAGGTAAATGCAACTGTCTCTTAGTGTATTTCGTTCTAGGACCCTGTGGACGGCGGAATGTACACACTCGAGAGGCTTAGATAACATGTCAGAACGTGCACATAATCTATCCACACCTTTCCATATGCTCTACCAACCCTAGACTATTTATTATACTTAATACAATCAAATGTTATGGAACTGGTTGTTATGTTTTGCTTCACTGGGGAATAATGACACAAAAAAGGTAGGTATATATTAGAGACAAAAATCATAATGTTTCCCTAAATATTTTCAATATACCATCAGTTGAATCCATGGATGCAGAACAGGCAGATTTGGAGAGTCCACGATGTTCCTGACACTTTGTGGATTTGTGCGATGCTCTTAACAGTCAATTATAGATGAGGACAAATGCAACCAAAGGCTTCCCTGGGAGCATCACTGAAAAACTGTTTACAAGGTCAATGTCCTGAGAGTCCTTTCATGAGATGTTTCTAAGACCAGTGTGAACATTCATATGCCCTAATTAAACAAAAAGCTAACCACAGGTCTCTTGATGCTATCAGAAGGACTGCTGTCTGGGAAAATCACACACACACAGAGTGTGAGGCCTCCATTCCAGCACTGGGCATAGAGAGAAACTCAGCTTCAGGGCACGGTGTTTTGTCCACTAACGTGCTCCTCCCGGCCATGCAGGCAGGGGTGGGAGAAAGCACTGCATCTCTGTACCCCTCAGTTTCAAAAGAAGATCCAACTGTCTTGGACAAGTTGGGTCCCACAAGGTTTGGGTCAACAGTGGTCAAAATTGAGAACAGAAAAGCAAGAAAAAGTACTGGAAGCTTGCTACTAATCTGTGTCTGAGGCAGACCTGTGTCTTTTACACAGGTAAGTTCTCTTACCTTCCTCTTTGATTTATAAGCCCTCATTAATTATTCAAAGTTCTGAAATTATAAATGGATTATTTTAAATTCTTTTAAAATGTGAATGAATAATTAGGATATGAAATTATGGAAAGGAGAGTGTATATCATGTTGTCGTACCAAGGAAATCCACAATAGCCAGGAATGGAGTATAACAAAGGTTTATTTATTTGAGTTTATCCTCACAGTAAGGGATAAACTCACAGTAAGGGATCTGCAGTCCTTTGTGTGCGCTGGGAACTGGAACCAAATCCAGTGACAAAGAGGGCCGAACACATTTTTTGTCTGCATTTATAGTACATGAGAACACACTGGGATAGTATCTTAAAGGCTATTGGTTGAAGGGGTTCCCACAACAATATCATATCATAAGATGTGTCTTATTGCACCTCTGAAAAGTGCTGAGGTGTGGTGTGTGTGTGTGTGTGTGTACATGTGTGTACATGCATGTGCATTTCTCATAGTCCTTGGACTTTTAGAAGCTCCCTTGACTATGTTTATTTTAGAAAAAGAACTTATCTTTCCCAATTTCTCATCAAACTAGGGTCAGAAACATACCTTTGAGGTCATTGGTTTTCTTGGTTTGCTATTTAAGAGGAGATGTCTCAACTGCCTTCAAGTAAAGGTCACAGAAATATTAATACGCTTCTAAAACAAAAGGACCAAAAGGCTCAGCTTTCAGTGTAAGTTAAAGTATGGTGATGCAAATTGCGGAAAATCAGTGGCCTGTATCTCCAAGAGTTATTTAATAATGAATTTATCAGTAGAAAAATAAGAGGATCTCTCTCAAGTAACTCATACGCAAAGCAGCTAAGCCAAGCGCAGGGAGAGGCAGAGCTGCTGGGCTTAGAAGGTGATATTCCGAGGACTGTGCCGAAAGGGGCAGGGGTGTACTGTTCCCATGCTCCCCAAAGCCCTGAAACGATGTGAACACACCCAAAGTGTAGTGGCTTCAGCCATGAAGCCTAAAGAGGGTGTGTGTGGAGAGGGTGTTCCAAAGTAGAATAACCCAGACCATAACCAGTACATGCCCATATTTTTATCCCTCAGAATCCAAAGAAATATGCAGATATTTGGGATAATTCTAACCAGTTTGCCCTCTCCTGGATTAAATTCACAGAATCAGTGAACGCTATGGTCAAGAGGCCCTGACCGGCCCACAAGTGATGTGACCATAACTCCATGGTGGCCTGAGATACAAATATTTCAGGTTGCGTCCTAGACTGCCCCTGACTCGTGTTCTCTGCAGCTCTGTGCAAGTGAGTGCTTACAGGCAAGGAACCTCAAAGAGTTCTGTCTCTCATCAAAGCCCTAGGCTCTGTGTTTGCCTTATTTTGAACACAGTTCCTCTGAACATCTCATGGTTTGCCTGTTGGAGTGCCTGGGCTCCTGAGAGAAAGGCACTGTTATTCCTAAGGCCGCAGCCCACTCAGATCGCAGTGTGAACTTCTGCTCTTCTTTTCCCACAGGCCTGGCTTGTCAGAAGAGGCTCTCCTGTGTTCAGACTCAAATATACTTCCTGGGTAAGGTGAAACAGCGAGCCCTGGAGTCCAGGGACAGAGAGGTGGTAGGAGGGTCTTCCAGGGACACTGGTGACAGAACTGATCTGTGTATGGAGGGACCCTGGAGTTTCCCCCTTGGCCGAGACACACAGACTTTTATCTCCTGAGTGTGAGAAGAGAACACTTGCTTAGTGGTGATAAAGCTGATAATACTCACTCAGTCCTTATTTTCCCAAAGTTACAACACTGAAGACTTCCAAAATCCATGTGCACGTGCCATCAAAACTAGGATCCATTCCCTTTGGAGCCTGCAATTTGTTCCCTATGTCCTATCCTAGAAGCCAACACATCTAGTTCAGGTCAACACTGCACAAGCATCAAACTGGCTCCAGTTTTTGTTCAGATATGTGGAAGGAGTTGTCGATGTGACTCTTACCTTTCCCATTGGGAAAATGAAAGACTGTTTAAGGTATTGAAGAAGAGAACAGGCCCAAGTGCTTAGCAGAGTAAAGACCTTCAATAAACTTTAGCAATGGTTATAATTGACAGCAACATTTCTTGGAATCGTGCTTCCGATTCCTCCACGGTCTGGGTGGACTGTCCTTGTCCCAGATAGCCTGTTTCCAACCTACACAGTCCATAAAAACTGTCACTAGTATCTATGCCCTTTTAACTTCCAGTTGGCTCCGTCTCAGCAATCCTAAAAAGCCAGTGACATCACAGCTTATGCATGTGTCACTAATGGTGGGCTCTGGGTCCTAGCAGCAAAAGTGAATAGCTTGTTTGGGTCTTAGCATATAAATGTATGGATAGCCATATTTCCGCACACACATGCACATCCACATGCACATATTACTGCTTTTTCTCCCATAACTGAAGCCCCCAGTCAAATGAACACTTCAAGTAGATCCATCGTTATCTATGATACGACCTCATAGGTAACCTGAAGCAGTTGGTACCACTAAGTTGTTCAGAGAATGCTTCAGAATCATGGGTACTGAGTATTAGAAAAAATAATAAAAGACAAGCCAGAGCTATATTCTAAAGAATATTGAATGCCAGCATAAGAGCTATAAACCTCTCCGCATAAATGAACATTGAATAAAGGCTTATGAGTGTTGAAGGTGACTTTAAACTGAGTAACGTGAGTTAAGATGTGAGTGGCAAGAAGACTCAACAGAGATATTTAGCATTTGGTGCAATTTGCCTTACTATGATGCCTTCAGTTGCCTCCCACCTAGACAGGATGTAGAATCCGATCATGAGATGCAGCACTAGGATCTGGTGCTGTTGTCAGACACTCCTGGATGTTACTGGAGCACTACATGGGGCTGTCACCTTGCTCTCATGTCTTAGATCCACGTGTCCAAGTTTAGTTCTTTGCTGCCTGACTCTTCCCCACACCCTTACCCACTTCTTTCCCAGTCTACATATCTTCAGTCTTTAGCTCCACCGTGGACTGAACCATCTCAACTGGTCCTATGTTAATACTGGTTTTAGGATTAGTCTATCTTAGCGGCACATAATAATAGGGCTCAGAGTGATCTATCTACATTTGTATTCTGCATGCATTGGTCAAATCCAACCATCTTTACCAATCCTCCCCTACACCTGCCCCAATCTCTGGTAGTTACTGTTGTGTTTTCAGTGGAGTTCTGAATCCTCAACTTTTCCCTGAGCTCCCTTGAGCATCTTCACCCTTTCATGCGTATCCCTTTAGAATATTTCTACTCCTGTCTTTTGTCAAGATTATCTTCTTTGATGACAATACAATATGAATCTGCTCATTTAGCATTTCATAAAAAACACTTCAGTGACCACACTTACCTTTGGACTTGATCCCCAACCCACTAGCCAAGCATGCCAATCTTTCTAATGGCCTTGTGGTCGCTCTATCTGCTTTTCCCAAGCACATTTGTTTGTCACCCTCTCGGCTTATGTCTGATTACTGCACATGTTTCAATAGTGTCTCTTGCCTCTGCTTAGACTGTCTGCTTTTTCTACACCAACTTCCTTACCCTAAAGATCCAGTAACAACTCTCCCCTTGAAACACTATCACTCCCGGGGAAGTTAAACATATCCTTTTTATTTTTACTGCACCATTTTTATCTCTGTGCCCTTTTTGTTCTACAAAGCCAGCAACAATGTTCTATAACGTTAGGAAAAAGTTATCATATTCTGGGAATAGAGGTAATGTTATAAGAAGGTAATTGAAGTTCATATATATATATATGAGAGACAGAAAGTTGTGGGCTCAACAAGATGGTTCAGTACGTCAAGGTGCTTTCTGGCAAGCCTGCTGTGAGTTCAATCCCAGAACACATATGGTTGATGAACTACTTCTGCAAGTTGGCCTCTGATTACTACATCACAGACAAATGATATATTAAAGAATGTTTTTTTAATTGTAACTATTACACTTCATGTAATGGGATCCCTACAATGGTGAAGATGAGAAGAGACTACTTCAAACTCATTGACTTCAATCTTCCACGACTTCCACAAATACTTACTAAATGCCTCCTATATCCCAAGAACATGTACAATATACGTGTATCCGAGTAAGTGTGAGGGCTTAGGAAACGGGGTAGAGAAAGGACTCGCATACAGTGCATGAATGAGTAGACGGATGTGTAATCAGAGAAGATTCTTCATGGAGTGGGTTTCACTGGGTTTTCAGAATGAAGGAGCCCTGCCAGGCATAAGAGGTGGCAGGTACACAGATGGAACAGTCCCGATAGGGGTGGCTGTGCATGCCCATGGGCACAGAACTGCTAGTGGAGATTTTAGTGTAGAGTAAAAGAGCTTCCTTTTGGGGTCCGTCAGGAAGGGGTGGTCAGGAAGGAGGGAAGCTGGTTTAGCTTCTGATGCTGCCCATGGAGAGTGAAGCAGGGTTTGGTTCCTGCTCTGCTGTGTGGCTATTCACCACCAAAGTCTCTTTCTCCCATCTATGTCGTTGGTTGCTGCAGGAAGAGAGCTGCTCCATACTAGTTCGTATCTCTTTCTAACCTTTCTGTATGAGGCTGGGTTTCTGACATTTCAACACAAAAGTAGTGTTCCTGCAGGTTTCTTATCAGGAAACCTGCTCCCTTGGTTTTTGTGTCATATGCAAAATCTCCTTGTAACTTACCATGGCTGGATATATTTGGGGCATTTGGGGCACAGCCTGTGCTGTTCTTCTTAAACTTTTCTTACACAATATTAACAATATCTAGGTATTCTGTGTGGACTTCCACCTTGTTGAATTCATTTTTCAGCCAATTGTTTTAGACTGCGGATAATAGTCTATCACGATTTGGGCCAAGACATGTGATATGATAGCACACATTTATTTCTGTGATAGTCTAAAGTATCAATAAATCTTGCCAGTGGCTGTAAGGAATTGTGAGAATTTAAATGACTTGAAGCAGTCAGCTTTGCCTTAGAAAGCAGCATGACTTCCAGCAGGTCCAATGGCATCTCTGGATCCCAGAATGGCTCTGAGATGTTGATGTCATTGACTTCAAGCATTGTTATTTTTCACCTCCATCTTGAGAATAGTCTCAATAATGAGGGCATTTCTGGATGCATTAGCCGGTCACAAGGCCCCTAAGAGGGCTGCTTTGAATAAACAGATATGCTCACATCAGTGACCCCAGCATTCTGGAGGCTAAGACCAGAGAGTTGCCATTAATTCGAGGCTAGCCTAAGTTGTACAGTGAGTTCCAGGACAGCACTGACACTTTCTCACAGAAACACTGAGTTTTCTGCCATTCAGGAAGCTGCAAGCTGAAAGTAAAGATGGGTCACCTTGGGTGCTAAAATTTTAATAAAGAATGTGGAAGACTGTATGTACTCACTCCATGGCAACAGATGCAGACCATCGTGATTGCTACAAGGGATCCTCTATGTAAATAGTTTGACATGGTTTCATGACTTTATGATAGAACAAAAAAAATGGCAGGTACTCAGGGGAGTCGTAATGAAATTTTAGTGATGCTCTGACATGATCCTGGTCGGCAGTGGTGAGATCACAAAGGTTTTCATACACTTTTGTCATTTACAATTGGCTTACCAGGGCATCGGCCCATTGTAAGGCCAGTTACACCTGTGCATGTCCTCTTTGTAGCTGTTCATCTACAGAGCCACCAGGGAAGGACTCAGACCTAGCATGCCAAGTGCAAAGGGAGATTGAAACGTTGCCCACGTAGAACTTCAATTTATATATCACACAGAACAGGTCACAGTCTTACTGTCTTAGATGCCAAGTTTTCTGTCACTAGCCTTATTTGGAGGTAAAGGGAGAAACTGGAGAACCCCGAAGGCACTGGGTCTGATTCAGACCTTGTTTTTCGTTTCGTTTTTATTCCTTCCAAGTGCTCTCAGGAATAGGTCTTCTAGATCTGGAGGCCAAGGAGTAAAGAGTTTCAGAGAAGGCCACAACGTAGCTTCCGTCTCTAGTTTTACCTTCAGTGTATTTCCTAGGCACACAAGAATCTCATGCAAACCAGCCTCCTGCCTGCTGTGTTCATGGCCAGTGTCATGTCACCTGCTGTAGCTGCGCCTTTGCCCTTTCAACTTTCCCCTCGACACATCCCCTTTCTGTGGCCTGCTTGCGTGGTCTGGGATAGCAACTTGTGTAAATGCTTTCTCATTTCAAAGGCCTTCACGTGTCTTTCCTAGGTCTGGTGACCCACAGCTGAGCTCTCAGGTAATGTTTTCCTCCCTCGTGCCCTGATCCCCAAGTCATGACGGGAGTATTCAACATGTCACACAAGAAGCTTCACCAGATTCCTCACTACAAGGCTGCTGTGATAGCTAATGGCCATTGGCAACTTGACTGGTTTTAGAATTACATAGAGGACACACTTGGAGCTGCATCTGTGAACACATTTGCAAAAAGTTAACTGAGGGGAAAGAACCACCCTGAATGTGTGTGACGCAGCCCTATAGGCAAGGGTTCTGGAATGAACACAAAGGGGGACTAGACAGGTTTCATCTCTCCATACTTCCTGCCTGTTGATCGACATGACTAGCAATCTCATGCTCCCACTGCCATGCCTCCCCAACCCTGATGAACTAACTCTTCCTTCTCAGAAACATATCCAAGAATGTACTGACAAATTCAATATCCTAGAGACTTTCCCTAATATTTTCTCCAAGAGGCTTTCCATTTTAAGTTTTACACTTAGTGTTAATCCATTTGAAGTAATTTACATGAATGATACAGGCAGGAATCCAGATTTTCTCATGGTATGTTATGCATGTAAGCTTGGGTCCTTTACCTTCTTGTTGCTGTTTCTCAAACACATCCTCATTAAAGAACCAAAGACAAGGAAAATCATTCTTCCCAGAAATTGCCTCCTAAAAATATAATATGTTATATCTTTGAGGATTTCATCCATGATATTTTGATTATATTTATCCCTTCTCCCAAACTCCTCCCATACCCACTCCCACCCAATTCCATATCCATTCTGCCAGGTGTTTGGTCACAGAGACAAGAAAAGTCACAGATGGTATCATACAAAACTTTCTCCTGTCATCTTCTTGGATCTTTCCTCCCGTCTCTGTAGAACGGTCAACAAGAGAGCAGATTCTGGTCCACACAAAGAGACTAGAGCAGAATGAGCCATAAGCCAAGCCTGCGGCATGCATTTACTTCCCTTTACCTTTGTATAAATGTGTATTCAGTTCATCAGTCTTTGTTGATTTGGCTCGGTGAATACAAAGACAGCTGGATGAGACTGTGCCCCCTTGGAATCTTGTCTTTATCCTCCACTGATTTTTATTTATTTGTTTGCTTGCTTGTTTATTAACATGGAAGTGGGGTGCACCATGCCTTGCATGCGGAGATCGGAGGACAATTTGTAAGAGTCAGTTCTTTTCTTCCACCATGTGGATTTCAGGTATCAAACTCAGGTTAACAGGCGTGGTCATAAGTCCGTTTTACCCACTGAACTCTCAGACTGGCCTTTCCTTTCAAGATTTCTGAGCTGAATACACATTGTATGAGGCGCGGGGCATTAATTCCAATCAAACTCCGTTTTCTGCTGAAGAGGGCAAGAGGGACACAGCTACCCCCAATGCAACCAGCTGAAACTTCTGCCACACAATCAGAGGCGGGCACATTCTCAAATCCCAGGCTCCTGCCATTCTCACAGCGATCCTGTGGCTGTGAGGTCATCTGTGATATCATTTTTACAGATTAGGACATTGAGATGTAGAGAGTCAGATCACTGGAGACTCAGTGGTCTTGGTCACTACGGCAAGGAGAAAGGAGCTCTGGAAACAAAGCCCAGGTGAAAAGCTTCGCCAGGGCTCGGTGAGGACTACTGTGGCAGCGGAGATGAAAATCAGAAGATGCCTGGATGGCAGCACTCGAGCCCTCGAACGCCGTTACGCATTTTTCATTACTAATTAATGCCCCGCTTTGCCTGTGATTCTACGGGGATTGTGTTTACTCTTTTACAGTTAATTAAACTAATGCACTGTCCCTGATAGCCAGCAATTATATTACCAAAGTACTTTAGACACAGCTGGCTCAACAACCACAACTAACAGTTCAGTTATGCACACTGCTGTCAGCTGATGCCCAAGCTCAGAACTGAAAGAGATGGCTTTACTGATTTGCTTCTGAAGAGCCTAGACCAGAGGACTGCGTTCTGGAAGCAGGATGCCTCCGGAGGCACGGTTCACACTGCAGCAAGCTTTGACACGCCCAAGGATTCCACCTCACTCCATGCCCAGAGTGCCAACCATGGGACAACTCCTAGCAACCCCTGGGCGCCACTCTTCTTTCAAACTTTCCAGAAAAGGAATCCTGTCACTTTTGCCAAGTTCCTCATCCATCCAGACACTTCCGTTAGAAATTCATTTTTGTGTATAATAAATTGCTTCTACTTGGCGGAAAATCATTTCTCGCTGTTATCTCTGCTATCGTTACTTCTGCTGCACTTTAATGGACTTCACCTGATTATACGCTAGTCATTAAAAGCTTAGTCCCAGGTACAATGGTATCTTATGTAGAAGGATCCATGAGAGCTTTATACAGGCTTACCAGCCACAGCCTTAATTTTACTCATTCGTCTTAATTTTTTGTAATCATTTTTTGTAAAGAGGGTATAATGTCAGCCTTGCTTCCCGGCCTCTGACAGATCCAATCTAGCAGATAATTACCATAAGGAAATTGATGCTTTAGTGTGCAGGAGAGAATTTAATTTACTCAGACATCCTCCAGTACAATGCATTCCAGAAGATATGAGGATTTAAGTTTTTAAGAAATTAAATTTTACTATTTAACATGATTACTTATGTTGAACATCATTAACTAGCTTTTTTAACTGTTTGAAATAATTACAAGCACACTTGCTATGTCTCAAATCCAGGCTCTGCATTAAATATGGGTTAAGGATCCATGAAATGAAAAGAAAGAACCACACTCTTTTTTCCCCCTCTCCAGTCTTCCAAAAACTGCTTTTAAAACACTTAGAGCAATGCTAAAACCATTCTTCTGAAGGATATAGAATCTTTCGGCACATGGCGTTAATGCATACTCAAACCTATGTATTATATTTTCTGGTCTGGCATATTTTATTTTTTGAATCTCCCTGAGTCTGGTCTGAGGCGAGGTTCTTAGTATGAAGGGTTAGAGGAAATGGGAAGTATTCTGGTGCTGGATGTGGTGAATATGCCGCTCTTTGGCAAAGGCAAAAAGTATGGGTGAACAGGAAGACATAAATACATAAATGAACCACTTCCGGGGCTTCCTTGTTTGTTTGTTTTTAATAGCCAGGACAGAAAAGAAACACACACACACACACACACACACACACACACACTGCATGCAGGTTCATCATAAAATTAAAAAACAAAGACAAGATGTAAACTAAGCTCAAGGAAGCCCAGGTCTGCTTCTGGTTGCTGCAGCAGTGTGACCACGAGTCCCAAGACCCAGACACAGGCTGTATTTCTTGGCGTCCCCTGTCTTTGTTAACTGATTCCCAAGAGTTCCTCAATCCTTTCCTAAACATGAAGTGAAACACTCAACAGGAAATTTCTGGACAAAGCCAGCCCAGAAGTTCCCTTTATCCAGTGCCTCTCCACGGTCACATTTCCTCTCGGGAGAAGCCAGAGCCTTCTGTGTCCGCTGCGGACCCTGTGACCGTTTGGGGAAGAGTGGGGATTGCCCAAGGGTCCTCGTTTAGAATTCCCCCGCCCCCAGGTGCGGAACCTGAGGACTGTGGTGGTCCTGGTGTGCAGGGGCTTCTGAATACACGCAGTGGGCTCTCTTTGCTGCCAGGCCTCTTTCTTTGGTGTCTGCCAAAATGTCTATTTCCATTCCAAGAGTCTGGCAAATGCGGATGTGCCCAAAATGAAGGAACCGCAGTTGGTACATAAAAACTACAAATGGTACACAAACGTGATGCATTCGGCTCTATTGAGCCCATCCCCTCTTCTCCCTCTGTCCGATTATCTGAAAAGTTAAACACAATTTGACTCAGGAATATTCTCGAATAAGTGTCTTTAAGCAAAAAAGAGGAAGTGAAGCTGTGGGTCATGTAAAAGTATTGCAGGTGCTCCGAGTTTGAAGAATCCCCAGGGCAAGGGCTGCAGAGAGCTTCCACCGCCTCACAAGCCTGCTGAGCTTCCAAAGCATCTTGGAAGGGAGAGATTCCTCTTCAGACTTCACAGATGCAGAAAATGAGACTCAGATGAAGGGCTGTTGTTTTTTAATGTATCTTTTTTTGTGTTTAAATGCATTTTATTAATTCGGTGAGAGTCTCACACATTTATACAGCGTGTTTTGATCATATCCACCCCAAGCCGTCCACCTAACGCCTCTCAGATCCACTTCCACTCTTCGAGTCCACTCAACTACCAATCTGTGCTGAAATGAGAACCTCACCTTCCTCCAAGCCAACCTAACCAAATTCCACTTGAACCCCTCAGCTCTGCATCATTTAGTTACAGTCAAGAAGCTGTCACGTATTCAATCATTTCAGATTTGTTAGCCGCTTACAAACACTTGCCAATAGTTGTGCCATGCAGCTATGCGCTGAAGATGCTAGAGGCATTAGAGATGCCGGATAAGAATATTGTTGGTCATAGCACTGTTTACTGTGTGTGGAGACACACACACCTCTAGGAACCCATATTAACACATTAGTTCTCCCAACTGCTCCCATTTTCATCACAAACACTAGCAAAGGGCCCCTCATACCCTGGTTATTCTTTTCCCAGTTTGCCACACTGAATGCATTCCCCCAACCCTGACCACAAAAGTACAAGCCAGAGCTTCCTCTTTCCGATAGGCAAGCTCTTGCCAGTTGTGGGGTCCTCACTTCTGCTCCCAAAGAAATCCACATCTCTCAGACACTTCAAGTTAACCATCTCATTGCCGCGTTGGTCCTACATGGAATCTGCTTCCATCCGGTTGCCTAACAAGGAAAGCACAGTTACAGACGCTACATGGACACGGCCTTCAGAGCCAGCCTGCGGATTCTAACCTCGTTCACAGCTAGTTCTTGTTCCCAGGGTTTAGTGAGAAGCACACCAGCTCAGACACAATTCTGTCCTGGTTGGGATCGACTTAGATGGAGCAGATTATACAGCTCACATGGCAGGCATTTAACACCAAAGAATCCCAATTATGCTCACAAAAATGACAAAAGCTAGTGTGCACATATTTCCCTGTGATTTTCGAGGGACCGTGGGGAAAATAGTAGGCTGGAGAAACATCTATTAATGCCTAAACTTCCCACCCCTCTCCACACACTAACCCTCCCAAGTCCAGAGTGGACTGTTTGGATATTGATTGACAGCTAATGTGTCCCGAGATCTGGTGAATGGAAACTTCCTTCGATCTATAATTGCTAATAAAACGTGTTTCAGAGTTTAGAAAATAAGGGATTGACAACCAGGGCCATCCCTATGCCCGATGAGAGACTTCATTATCTGATCAGATAATTTATAGTTGAGTACTCCCTAGAGCATCGGGTCCCTGAAGTAGCCTGTCCCATCTGCCCTGTCTGTTATTCCAGCCCCAAAGCTAGGCACAGATAGTGGCAGAGTGTGGCTACTTGGAAACCAGGAATTGAAGAATTGAGGAAGTTCCAGAGTTAACTTCCTTACTTTCTGAGTCTACATTTACTTTCCCAGACTCCCACCTCTGTGTCCTGTCACTCATTTCTTCAGTCATGTAGTCTTCAAACCCTGATAACAGCTGTGTGTGGCTTGCTTCGGAGGGGCGGTGGCAGGCTACAGAGAGCTGGCATTAATTACTCCACTTATTTCAGAGACAACTGCTGATTCGGATGAACAACTTTTAAATCAACGAGAGTTAATTCTTGAAATGGAATGTTTTTACACAAACACAAAAAATACAGGGTTTACTTTAAAAAAAATACAAAACTCAGTGTAGTCTTTTCTAGAAGGAAGAACTATGCTACATCCTTGCAGGACCTGTGCTTGGCTCCACCTCACCCGTCACAGGAAGTCAGACCTAGTACACATCCCTCCATTACCTGGCTTCCTGCAGATAGGAAATCATGTTCAAATTGCAAGCCTTTGACCATATTTAAAGTTGAAAAAACACCAGTAGAGATGTATCTTACAGACAAGTCACAACACTAGCAAGACTAGAAAGTCAATCCTCACCCTCTCCCTACTTGGGGGTCTTTTGACTGCTGAGGGATATGCCCTCCTGAGGCAGGGGCACCAACTCTTTAGATCTGTAAGCTGTGCTGCTGAGTATCTCGAAAGAAAGACTTCTCCTGATGGCATTTGTCAGTTCTTGTGCGTATGCAGAGTACCTTAACTCTCCACGTTTCCTACCATACACACAAGCCCATCTGTTTACCAAGTCATGATCATCCTATTCACTGTGTAACCTTTCCCTCTTTCCTTGATTTTGCTTCTTGCATGACCTGACTGTGCCTTGCTGGAAAATCACAGTAGTTACGTAGTAGGTCTGACATTCGGGTCTCTTTCCACTGCTTCCTTTATCCATCTCCTGTGCTTTGACAAGTTCCTAAGCTGGGGGTCTGTGCTTTTCTCAGAGGATCCCCAATACCAAGAGGACAAGACCTCCAGCATTTGCATGGTCCTCATGGTGCTCAGGGCCCTCTCTTACGTGCCCCGGCCTCAACTCTGCCACTTCCCTTCTCTAGCGCCTTATTAACCACACCCTCACTGGGAACTTCACTTGAGTCACACCGCAGGTAGTTCCCACAGCGTGAAATGACCTTGACCTCCTTCAGACTTGGATGCATATTAGTTCCCTAGTGAAAACCTCATGTATTCTTGCCCATGTGGCGGATTGTTACTCAAAGTGTCAGATCCAGTCAAAGCCTGGCTCCTCGGCGCTTCTCGGGCTTTGCCTATCAGGACGTCAAACTTTTTGACTTGCCTATCCACTGTGGAACCTTGTGCTGGTACTTGGCAGACTGGTGTTCATTTTGACCCTGTCACCAAGTGACCAAGACGTAATGAAGGAATAAATTTGCCTTTCCGGACAAACGTCTTAATGTTTACTGTGGAAATGGATTGGTGTTACATATTTTGACTACTTAATGCAAGATGTAGTGTACACTATTCACTAAAGATAACAACAGTAATTACAGTTCTACTATTGTATTGGCTATTTCCCAATTTCTCTGTTGAACTATGACACCTTAATTCAAAAAGAGCTTGGCCCTTTCTGTATGTATCTGCCCACAGAACAGAGCCATGGTACCAAACCTCTGTGGATAAATAGCAAAATGGCCAATGAAGAAAGGTTTAGCCTAACAATACTCAAAGCCTTTGATTGCATTTTCCAGCTCAGTGGATTGAAATGGGACTACCTTGGGGTACGGATGTCGGGCAACACACCACAGCAAGTCTTTGTCATCGTGAGAGACATTCGGAGGCACTAGACAAATAGACAAGACTTAAAGCGCAGCTCTCAGTGAGACATTATGCTGCATGCCACAGAGAGCTGGCAGAGCTGGAATTGATCGTGGGGTTGACATTTATAAGGAAGCACTAGAGGATCTGTTCAGGGAAATGGTCACAGTGGTGGGCTTTGGGCTCTTCGGGTGACGGGTGACTGAGGCAAAGGGAACTGAAAGGGGCAGTGGTTGTCTGACACAACAGACCAGCTCAAATTATTTTTCTGGAAATCAGAGGATCTGTGCAAACTTAGACTAGAGGCAGGCAGAAGTGGCATGGTGTCACTGGGGACCCTCCCATGCAGCTGGGACAATCATTTTAAAGAGTATACACCCAAATGGTGTGGGAAAATTCAGCTACTCAGTGATCACTTAAGTGTGAATTTGAGAACTTTAACCCAAACGTTATTGAACCTCAGTGTCCTCATACAATACAAATCTACTTTATTGATTTTAACTGTATCAGAAAGACTGTAGAGTGCCCACTAGGAATTCAGAAAATACGCCTCATGGCTATAAAAATAAAGTTATTCAAAACATTTCTGTAGATTGATATATATTCTGTATCTCGGAGACAATAAGCTAATAATTTCTGAGAGGAGCTGCAAAAATCATGGTCTGCTATCTGGAACTGTTCATGAAGACATTCCATGTCTCCAGTATGATGTTTGACACTGTGTGTGCTAATTTGTTTCTTTCCATCCTAAGACTAAATGTCTTCTGGAAACTCTCTTGATTGGAGAATCACGATCGTACATCCAGTCCTACCTACCCAACAGCATTTCCCTTAGAACATCTCTGTACCTTGACCAGCAATAACAGGGTTAATGATGCTCTCATTCAAAGAGTCACAATTAGGTTTCAACATTAGCACCCATTAAAATGAATGACAATGCATTATAAGTACTGTTTCAATTTGAAATTGAAATTGTGTCAATTAGCCTTGAAACTAGCCTAAATAAATTCCGTTTGGTAGCTTAAAATTGACTCAAATGCTTCCATTTTGAATGTGAGGGTTTTTTTTAAAAAAAAAGTTTTATATTCAAAGCTAAAGATTCGTGATAACAATCATATTTATTTCTATAACCTCCTGTCTCCGGAGGAAAGTGGCAGGGACCATCATCCCAGACTGGCGGTGGTGTAACAAGAGCGGCTATTAGCCAAAGGCGACAACAGGCAGGAATAAAGCCCCTTTAGAACGCTTTGAAGGAGGGAAGGGTTTAAATTCCCTAGAAGAATGAGATATGGTGATCTAATGAGTCTATAAAGACCACACGTTTTCAAAGCCAGCACTGGCTGCTTAGCAAGTGCGGAGCCTTGGGTTTGCTCTTCCGTGTGGGACCCAGGGAGGAAAAGCTTTAAGCTACCATCTTTAGAAGTCTTCTACCCGCCCCCAGTCATCAGGTAAGAGGTCTGCACCCTGAAAACTAGGTGTGACCCTACTCTCAGTTCCTGCTGGGCCTATCCTGCCCTGCTTTATTTCCTCTACAACTGTGCATAAGTCTACTCCCAACTTAGGTGCAAGCTTCATTGAAGACAATCTGGTTTTATTAATCTCTCTAGATGCCTCCAATCTAGCAAGGGAGTTTGCACTAAAAAGCCTGTGTCTATTAAAAGAACAATGTTCTGGGTTGGAGAGATGGCTCAGTGGTTAAGAACATTGCCTGCTCTTCCAAAGGTCCTGAGTTCAATTCCCAGCAACCACATGGTGGCTCACAACCATCTGTAATGAGGTCTGGGGCCCTTTTCTGGCCTGCAGACATACACACAAACAAAATATTGTATACATAATAAATAAATAAAAATATTTTTTTAAAGTATTTTAAAAAGATAACGATGTTCTAGCTCATTGACATTTCCAAATAGATATGTTTTCGGTGTAATGGAATGTATTTCTGTGTCCTCCAAAATCGCATAGAAAACCTCATTCCAAAGTGAAGCATGAGGAAATAAGGCCTGGGGAGATGATCTGGCCACCAGGACAGAGCCGCCATGTTCGGGATCTGTAGGCATATAAAGTCATGAAGCGGTATACTTTTTAGTCTCTGCTCTGTTCTCTCACAGGGAAATATAACAAGAAGGCATCAGTCTTCAACTAGGAAAAGGGCCCTCACTGGCATCTGAGATGGTTTTAACACCACAGAACCAGTGCCAGGGAGGGACCTTAGCAAGTAAAGGCACTAGCCACCAAGCTTAGTAACTTGAGTTAGATCCCCAGAGTTCATAAGTGGAAAGACAGAACCAACTCCTACAAATTGTCCTCTGACCTCCACAAGTACTCTGTGGTGTGTGCACGCACATGTGCATGCACACACACACCAAACAAACAAACAAATGTGATGTGAAGATTTAAAGATAAAATACCATAAAATAAATTCAGAGGACCACCCTCATGTGCAAGATTATACCTACATGACTTGAGCAAATAATTTCTCCTTGAGAATGAAAGTTAATATCTCTCAAGTATCTTCCACTCCCTTCTATTTGCAGGGGGTGGGGTAGTGGGATTGACTGTTTCTCTGATGCTGGCTAAATAAGATACTAGCCCTCCCATAGCCCCTAGCTTATTATTCATAAATCATAGATAACAATTTTCATAAAGTCATCTAGAAAGCTGTCTGTAGAGCAGGACATAGCTAAGAAACCAATACTGGAAGCAGGGAGCTTGGAGAACATTAAAATCACCCATGAAGTTCCCACTGGCTCAATAGTGGCACAGCTATAAAGTAAGTGACAGCTTCCTGATTGGGTTTGAGGATTGCTCCATAAAAGGGAATTTCATAGCTGTTCTAATCTTGGTCAAAAGCCCATGGCTGGGAAAGTCATAATCCCTAGGATAGAAACTGCTATTGTCATTTTGCTGAACAGTCATGCTGTGAAGAAATGGATCTTTACATTTGTACCCGTAGATCTTGACTGTTCTCTACCTGGGACAGACAAGTTTCTTTTTGGAGTGGGCAGAAGCTAATGGAGAGGTGCACAAGTGGTCAAAATCTACAGAACAAGAATGAGTGCTCTGCCTTACACTGGACTATATCACCCCATCACCACGACCACCACCACAACCACCACCAAGGCTCAGGGTACCACCAAAGAGGAGGATAAGAATGTAAACACCAGGGGATGCTGAGAAATGCTGGACAGCAGGTCACAATTTCTTCATGACTCTGACTTCACACATCCATCCCAGGTCATCAAATGTGTCTAGAGTAAGACTTCCAGCAAACCAGGTGCAAACCTCAGCCACAGAGAACCTAGGTAACAAAGAGGAATCATGAGGGAGCACCCAGATATCCCTGAGAAGAGAAAATAGAAGAGATTCTCTGAGTGAATGGGGTGGGAATGGGAAAAAAAGTCATCAGGTTGTAGGGGCAGGGGAGTACTGAAAGAGACGCCTAGAAAGGAGGCATTTTGGGAGTAGGTAAAAACTTCTCCAAAGGGGATCTCCCTGGAATCTACAGGGATGAGCCCAGCTAAGAGTTCTAGCAATCGCAGATAAGTACTCTGATCTGGCTATCTCCTATGACCAGATTGGTGCCTAACCCATTTGTCATCAGAGAGGCTTCATTCAGCAACCAATGAAACAGATACATACCCACAGCCAAACGTTAGTTGCAATTCAGGGGATCTTGCAGAAGAGGAGAAGAAAGGAGTTTAGGAGACAGAGGGGTCAAGGACATCCCAAGAAAACTCACAGAATCAACTAACCTGGGCTCACAGGGGCTCACAGAGACTGAACTGACAACCAGGGAGGCTACATAGGACTGACCTAGGCCCTCTGCATATATGAGACAGTTGCGTCACTTGGTCCTCTTGTGGGACTCCTAACAGTGGCAACAGGGACTGTCTCCAACTCATTTACTCTCATACTGGGTCACCTTGCTTAGCCTTAAAATATGGGGATGTGCTTAGTCTTACTGCAACATGATATGCCGTGTTTTGTTGATACTCATGGGAGACCGGACCATGAGTATCAACAGAAGTGGAGGAGGAGTGGATTTGGGGATAGGAACACAGGAGGGATAGAGGAAAATAACTAGAAGAAGAAGAGGGAGGGGAAAATGTGGCCAGACATCTTTGGTCATTTTGAAGGACTTCAGGTGGCTTCTCAGTGATACAGAGCTTTGAATGATAACTTACCCTAGAATTCTGAGAGGATCAAGTTCAATGGTCTGCATGAGAACACTTTATAAACTGAAACCAAATACAAACATAAAAAGGAAAAAAAAAAAAGATTATCCGTCTGACCTGGAAAGACTACTGGGGATTCCCAGAACAAGGTCATTGCCCTTGATCTCCCTTTGGCCAGGAGGAAGTTACCATCTTGGGAAAGAGAATTCCTAACCATGGAGCCAGACAGTGTAACCTCCAGACATGCTGTTGAAAGCACCAGGGAAACAGTAGCTGTGTGCAGACCCTCGGCTGTTGTATTCACGTGTCCTGGTCATCTTCCCAGACACAGGATAGAAGACAAGAAGTCAGAAACTGGTGTCACAGCCAGACAGACTTTGTCACAACAATTCTCTGTCCTTCTAAGGGCCCTTTCATCCACTCATCGTTTTTCTTTATGAAGAAGACATCTGAGTTTGTAGCCCTCCTTCGTTTGGGTATATATTTGCGTTCTTCCCTGGGATGCCCCTGTGCACACAATGAATGAACTTACCTAGCTTTCCTGCGTCTGCTTGCCATTGACTAGCATCAAAAGGCCATGGGGCCCTCCAAGAGTGGAGAGAAGGTCTTCTCTCTCTTGTCCTAACTATGCTTGGACTAATAGCTGCTGTCTCCTACACACCTCTCAGTAGGTGGGTCCAGTACCGGTTCTGTCCCAGATCTCACTCCTCTGATGCCTTTGGCTCTGGCCTCTACTAGGCAGCCATCCTGTTGCCCATGGCTGTTATCCATAGTACCTACCTTTGTGCATACAGGGCTCCTTTTCCTCTAACCAGTTCTGCTCATATGCAAGCACCACCTCTACGAACTAACTGTAGAGTGTGGGGGAGTTCTACTGAACAACAATTTCAGGAGCCAAGAGTCCCAAGCACTGTGAAGCACTCTGGAGGACTCTAACAGATGGAGACCAGGACTTGGCAGGCATGTCCCCCTCCCCAATGCCTGTCCCTATTCAGATCTTTTGCCGTGGCTCGTTCTCAGGATAATTCTCTTCTCTCGTACCTGGACTGGTTCTGTTTGCCTCCAGAAACCCAGGAAAATGCACCATGGCCAAAAGATACCAAGGTAGTCCCTGTCCATGTGTTCCAGCTTTTCCAAGTTTGCTGAGACAAGGACTCATAGGAGTTATGAAACACTCACAAACGAGGCTCAGAAAGAAACTGAAGTTGGCCAAAGTCTATCTTTGTTTCTGCATTTAGTGACAGTTATATTTAACCTACTGGAGTTTAGAAGTCATAAAACCTAGTTACTAAGACCAACTCTCACTGCTGCATAGGAGTCATTGGGCAAATGGGGGCCACGATGCTTAATTTTGCTAATTTATCATCACTCAGCAGATGTGGGCTATGAAGGCTGTGAATACAATGGATTTATCCTTGTATCTCTGCACTAACAAAGATGATCTGTCTCTGTGAATTCTTTCTCCCTTGGTATTTTAAAGCAGTAATAAAAAAAATGCTAGTCTCTTTACACATTCGTTCTGATTTTGTTTTCCTCCCATCATCCCTCGAGCCTTAATTGACCCTTTATTATTCTCTTGCTCCCGTCATTTCCCATTTCCAATATAGTTCCAGGCGGGTAACTCTAAGCTGTTGTTTGAACCTGTCTCACCATAAATACAATTTGACAAACTGTTTCCAAGCAGTCAGTAATGTGAGAAGGGAGGTGAGCCTCGCTTCGCGTCTCATTGAACCTCGCGCGTCCTTTCAACGTGAACAGCTGAGCTGAGAGGGGAGGGCAATATTATTTTGCTTAGATTTCAGACAATAAAAACTGTGATCATCAACCTGGGGATGAGTTTCAGACTCGCCCCTTTGCTGTGCTGATAGAAAAAGGTCAGCGTCGTCACAAGAAGGATGGTGCGCATGCAGGACAAAGCCCTATGAGTAGAGCTGTGTGCAGGAGTGTCATGGACCAAGCTGAGGAAATTTGCAAGAGGAGAAATTAGATTGCTCGTTGCCACCTCTCCCGCTAAATCTGGGGAGAGAGGTGGAGACATAGAGTTGGTTTGGCGTGTTTTAAATATGCACAGATCTTTCTTTCTCACAGCATAAAACTCAAGAACAGCGACTTTCCTTCAGTCTTTCTGTGGACTGTGAGTGACAACGGCCCATCAGCTATAATATAAGAAGAAAAGCCATTTTTACATATTGGAATAGAAAACTGTTTTTAAATACCTGCCGGTGACATGTTTTATACAAATTACATCTCTTTATGGTTTGAACTTCTGCTTCCCTCATTATCAACACTTAACCATCTACACTTTCCTGCCAGGCTTAACATGGCCCAAGCAGGTCAACTGGCAAAGAGCTGGGACAGTATACACTGGGGGTCTATAGTGCTCTTCACCCACTTGTCACCAGTGCTGGCACCACCAGGGGACGATGTGTCCAGCCAGAGGGAAGCCATGAGACACCACTTGGCTGATCCAGGCAACCACAGGAGCCACACTGGTGCCTGATATCTGGAACCCTCTGCTCAGCAGTCAGCCACCATGTTCTGTCTACCTACTTCTAGAGTGACTTGCCTGAAGCACCAACAATAAGCACCAGCCATGCAACTCTCCTTTGGGTGCTGGGTTCCAGCTTTCTTCCTAATGACATGGGCAGTTTTACTTCTACCACGGGGCTTAGCAACTCCACTACATGGTGTTCTCTTTATTGAGTCAAGAGCGTTCATCTTTTCATTAAATGAAACGCTTAGGGCTTCCCTTTGGCATGTCTAAATTGCCATCTTCACTGCTCTTGTGCTTTGGGCCATTATCAAGTTAAATAAGTGTGTTATTTGATTGTGACATTATCATGTGACAGAATGACGATTGATCTGAAAACTTATCTACTAAATGACAATGAGCAGGTACAATACACAGCATATGTACATCGCATAAAGAAGACAATTCACATCCCACACAAATCAGAGAGGCCAGTGCAGGGCTTTATCATCCTACTCAAAACATCCAGGGTTTATAACTTAAGAATAATCTTTTTCTTGAATTTTCCATTTAATATTTTTGGACTGTAATGAAACGAGGTAGCTAAGACTTCAGGAAGTGAAACCATGGATGTGGGGGAACGACTTACTTTATGTCCTTACAAATTGTGAGATACTTTGCTTAAAGAACTCCTTGCTTGACAAAGGACATCTTTTCCAAAGTGAATTTCTGCCTCACAAATTGAGGCAAAAAAATAGGTAAAGTGTTTTATACAATGTTTCAATCACAAATACCCCATTATAGGCAAGAAGGTGGGGAGGGGGGGAGGAACTATTGAAAACCTCACTAACTTCCCGATCTTTTCCAAGTTCGAGTAATTCTGCCTCTGCATCTTTTGTGTATCCTGTACCATTCCTATTTGTCATCCTAGTTAGAGTCTATGAAGCTTCCATTTGGGTTAGGCACTGACTCTTTGTTGGTCTCTGTGCCTCAGCTTGATTCTTCTTACCTCACAACTACTCCTATTCATGGAGCATATTCCAACATTTCACCACTCAAAACATCCAGTGAAGAGAACTTCCCCCACTTACTTGGTGGCCATTCAATTCCTCCTAGGGTTTCATCCAAACCAGGAAATTCTAATATGAGCATTACTTGGAGCCAACAGCACAATATAAGTCTAATGGGGACTACTCATGAACTATGACTGAGAAACAAGAGGAATAGGACTATGGTTGAAGTGGGAAATAAGTTTTGATATAATATGCAGGAAAAATGATCAGAAAGAGAACCACAAAATGAGTAAGAATGCTTAAATATTCCCTTATTAAAACTTCCATGTCATATGTCAATGGGAAAGGCTTAGGATGTAGTTCATGAGTAGAGTATTTACTTGGCATTTGCAAAGCCCTCAGTTCAATCTTCTATAAATACACACACACAAACACACGTATGCACACATGCACGCACATACACACAGGCAATAGCATGCCAATCACTATCAGAAAGCAGTCTCCAGTGGCAGGACACAAGATATCAACACCATGTCATTTTCCATAGTGCAGTCAGTTCTTAAGAAATGTACTATAGCCTCCCCAACAGCACAACTGTAATCAATACACAGACATAAGCTGGTGGGCATGTAGAGAACTGAGAGTGTTCTACATGCTGGTAGAATGGGCATGAGTTGGGTTGTTCCTCAAATGGTGGCAAAAGAGTTACCATATGACCCAGCAATTCTACTCTGGGATACATAACCAAGAAAAATGAGAACTTGGGTCCCACAAAACCTTGTTCATGGGTGTTCACAATAGCATTTTCTATTGTGGAACAATACTATTGTGGGAAAGGGTGGAAACAGACCAACGGTGGTTGGAGGAATACATAAGCAGACTTTGGCATGCCCATGCAATGAAATACTATTTGGCAATAAAAGGAATAAAGTACAGACATATGCCACATTGTGGATGGACCTAAAAAACATTAACATAAGTGAAAAAGCCAGATGATTCTGTTTACATAAAGTATTCAGAAGAAACAGAGCTACAGAGCCAGTTGTTGGGTGCATGAAGGAGAACGAAATTAGGAGAGGGACCAGCGTACAGGGATGGATTACTGATAGTTACAAACACAGAGCCAGAAGGTTTTCTATGTGCAGTAGTAATGACGTCATTGCTCTGTAGATACATTTAAAAAGTACACAATAAAAATAGCGCATATTCTGTCCTCAAGTTGTATTTGACAAAAGTAGTAAACCACAGGGTAGAAGGAAGGTGTATTAGAGACCTGAGCAACTGGCTGTGTCTGGCTATAGAGATGGGAAAGTCTATTTCCTGGAGCTGGAAGCTAAAAACGGGAAAACTTAGGAGATGTCCCCACACAGATTCCCCACAGGGTGTGTGGCTGCCAGTAAAGCTGGATTCTCAGGGAGGGGTCAGGCAGGCCTGGAAAAGCAGAATTGGGGTTAGGGGTACAAATAATGGCTAGTCATGATAGCCAGGTTGGCTGGATTTAGAATCAGCCAGGAGATAAAACATTTGGATATGTCTGTAAGGGTGTTGCCAGAGAGGTTTAACTGAGGGGAGAAGACCCAACCTGGAAATTCACCATGTCATACCACACACTGTGTCCCACATATACGGAAGAGAAAAGAGCACAGGTGCTTCACACGGCAAAAGTGGAGGAGGAGCACGTGCCAAAACTGTTAGAACCAGCCTCATGCTTTCCTCCCCACAATGGGCTCTGCTCTCAAGCTGAGTCACCAGCACCTGTGTTTTCTGAAGTTGTTCTTGTCTGATTTTGTCACCACAGTGAGAGATGTGACTAATACCCAGGGACCCTGAAAGAGGCGGTGTTGTAGCTGGGGTCTGTATGTCATTTAGTGCACTCATCCCTTCCCCTCCTGGGAACCTGTTTGTTCCCTTGTCTGACTGGATGAGTCCTCCCAAATCGGTGAGGGTTATCTGCTAAAACCTACTTCCCAGTAACATTTAGACTTGATTGACTAAGATTTGGTCATGACTGCCAAGCCAAATCGACACCTAAAATTTACCATTACATGGAGTAAAGACATGGGTCCATGTTTCTACATAACCCTAAGTGACTTATTTGGGTAGAGACGTTATTTTGTTGAGGCCATATAATTAATATTTAAGTATATGGTAAATTTCCACCTGAGACTGTCTCCAGTCATTTGATTTGGCCACTTTTTGTCTCCTGGTACCTGCCCTCACTGCTTTTTGCTCCCAGGACTCAGGCTGTTTCTATTTTAATGGTTTATATCTGTCCTGGCAGGATTGCAGCTTTGTGAATGAATAAACCCTAGGCTTGGAACATTTTGACATCTGGTCTACAATGATCTATCTTCTGAAAAAATGGTGAGAATACAAGAAACGACTATTCTCACATTCTTGAACCTACCCATGGTACTTTTTTTAATTAAAAAAAAAGATTTTAATTTGTGGATGTTTTGCCTGCATGTGTGTCTATGCACCACATTGAGTGCCTGGTTCCCAGGGAGGCCAGAAAAGGGCATCAGATCCCAGTTATAGACAGCTGTGAGCCACTTGTGGGTTCTAGGAATCAAAGTGGGTCCTTAAGAAAGGCAATAAGTACTCTTAACCACTGGGCCTTGTGGTATATTATTTGTGTCTTAATAAATAAAGCTTGCCTGAAGATCAGAAAAAGCAAAGTGGCCAGTCACTGGATCTTACCTCTACCTCAGGCCAAAATGGGCGACCCTGCCTCCACAAATCCTCAGACTGAGACTGAGACCTTTGTCCTCCTGTCTTATATTCCTCTCTGGTGTTGGGATTAAAGGCATGCACCACCACTGCCTACCTTCTATGGCTAACTAGCGTGGCTAGTGGGATTAAAGGTGTGTGCCACCACTGCCTGGCCTGTATGGCTGACTAGTGTGGCTGCTTTGCATTATCTTCAGGCAAAGCTTTTTTTATTAAAACACAAATAAAATACCACTATAAGATCATCTCTCCAGCCCTTAAAAACAGCAGCAGGTCCCTGGGTAGCTTTACCTCTCTCCGCGTTTCCCTTGGGTGTCTTTGGGTTGCTGAGGTCGCTTTCAGAGTTCATCCCACTTAGCTTCAGACTGTAGATAAACTGAAGACTGTAACTTCTAGCAGACTCTTCACAGACGCTGGAGAGTAATCCTGTAAAGAGATTAAGATGTAGAAGGGAAAACTCAAGACTGATGTCCCCTGTTCCTGCTTCTGACATCCTTCTGTGTCAGCTAAGATTCACTCCCTTTTGGGCCCCAATTCTACTGCCAAATTGCTTGGCACACTCCATCCTCCCTGGGATCCATTGCCCATCTCTCTCCTTACCCCTGCTGTCAATCCCGTGAGTCGGGATGAGGAGAAACAGATGACTTGCCATCACCATCAAAACAACCTGACATAAACATGTCCGCTTCAAGAAACCTGATTTCCTCACTCCTAACTTCAGGCTAGCTTGCTCAGAAACAGTCACTAAAAACATATCGCCTAGTTTTATCACCAAGAACAAAAGACAAAACCACTCTTAAGACTGAGTTAGACCTTGAGAACCTTATCACTCTGTATGTTCCAGAACCACTAAGGTGAGGCATTTGTGCTACCAGCCTGGGAACTAATAGGAAACTCATATCCCATGGGTACCATCTAGGATGCCTCTAGTGGCTGGGACTCTGGGATGAATGATGTTACCACACACCAGAGCACAAAAAAGTGATGGGGTGGGAGCCTGCTCTGAGTCAGTGGCCTGCCACGTGCCAACACCAGATGGCTTACCCTGTTCTGGTGGGAGGATGAAAATGGCCTTTAGAACCATTCCATGACTCACGCACGAGGTGCCACCAGCCTTCATACCATGTGTTCTGGAGAAAGTGATGTTTTGATTCCTACTTCCTTTTTAGATCACAATGTTTCTGGATATGTAAATTGAATTTGAAAACATTACGTATAATTTCCAAGTGATTCAAAATATTTAAGACACAGAATTTAAAAAAAAAAAACAAGATGCCAAATTTTGCTTTATCTTCAAGGTGAATAATACTACAGCAGTAATTAAGCTATTTTCCCTTTTTAATTTTTCATTGGAAATTAACTATATTAGTCTTTCATAGGATACATAGTTCTTAGTTATTAAAATTGATTTTAAGAAGGAAGAATGAACTGAATTTTTAGACCTCTAGTCTTCTAACCTTAAAGAATACTCTTAAGCAAACATGAATAAAATATTACCACTAGGAAAAATTTGTCTCTAGAATATTTAATATAGGGTAAAAGATTAATCCATTCTCTCAACACCTTTTTGCTAGGTATTTTTGAGAAATAGACACTAAACAAAAAGACGTCGGACTCGATCTGTATTTTTCTTGTTCAATTATCTGTTTTGCAAGGGTAGAAGCAAAGTCTGCGTGGTTCACTGGTTATAGTAAACCTGACAATGTTTAAAATGGATCCATAAACAGTGGTTGGTACTTCCTTTTCTGTTCTTTATGCTATGAAGGACTTTAAACCCACATTTCTTTTTTGAGGACAGGGCTGGTCTCTAATTCTATCTGTGTCTGTAGCCCTGCCTTTGTTTGTATCAGTCCTTCTGGGGGAAGCTGTTTCCAGCCAGGAGGGACTTGTTCCTTGCTCTGAACCACCCACCTTCCCCCTGTCCCATTGTGTTTGGCAACCCTACTTGCTCAATCTCGAACCGTTAAAGTCTAAATCTGAATGGCTGAATGGTGACTGACACGACTCATTTCCCAATGACAGTCCACATTGTTTTTCCCTTTGATTTTACATGGATCTTTCCCTTGCATTGTGTCTCAAGCGCAGTCCAAATTAACCTTGGCTGCATCACTGCCAAGTGTGTCGCTGTATTATCATGCTTTTCTCACCCATGCCTCCTTGGAAGTGAAGCGAGATACCTAGCAACTGGCAGGGAGGTTGTGAGGCATGACCAAATGGTCCACCCCAAGTGCTGTGAGGACATGAAAAAGGGGAGAAAAGTGGCTTGTATGGGGATCTCTTGGACAGGGCATTCGATGGACAATAGAATTTGGTTAGATGATGAAGTGACAGAGATGTTCAAGGAAGAAGATGGGTAGGGATGAGGGATCCCAAGTCTGGACTGGAGCTGTGCACATGTGTGCTACAGGTGTGAGAACAAGGACAGGTAGGAATCTCAGATGACCACAGAATGCCTCCGTGTGGACTTGAAGGCATACGTCAGCTTCCTGTTCAAGATTCTGTGGCACAGTACATAAGAGGTGGGATCTCTTTTAAGAAAGAAATCGCTTCTGATACTTCTGAAACAGAGAGTAGATGGTAAAAGTGTAGTTTGGGGAAGTGGATGGGTTTGGTTTGTTTGTTAACTTTCTCATCTAACTGGGTGGTTGAATAGACAGACCATTACCTCTAGCCTGCAGTAGAACTCTGGGGCGACTTGGAAATTTCTACACCCATTTCCTAAGGCAGGGAGTAGATAAGATAGGTGACCATCTGAGAGATCCAGCAGAACACCCACAGACTGTATCCCATCATCTGAAGGACCCTTGTTATCCTAGCTGCCCTACCACACTCAGAACTGCTCTGGGAACAAACATCTGGTTTACCCAGAGAAGCCAACAAGGAGTCCAGATGCCACTCTGGAGGGTTTTGTAGCTAAGTGGAACTTTTTATGCAGGAAAGCAAGGTAAAAATTTCCCAAGGGGTTTCTACAAGATTTCCAGCACTTCCTAAATTAGCCCTGGCCAGTAAAACCACGAGAGAAGACTTCCTGGCAGGGCTTGGCACTTCCATTTCCAGTCCTAACCGAAAGCAGGAAGCATCAAGACAAGTCATAATTCAACTTTTCAGTTGCCTTCCAGAATTATCCACATTCAGGTCCCCTGACATTTGTCTCAAAGGTCAGGAGTTGCTCTGATTTTATCTGTTCCAAGTTATGGGCTTGTTTTTAACCAAACCAATTGCTGATTAGAATGTTTTGTATCTCCCACCCCAGTATGTTTATCTCCTGCTTATACTGGGCATGGTTCCCTGGACTGCACAACTGAACAACGCAGTCTGCAGGAGTCATTGTAAACCCAAGTTAGAGAACCATTGTCCTAGGAAGAGAATGTTAAAACTCTGCCCTTTAGATTCAGACTACCTGCATACAACTCAGGGCTCTGCCATTCGTTAGTAGTGTGACAGTAAGCACAAGCGTTAGATTGGCTACTACCCAAGAAGCATTCTTTTCTAAGTGTTTCAGAGGATTAGAGACAGTGGACATGGTCTGTGCTATTGACAGGGCTGTAAAATGGTACCACGGCCACGAGAATTAACCTTGAAAACATACAAAGTGAAATAAACTACTCGCCAAAGGGGAAAGTAGGTTGGTATCTGGGTATCTGTGTCACTTTGGTAAGATGCCCCTTGTCTGCCCATTGGAGTTGACTTTATACAAAGGGGAACGGTACTTATGAGGAGCAAGTGTGAGGCAGGATTAACAAATCAATACTCAATGAGTAAAGCTTAGGTTGATGTTCAGGAGTTGATGGTGGTGGTTGCTCAACCGTGGGATGAACCTATGAAGAGAGAACTACAGATTTAGAAACTGGCCAAAATGTCACACTTATATCATATGCATTTTATCATAATTAAATTATTTTAAAATAAAGACATTTGGAATTTTCTAAAAGAGACATTAATCACTGAAGTTCATTTATGTGTGTGTGAATATATACACATGTATGCATGCAGCTATAGATATGATGTACACTATCTTAAACTCTAAGCAAAAACAAGTAATCACACTTGGTGATCACAAGTGTGACCTGACAGCTTGGCAAGCACATGTGTATAGAAGAGTCTAGTCTTCAGGCAGCCATCTTCTCTGGTAGGTGTTGGCAGCAGAGATTCAATGCCTGGGTAGTCATTTCTGCTTCTGGACACTGGACATATAGAATTTCCTAACTGATCTAGAACAAAGAACAGCCCTGTGCTGAGGATGAACTGCGCCTCATCCCTAACATATGTTGTCTTAACTAGAGTTTCTATTGCTGTGAAAAGACACCATGGCTGTGGCAGCTCTTATAAAGGAAAGCACTTAATTGGGGCAAGGCTTCAGCTCCGAGGTTTAGTCCATTGTCGTCATGGCAGGAAGCATGGTGGCGTGCAGACAGACATGGTGCTGGAGACAGAGCTGATGGAACCACATGCAGCAAGAAGAGAGAGTGACACTGGACTTGATTTGAACATTTGAAACCTCAAAGCCCTTCCCCAGTGACATACTTCCTCCAACAAGGCAACACAGGCCACACCCACTAGTAGTGCCACTCCCTGAGCCTATGGGGTGCACTTTTATTCAATCCACCACACATGCTCTTGCCCTCCCCCCCGTTTTCTTAGTTGCCTTGCCTCTTTCTTCTCTGCTGTCCTTAGCTTTATTGGAGTGAGTTTGCCTCCCTTGCTGTCCTGATCAAAGATCAATGTGTGTTCAGAAAACCAGGGAATCATTCTGCTGTAGCATTTTGAGGGATGGGGTAATAAAATCAAATGATAGAACTGCTTCTTTGAATTAGCAGATACTGCTTTACTTGTGGTCATTTGCCATGCATAGTGGGGCCTCTTTAGACATCTGCAAACCAGCACTGAACAGGTTGCGTGGAATTGGTGGCATTCTTTCTCATTTTACTGCTGAGGGAAAAGATGGCCTGTTCTGAAAGTGTTGTGAGGTGTGAGCTCACCAACATCTTCTCTTAGTGAAGGAATAGGTATGATGGATGCTGGTGCATGGCATGCTACAGGACCATTGGGCTTGGCAGCTCCAGAAGGTGCCTCACTGAGCCAGGGATAAACTGTGATATCTGCTGAAAGAAATGATGCCATGGTGATCCACGGTTCAGCTACATTCAAGACAGAGATATGGCATCTTTAAGCGGCACTTCCTGCCTCCTGTACTCTTTCCATCTTCCACCCTATGATGGTTAATATTGACTTATCTCAATCTAGAATCACCAAAGAGATTCGTGAGAACTGCTGTGACTGAGTCTCCAGATTAGAGTGTTTATACACAAGGATCCACCCTGAAGTTAGCCAGATGCCAGCCTTCATCACCTTCTACTTCCTATATAGGAACACAACGTGACCCGTCACTCAAGTTCTTGTCATTGTAACTTTTCTGCTATGGTGTACTATGAATGTTGAGGCAAAACAAACTCTTTAAGTTGCCTTTCTCAGGGCATATATCACAACAACGTGACCGGTAGCTAATACACACCCTCCCTCTTCTCCTTCCTTCTCCTTTCTCCTTCCTTCTGGTGGTCTTCCTCAACCCTCTCTGTTACCTCTGAGAGAAAGCCCCACTCTTTCTTATCTCCTTTTTGTTCCTACCAATTCCCTTCTTCCGGACAAGTACCTTTCCCACCCTCAAGTCTTTTTGTTTGGCTTTGTGACCCCCCACTGAGTTTCACCAGGGCCCTCCCTATGGCGATGGTGTGGAATTATCTATTGAAATCTGGCAGGTTCATCAGTGACTACACAACTGAAGACAATGACTCCCTCTCTCTCAGCATCTGCCCACAGCTCCCATTTCACCAGATGGGAGCAGGGATCCATGCGCCCCTCCACATCCTTGACTAGCTGTTGGCAGGTCCAGTCTTGGGCGGTACCAGTGCAGGCAAGTGCAGTTGTGAGTTTGTGATCACAATAGCTACATCGTGTCTAGAAGGCAGCATTTCTCATTCTTTCTCTCTGTCTTCTCGATTGACATTTTTTTCTGCTCCTTCTTTCCTGAGTGTTCCTGAGTCTTGAGCAGGTGGGTGTCTTGTTTCAGACTGAGCAAAACCCCATTTTTGAGGCAGGAGAGATGACTCGTGGTTAAGACACTTACTGTTCTTGTAAAGGACCTGGATTCCGTTTCCAGCACCCACGTGACAGATCACAACTTTCTCCAGTTCCAGGGGATCTGAATCCCTCTTTTGTCTTTCACGGGGAAGCAGACACATACATGATGTGCATGCATATGTTGCTGGCAAATACTCAAATTAAAATTAAAATAAATCTGAAAAAAATAAATCCCATATTTAATTAATAAGTCCCTCTTTTATTTAGCACATCAACAATTGCTTTATTAACAACAACAAAAGAATACTGTGGAGTTTAGGAGCCAACTCCTGCAGCCCGTTCTATAACGTGTTCACATCATCACATCACTGTGACTTATGGATCAGTGGGATAGACGGAAACTTGTCCCTACAACCACATTGACACAAATACAAAATCTAACCCTGACCTTTCCGGACTTAGTAGCGTTTTTCTGAGACTAAAATAGAAAATGAATGAGAACTTTTCAGGGTCCCCGTGACTATTGGAGCGTTTAGAGTCCATGAAGCGAATGAGTCAATGAACTCCCCGCAAACCCATTGCCTTAGCACAGCTGCAGACCTCTCTTCCTTGGAACCGTGAAATGGCTAAGGGAAGTGTTCTAGCCCACTGCAAGGCCTCAGCCTGTCCCACAGCCCTGTTGAACTGTGGAGTCAGCGGGTCTGGCCTGTCACATGGCTAGCAGTTGATGTCTACTTTGATTCTTCTCCATGTGACCTTTCTTTACCAGAAGACTGGCCAGGCATCCTTCCTCAGTGGTCTCAGGGAAGAGTTTCAAGAGGTCAAGAGCAAAACCAGCAAGAGCCCCTCAAGTCTGGCTTCTGCAACTTGCACAACTTCCCTGCCATCAATTTCATTGTCAGTTGTTACCCAGCAAGTCATAGGACACTGCAGAGTCCAGGGGCGGGAAAGGGATCACACTACCTGATGGATGAGCCATCCTCACACTACCAGGAGATGTGTATGTTGCTGAAGAAGACATCCGTGCCTACAATTTGGAATTTTCCACAAGCATACCAGAACCCATCTCTGTATAGTACTTCTCCATGGCGCTACCATTTAGAAGCAATAACCATTTAGAAGAAAACCCAAAGAGCTGACTTTGGACCTCAGCTATAAGATGTTATTATGCATGTGGTTTCCAGATGGCTAGTCAATCTCGCAGAATTGATGTGATCTAGAAATTGCTACCGTGCTTCCCCATGGTAGGAAAGCCACTGCTGCCAGGCCCTGCACTCATCCTGCCACTGCCTTAAAAATGAAAGTGGAAGAGACAGCAGCTAATAACTGACACATGGACACATACCATTTCTGAACTGTAAACCCAGCCCTGGGCCATCAGCTTACTCCTGCAAGCTAAACCTTGGGAGAAACCCAACTATCCCTGTTAATCTTGACCCCACACAATCACTCCAGTCATACTGCAGGCCTAACCTGAAGGAGCAGATGGAATGAAAGTCTTTTTTTATAATTTCCTTGTATTTCTCAACCTTACCCTAAGTCATTCCTCTCATCCTTTTGATGATAAGAGGAAAAGGAAGAAAAGTACAGAAAGTAGAAAAGTACATGCCCAGGAGTAGAGGACTAGGAGGGTGGTCCTTCATTCCAAAGTACCCAGGCCATGCAGACCTGACGAATACAATGGCACATTCCTCTCCCTGGAAATAAGTCAAACAGAAACAAAATTCCAAAGAACTCAACGTGTCCCACCCACACAAGAAGCCATGCCCCAGCACAAAAATCATGGACCTTCCACTCACTTATCCAGTAAAGTTCTCATGACTCTGTGGGGGAGGGGGAGGGAGCAAGAGAGGAAGGCTGGAGAGAGGAAAAGACAGGGAAAGTAGGGGTGGAAGAAGGGAAGGAAGGGAGGGAGGGAAGGAGGGAAGGAGGGAGGGAGGAAGGAAGGAAGGAAGGAAGGAAGGAAGGAAGGAAGGAAGGAAAGAAGGGTCTCCCATGTGACCAACAGAAGCAGCCACTGGGCTGTGGATAGGAAAGTGAGGTCTCAGGGCAAGACCTGGTGCCTTCAGGACTAGCTTAGATCTTGTTTCATCTCTTTCTTTCTCATCTTCAGCCTGGGGCTTCAGTGATCCAACCCTTTGTACCAACAGACTCCTGTTTTTCTCAGAAAACATTCCTGTAAACAGACTCTGTTTTTAAATTTCTATTCTTCTCATTTGTGGAGGGGGGGTGTCCATGAGTGTGCATACACAGGGAAGTCGGAGGACAACTTTTGGGAGCTGATTCATCCTTCTCCTAGATAGGTCCAAGGGGCGAACCTTGGGCTGTCAGGATTGGAAACCCAAGACACCATATGGTCAGCCCTAGAAAGACTCTCTGATCCACCCCAGCAGTTCCTAATACATAGATTCTGTCTGCAGCCATGCTTCATACAATTTCTTTACAGACAGAACGGAAGGTCTTTACGAGGTGCAGCTATATGCAGCTTTGCTAGGCTTATCTGTTGCCTTCCATTTCCACCTGACTGTGGTCTGCTGAGGAGAAAAAGGAGGCTCACTCACTGAAAGCTGCAGTCAGAAGAGGACGGTTTCCTGGCGAAGACACATCCAAGCCCCGAAGAAGCACAGACGACTTCCTGTCGGCTGCCCTTCCAGACAGTCTGCCCAGGCTGCTGACAGAGGCTTGGCTAAGGAGAGGAACTTAATTCCTCAACTCAAGAGTTCCAGTTGCCATTGTGAAGATCAAAGAACGAGGAGACACCGTTGTTTTCTAGAATAATGGTGGCAGCAAGGAGAAGTCCCAGAAAATGGCGGCTGCTGCTCATCCTCTCTTTCGCTGTTATGAAGGAAGTTACAGGGACAGATAAACAGTGTCACGAGGTGGCTGGACTTGCTCTCTAGTATGTACACACCGGCATAGGTTCATGCGAACCTCTGCAAATTACATGGCTGATTAGAATCCTGGGCTGAGCACTATCATAGGGTCCTGCTGGCCATTCTTAACCCAACTGTTTTCTGACCTTGGGAAGAAGGGTGATGCGCTGTGGGCAGCCTGAAAAAGGCACATATCTGCTCTGCCCACAGGTCTACAGATGCAGACAGCCTGGTGGTTCCTGAGGGTGCTGCAGAAGCAGGCTGTTCCTCCTCAGCCTCAAGCCACCTCCATGTCCTCTGATCTCTAGGCTGGAGTAGAAACTTGGAAGGCGAATAAAAGATCTCCTCAGAATGATTTATTTTTTTCCGCCATTGTGAATGGGTAAAAATCGGGGGTAGTGTTTCCAAATTAGTCATTGCAACAATAATAATTACAGAATAACTGAGCTTTTATCCAAGAGCCCAACCTGCAAATGAGGTAAATGGACACCAGGTGGCAGTAGTAACTGGCTCTAACAGACAAGTGACTCCTCTAAAGACAGAAACTGAGGGGTTTTGCAGTTAGTCCTGTGACATTCTTGCATCTCCCGCTATTCTGTAAGTGCCTTGATTGTCACATCATCAGCTCCAAGGTGTTCACAGTTCCTCCGTGATGGAAACAAACATCCCAAACAATCCTACTGAGATGGTAGGTTTCGAACATCTGCTCCACGCCGACTCCAGCTGCACCAGGAACAGAGATCCACAGGGAACAAAGACAACCTCTGCTCCCTGGGAGCTCAACATACCTTTGTTTATCACTGTATTGATGTACAGATATACTCGGTGGTACTGTCAACCCTAAGCTGTCACCCTGTAGACAGGAGTTCAAAGTGAGCTGTGGATGAGGGAGGAGGGTAAGTCAGGAAGAGGGGCAGGTGAGTTCAAAGCCACATTGACATTTAAGCCATGTTTTGAAGCTATGTGTGACTCACGTGTGCCTACCAGGGAGGAAAGTGAGGTTATTCCAGGCAGTGGAACAGCCTGGCCAACCAGAATCTTTGTGGCCTGTCACAGAAGTTGGCTGAGGTCACCCCAGTGTTGAGTGTGTGAAAAAGAAAGGTGAGAAATTAAACTGGAGAAAACATGGGCTAGCTTGTGGAAGGAGCCCGGACTGTAGCACAGGAAGAATGGGCCAACCGTATAACCCACCCGAGCTGTAGCAGAGCATCCCAAGAGGCACGGGAGGGTGGAAAGTTACGGGAGAGATGTTCCGAGCATCCTTCTGCTGGACCTACATGAGCCTAGGACAGAATCAGATGGATACCACTCCCCAGCCTCCTGCGCTCAAGGGACTCCCACAATACCATTTTCCACATCATCCTTCCTATTCCAGTGTCTAGTTAGCCTGACTGTATCTGTGATTCTTAAAGAGACCATGAGGGTGCTTTGGAAACGGCCTGCTCTTTCTGCCTCTCTGGACTCTTAGGGTTCAGGTTAGCACCAGGTCTCTCGCAGAGACTCGGGGGAAGAATTAACAAGGAACTGCCAGTGTCCCTCTGACAAAATGCTGTGCATGTGGAGAAAGAAATGCTAGTGAGGGACCCCAAGCAAGGACCTAGGAGGAACCCACAGCAGCCTTGGCCACACCCTTCTGGGGTGCAAGCTTAGGAGTGATCCCACACAGAAGCCCAAGTAGCTCAGTACCTCGTGGAAGCTGATGCTTGACAAAGGCCATGCAGCAAGGCAGCTGTGGGAAGAGAATGGAGACCCAGGGGTAGGCTGAGCTAGACATCTGGAGAAGAAACCCAAGTAGCAATAAGATATAGCTTGCAGCTCAGAGGAGAGGAGCAGAGGAAAAAAAAAAAAAGAACTCTGCAGGTGTCATACCACACTTCCTGACGGCCTCCCTATGGCTGTGGTTGGAAACATTGACCAGGCCTTCACAGGGATTCTTAGACTTCAAGGGGAGGAGAGTGGCCAGGTACAGAGTGGCGGCAAGGAGAAAACGTGGGTGCAGGTGTTTTCTTTCCCATCCATCGATACCGACAGCAAGCTGGAGATGAGGGCGTTGGAGCCATGGGGTGCGGTCAGAGGGCTGTGCTCTGAGGAAGTGATACTTGTGTAAGGCCTGAACACGAAGAACAGCTATTCCAGGCAGAGGGAAGAGCCTGTGGGGAAGCAAAGAGAAAGCTCTAGGAGTGAGCAGATACAGAGATGCTAGACAAAGAACTTAGGCAGGTCTGGACCAGGTGGGGTCTCCAGGCCTGCTCTGAGAAACTTTGGATCTCATCCTTAAGATAAGGAAGAACCAGAAAGGGTCCTAACTGAGAGCCTGTTGATATGGAGATATTTTTAAGGCCAAAATTACATAGTAAAGGACCCACGGGGGTAAAAATAATACAACAAAAGGACAGGGTGGAAGACCTGCAGTCCGGAGAGAGATGACCCTTGTTCACTTTAGGCAGTGGGATACAGAGATGGGTGGGTCTTGGAGGGATTTTAAAGTGACAATAAACCAATGAGAGTTAACTAGGGGATCAGATGTGTCAGGGCTGGGGAAAGAAGGGAATTGAAAGGGGGAACCGAGAAAGATGCCACTAAATTACTTTGGAGATGGGAATCATCTCTCAAAGGCCTTTGTAAGTTTAGTCAGGAGTTTCTCACAAAAGCCAGGTTTTAGCTGAGAGACAACTAGAAAACATGGCCCTACACTCAGGTACCGAAAGGCACCACTGTCAGCTGTCTAATGTACTCGTGGTTCTCACCCTAGACTCTGGATCTCTCAGCTTAGGTCGCTTGTCATAAGAAAGCAGATTCATTTCCAGGAAGTCATTGCTCTTTCCCCACCTTGGCTCTGAGTTGCTCCACTAGATCACGCTAAATTAACACTGGAGGCTACCTGCCGCGCTCTTTATGGACAGGAAGGGTGTCAATGTGGACTCTCTGGAAATACTGGCTGGAATGACTGAATGGTATAGCTCAGTGGTAGAGCAACTGCCTAGCATGAAAGCCTCTGTACTAAAACAGACAAACAAATAAAAACAGAATATCTGTAAGACTTTTGTCTTTCATCAAGAAATAGCTGTCTAATGGCGAAGACCATAGCTCAGAGGTAGAGTGTTTTCCTAGCAGGCCCAAGCTCCAGGTTTGACACTCAGCACTGCACAAAGAAAGAAAAAGAAATGTTTTTCTTTTCCTTTTTGAAGGAAAAGAACTACAGCGCAAAAGATAGGCGCTGGCCTTCTAGTCTGCTGTGAGTCGATCTGAGAAACAACACTATAGCCAAGGGACCCTCATGGCTATGCGTTATAACTTGACTTGCTTCATGGTTCTTGGGTGATAATGTCCTCTAAAATCACTAGTATCTAATTTTCAGGAACTAAATATTTTCAAACACTTTAGCAGAATCTTAGAAAGGCTTTAAAACAGAAATTTAAGGTGGTTTACTGCCACAGGGGAAAAGCAAATGCACGAAGGTAGATCTTTATATTAGTCACTATAGTACTTTATAAAGCTCATTATGTATGCATGTATGTATGCATGCATGCATGTATTATACATATATACATATGCTTTAGATATTGCAGCATTTTAGTTGTCTCCTCTTACTAAATTATTGTAAGAATCAGATATTTCACAAATGAAGAAGCCTAAGTGTGTGTTGGTGAATACATGGATCACAAATGGCAAGTTTCCAGGTAGAACCAGGGTCTTTTCCGATCTGAAGGCTGTATACCTTCCTGGCAAACCCAGGCAGAATAGTCACACTTACAAATGTCTTCTAAAGTTTCATCCCCTCTCTCTCTCTGGGGACAATGTTGAAAACATCTATTCTTACTGACGATTCTAAACTGACTGATGTTATTAAGCCTATTTTTCTCAGTGAAATGAATTCAGGGTGGGGAGAGGGGGACACTGTAACCAACCTCTGGTTCGCAAAGAATAAACGCTTCATCGTGACTTCCAAATACTCACTGTGGGGGTGTTCTCTTCCCATACTGAGTGCTCCCTAATAGGGGCAGGTGAGCAGGGCTCAGTGGAGGCTGCCACCACTCTGGGTGCATCCTTGTCACCTCTGATTACTCATGGCTCTCTCTCCCTGCCGGAGTGTGCCGGTTAGTCATTTTCCCACTGTGGTTCCTCGGAGCAGAGTTGACATGTTTCTACACTTTCTTCTGCACGGTGGCTGTGGGCTGGCCCCTTTGAAAGGCAAGGGATGCCGAGCACTCCCAGCCAGTTCTGTTTGCACATGGGGAAATGAGGCCAGAGCAGTGTGATGCTAACAGCTGCCTGGGTTTGCCCATGTCCTCTTCTTAACGACGAGTGGCAAACAAATGGTCCTTAAGAACATGGAAGTCACCTTGCTTTGGAGCAGTGTGTCTGCACACATACCCTGCATTAACCAAGCAGAGACTTAAGCACAGACCTGAGGCTCTTCCACTGAGGTGTATGGCCTTATTTCATTTTCATAGCTGCCCTGTGAAATAAGCACTACCAGGCTGTGATTTTCCAGATATAAAAGCTAATACTTAGCTGAAATTTGTCTCACAAATCTGAAGAAAACAGGATGAAACTGGATATGGGTCTCTGTGCCTCTAGGACCCATTCTCCTCAGCCCTGCCCATATTGCTGATCCACTTGGAACCATGTCTGTATCCTAGCTGTCCACGACCATAGTAAGTTGCAGTCATGGAACCCAGGACGGTGGAGAGACAGTCACCGTTTTTGGACTTGTCCTACCAGGGAGCAGTTTCATGACCTGAGTGTTGGGTCAAGTGGGAATATGTGCAAGCCGGACGGGGAACTACGTAAATCTCTCCTTATCTATTCGGGTGTCGCCTTTGCAATACCTGTGTCCTGCAGCACAAGCCAGAGAGAACACCCAAAGGCTTGACCAAGCATCTTGTGCAACAGCTTGCTGTATCCAGAAATCTCTTGCCCAAGGTCTCTTTCAGCCTTGCTGTTCTGAACACTGGAAGACAGATGGGAAGCATGGGATGGTGGGGCCCAGCCCCATGGGGAAGGGGATATAGTTGGTAGTCCTAAACCTCCGTGTGGCCCCATAGGCTTGGGTTCTGCTTGTTTTCCTCTTCTCCAAGGTGCAATAACAAATACTTGGTTGTCCTTCTTCATGTGCTAGTATCAAGGAGTTGGGAATTACCCAGTGCAAACCAAAAGGCAGAATCTTACTGCTAATGACGTCATTGCATTTACCCATCTGCTCCATCGGCAGCACAGTCTTGGGCTTGCTTTGGGTTGCCTGTGAGGGGTTATTGTTTTGTGCTGACCCTTCCTCTTATGATTTTAGATTTTCTACACTCTATTTCCTATTTCCCTCCAGGGCCATTTTCAACCTCACCTTTCGCACCCTTTCAGCTTTCATACGTTATAGCAAATGTCTTCTTGTAACTTGAGATTCTCTCACAGTAGTATCCTTTTTGTAAAATAAGAAAAATATTGTCTATACTGACTGGTTGTGGTGAACTTTAAGTGAGGTGGCAGATTTAAAAGTGATACAATTTTATGTATAATATGATTAAAATAAAGCATTTAATCACAAAATGCCTTTTCAAAAGTTTACCTACTTGATATTATGCAACTTTAGTGCCTTTGAACATTAAAGTACTTTTGTATTTTAGTGATAAAATATCTATTTAAGAATATAAAATTGTAGCTTGCTTTTTTTCATTGTTGCAAGCAAATGCCTGACTGAGCACCCTCTGGGAGAGGGGTTTTTCTGGTGTTCACATGTTCAAAGGGTTCAGTTCACAGAGAGGGGTAGCTTACCTAGTGACAAAGAGGACACTCAGCGGATCACTGATGAGAGGGGGACTTTCTCTTTGTTCTCTTTGATTCTGAGTCATCCCCTCCCAGTAAATCCTTCCTAGAAACACCTTCACAGATACATCTACAGATGAGCCCCCATTGATCATCTAAGTGTTGGGGATCCAGCCAGGCTGACAATGAAGATAAATTATTATGCCACTATAATACTGAAGAAGGACTGCAAGAATAAAAGTTGGGCAGTGACACACGCCTTTAATCCCAGCACTCTGGAGGCAGAGGCAGGCGGAATTCTGTGCTCGGGGCCAGCCTGGTCTACAGAGTGAGTTCCAGGACAGCCAGAGATATAGAGAAACTAGCTCAAAAAACCAAAAGAAAAAAAATAAAATGAAATTATCATTTGTCACGAAGTTTTTGTATGTAGCCCTAAATAGCATTTCTGAAAGACTAATTAGATATTCTGGGTGGAAAAAAAAGCAAAAACAAAACCAAAACAAAACGTGTGTGCTTTGCATCCTGTGATTCCCTCCTGTTCTTCCTTTATCTGTATGCATCCGTAGCTCACACAGTTAACAAATATGAGTTAGCCGAAAATCTCCCTCTCTTTTCCTCCCTCTCTGTCTCTCTCATCCTCTCCACCCATTTTATAATAAGCATCACTGAGCACCCATTGTGCAGCAAATGTGGTTCTTGATGCCAAAGATTGTCTTTAAATGACTGAGATACAGATCTTATACTAAAGCCTGCCGATGAAGAAGCACAGTCTGTCCAGCCCCCATAAAAACAACTTGGTGCACACAGTCGCCATCAGGATTGAGAGACAAAAATGCATTGGATCCCCACATGGTCAGGGAAGCCTTTCTGGGGGTGGATCTGTGTGTGTCCAGTGCCCTTTCCAGCCCTGCCATGGGCAAAACAAAGCTGGGTTCAGCCAAATTTCGGAGGAGTGTGAAATCCAGGTGTTTACCTGCCACCAGGCCTCTTCCACAGAGGAAGGAAACAATACCTCTGCCTTCATCAAGATACATCAAGATGGGGGCCCCAAACCCAAAGGTCACCCAGAGGAACATGCTGGTACTTCCTGGACCTGGGCAGCAACGTGATGTTGCAATGACAGTGAGGGGCATGGAAGAGAAGGGGGGAGATCAAGGCCAGGGAAAGCTGGGGATTCATGCTAAGCAACTCAGCTCCTTTTGGCTCCAGACCAGCGCTTATCTCTAAATCAAACTTGCATAGGGCCAGGATACATATCTTTCGGGGCCTCCAGAGAGTTGGAAACCACATCCGTCCCTTGGCTTCAACATGAGAGGAACTGCCCAGAGCTGGAGAGCGCCTGGTCTCTACCAGCTGCCTCCACTTCCTCCCAACAGCCTCTGCTTCAGGCAGTGGGATCTCCCCTTTAGCTAGGAGCAAGCCCTCTCTACTATTCTAGACTTTTCCACATGCACACGGCTCCTCCGACTTGCACCTGTGATTGGAAGGCTACAGGGACTTAGCAGACACTCTCCAAAGCTTTGCAGTGGTCTGTCAATCTCATTTACACTTCTCAAAGAATACAGGCAGGCCTTGGCACCGACCCGGGCTGGAAGAGCCGGGTGGGAATGCTCTCCTGGCACATGGGGGACAGGACTGGGTCTGTCTTTCCTTACTGTGCTTTCCTTCTTCCAGAATTCCCCACACCCACTCTCTACACCCCCCAGACACAGCTCCTTTGGCTGGGCCAGCATCAAGCTCAGAAAGAGCATTGAAACACGAGTGTTGGAGTTCAGTCTCTAAACCCACAGGTCTGGATGGCCTGTTTCCTGATCTTTGAAGCAGGGGGCACTGCCAGGGGCTTAGTCAATAAAACAATGCGCTGTTGGCATTGTTGGGCTCATGGGCACTGAACACATATTGGCCCCTGGTACCCTGGCTGTTGACTGGGTGGTATTAGGTGTGAACGTCATCTCTCACTTCTCTAGAAACTTACATGGACTCAACCTTTATCTCTAAGTCTAGTGAGGTTTGGTGTGTGTCTGGGAAAGTAGGTCACATGGAGGTGCAGAAATGGGGTGACTATCACCAAGAATCCTGCCCTGACAGGTACCTAGATACTAATGCTGAATTAACAAGGGAAAGCTCTTGTTCATAAACAGCTCTGTGTCAAGCAGCTTAGGAGACGCTGGAGCATTTTCCAGGGACCCCGGGCTCCGGGTGCCTTGTGTGTCCCCAAAAGGAAACTCTTGCCATCTGTCCTTCCTGAAGCTTAAGAGGAACAGAAGTTGCAGCTGTGTTCTTCGACATCCCCAAGCTCATCTTTGTGTATAAAGAAGCCCCAAACATGGGCCATGCCACTGAAAATCACCTCATACAACTGAGTCCACTTGATGGTTTGCAGAAATGGGTGTGAGTCCACTCGACAGCATGCAGAAATTGGTGATACTTTTAAGTCCTTTCTGTCCGTCCCCAGGATGATTAATTAGAGACTAAAGTATCCCAGAGCTTTTGACTGTCCTTTTAGAGTAGCACAGGGGTCCCCTGCACAGGGACTGATATTTGTAGGCTCTGTTGGCTGATACTGCTTTGGTTTCTACAGAAGAATCACCTCTCAGTAACACTGAGGTGGAGGCAAGAGCGGCAGAGTTGCTCAGGTTCTCCTGGCCTGCCCTGAACACTTTCCCTAGTGCTAAAGCTGGCAGGGGAAGGTCAGCTCCCTTGCCCACCACAGGCAGCAGGGGCAAGGGGCGGGGTCATCTTTCCCTTGCTCTCACCACCATGTGGCAGATGTGGGAGGTGTGGCCAGCTATTCCACTCTCTCACACTCAAGGCTGCCTCTCCCATACCTTTGCCAATAGGGTCCTATCTACTGTGCTGCCCAGGCGAGGAACAGGGCCCACTTTTCTGAGTGCTGCAGATGGCAAGGGGAAAGAGGGTCAGCTCCCTCATCTGTGGCAGGTGGTGAGGGGTGAGGAGGGTGACCAGTCAATCTTGTCCTCACATTCATTAACTGACCACGATGCACGATTGAATTTTTGATCACAAGAACTGTAGTTTTAAGAATGAAAT
>JAQHUG010000046.1:4806069-4833997 GCA_028555095.1 Dicrostonyx torquatus | reverse complement strand
AGCTAAGACCCTAAGCAATAGAGAAGAAGGGGCCCTGCCCTGTAGTCAAATTGATGAATATCTTAAATGTCACCACAGAACCTTCATCCGGCAACTGATGGAAACAGAGGCAGAGACCTGCAGGGAGCACTAGGCTGAGCTCCCAGTGTCCAGTTGTAGAGCACTTGATGTTCCTAGAGAGGACCTAGGTTCAGCTCCCAGCTGTCACATGGTGGCTCATCCATAACTACAGTTCCAGAGTGTCTTCGTTAGGGTCTCTATTGCTGTGATAAGACACAATGGCCATAAACAGCATGGGAAGGGTAAGGGTTTATTTCAGCTTACAAGTTACCGGGCACACTCTATTGATGCAGGAACTCAATCAGGGTGGGAACCTGGAAGCAGGAACTGATGTAGAGGCCATGGAGGGGTCTCGCTTTCCTGGCTTGACCCTCATGCATTGCTCAACCAGTTTTTCTTATAGAATGCAGGACCACCAACCCGTGGAAGGCACCACCCACAATGGGCTAGGCCCTCCCACATCAAACACTAATTAAGTAAATTTTGCCAACAGGTAAATTCTAAGGAGATAGTTTCCCAGTTAAGGGTAACTCTTACCAAACAACTCTAGCTTGAGTCAAGTTGACATAAAACTAACTAGCACATCCTTTTCACGTTTCAAAGGGAACCATGTGCATACATAATGCATGTACATACATATATGCAAAATACTGAACCACATAAAATAGTTTTTTAACTGGGTAAAGACTCAAATACTGTTTCCTCCTGATCTAGATGCTGGAACAAAGTAGCTAGGCACCCAGAGCTCCTCAGGAATTCTATGTCCATACTGCACGCCATTTGTTCCATGCTATAACCTGGTGCGTTCTTCATGGAGAAAGACCAGATGTTTTTAGAGAACTAGGGCCAAGACACACAGGTCCCATGGGGCTTTAAAGCTCAGTTAAGGACCTGGGCTTTAGCCTCATGTTTCTTGGGACCTTTGGTAAAGTAAGGTAAGAAAATAACAAGTTCATTAGCATTTGAGAAAGTTCTTAGGGTCCAGTGGAGGGGACTAGACAGGAGTTAGGACACCAGACCTGCGTGCCCTTCATCTCCTGCAACAAAATGTCCCAGGCAGTGAGCTTAGGAAATGTTTGCTTGACTGGTAGTTTGGGTGGTTCTAGGCCACAATAACTGAACTCATTGTCTAGGGCTGTGATAGAGTACTGTGGTGGGAGTGTGTGGAAGGGAAAGTTGTCTAATTCTTGGCCAACAAGCACCGGAAGGACTATAGAGGTCCCACAGTCCCCTGGAGGGTACACGCTTAATGACCTAAGGACACCTCACTGGTTTCTCCCAAGCTTTCACCATCACTGCTCAAAGGCAGCACCCTAGGGAATAAGTCTTTAATGTGCGAGCCTGTGTCCAAAATCTGGAAACCAGCTGTGGGTGACTTGGAAATACTAAGGGGATAAAGGTCCCAGTGCATGAGGCAGGAGCACAGCTGAGGACCCAGTTCCTAACAGACAGGAAAGCTGTTCCCAGGGTTCCCACTCACTATGGCTGTTATTCCCCTTGGCTTCAAGGAATGTGTCAAAGGCAGTTTGAGATTATTTTGAGACAATGACAAAACACAGCTTGTCAAAAAGAAGGCTCCTCCCTCCTGTTCAAAGCCCACGCATCCCATACCACTCTCCTCCAGGTTCTCACTGGATGGATGTGTCTCCATGACCATTAGTGTTGGGGTGGATGGCGGGGAATAAGGGACTAGTCCACAGCTTCTCCTGGAAGACCAGACCTGACTCCAGAGCGAGGAAGATGAGTGTGCAAGACCAAAGCTACGTGGAGACCTGGCAAGTTCCCCACCCCCTTCTCAAGGCCTTCTGCTTGCTAGTGAGTGGGTGTGGGAAGGGGCACAAGCCCTCAGAAGCAGAAATAACTCCTGATGCCTTAAGAGAGTGCCTAGGGCCTCAGCAGCAACCTCCCTTGGCCCAGTTTCTACAAGATGCCCCACCCCCCCAACCCCACAAGAAGAGGAGAGATAGAGGGATCAGCGACTCCAACGGTGCTTTTGCTTTAGAGTTAAAACCAAGAGGGTCCTGGGTGAAGTCATTTTCCATGAGCAAAGAATGCTAGTCTGTAGAGCAAAAAGAGTCAGAGATAAACAGAATCTCTCCCTAACTCTGTATGTGTGTGTGTGTCACCAAAGAGGGAAGGATGGAGTACACATCTGTAACAGCTTTTGCTTTTGTATACTCTTGCTAGACAAGTAGATGGTGGCTACCAGAGAGTCATGCATTTTCCAGCAGCTGAATGCTTGCCCTCCCCCAGCTCAGAGCAGCCAGGGTTCCTCATCCAGTGATATCCTCAGTAATGTGGACAAACTTCTTCCAACTTGGGCTGAAGCTTATCTTCCCTCCCCTGGCTTGAGGGATTGAGTCTCACCATTTCTCAGCTCACCCAGAGCTTAGATTTTTGTGGCTATTTCAGAGTTTTGACTACGTGGTTTTTGCTGCTGACATGGGCTTGACTCCATTCCTTTCTTCTGCCATAGTTTAGATTCCTTTGTTGGCATGTATCACAATTGTTTCCAGGACAGGTGTATGGTCCCAGGGACTGGGGATTGCAAGGTATAAAATATTGCAGATTCCAGGATTCGCTCTCTGAACTGTGAATGAGAGATTCCAAGAATTAGGCACCCCTGGTGACCTCACTTCTCTGACCCTACACTGTATTCACATTATGACAGCAGTGAGAGCAGAAGATGGGCCAGCAGGGGCAGGGGTGCTGGGTCTTTGTGACAGGTAGTCCCTCTGCCCTGGGAATCAAGACACAATCCCAGCCCAGATCCAGGTCTGTACAGTTGTATCTTCTTCTCCCTGAGCCATGGTTCCTGAAGCAGTGTTGTCAGGGCATAACCTCTGCGATGCTTCCTGCCGTTAGGAATCTCTGGTCACTGAGAATCAAGCTCTAGTGTGTCTAACACCAGCATGCTGGAGAAGCTTTATAGTACACTCACCATCTGATATGGTAGGGAAGTCTTGGTCCCGCAGGGTTTTCCCAGCTCTCTACAGTGGTGTCCCCATATACACAGGGGCAGAGTGCGCTCACTGAAGACCAAAATGACTCCACAAGAAGTCAGAACAGCAGCATTTCACAAGGGCAGGCGAATTCTTAAACCAGCCTTTGTCTTTAACGTTTCTTTTCTATCTCACAGGACATTGTGAGGATATTTAAGGACCACTTTATTGGTATTAGCCTCCAATAACAGTAACCACAGCGGGCAAATGTCTTTCTCATTTCAACGATTGATAATAGAGATACACTTTAAATGCCCAAGAGAACTGTCTTTGAAAAAGAATCAGGAGACTGTGATAAAAAAAAAACCCTTATGGAGGTTGCACTGTGCATTTGGCATCTATTTCACTATCTCCCATTTCCTACATATAATGTAATGGTCACCCTTTTCCTGTTACCCAAGGGCAGCAATTTCCACCATAGAGAACATATTTCTTACATATCCTTTGGTAATCATGGACAACCGAATGATTTCCCCTTGTTATCAGCATAAGAGTGCCCTGAGCCTATTTTGGGTAGAAGTGCCAGACTCCCCTCTGCTTTGCAGGCAGGAAGCTTGTGGTCAAAGCCACGCTCAGCCACCTGGGATTGCACATCTCACATGACAACAGAAACAGGAGCTGTTTTTAAATGCCAAGGAGGAGCCACTTCTCAGGCTACCATCCTACTGCCGGGGCCTCTGTGAAAATACAAGCCGGTAATCAACTTCTGAGTGGGAGGGGGCAGGTGTACATAGGGAAGAAATGTTCTTACAAAGGAAACAAACTGGGGCTGGAGAAGTTAAGAGCACATTTTGTTTTTCAGATGGCACAGGTTCAGTTACCAGCATCCACATGGCAGCTCACAACCACCTATATTTCCAGTTTCAGGGGATCAGACGCCTTCTTCTGACCTCTGTAGGCACCAAGCACACACATGGTGCACAGACATACACGTAGGCAAAACACCCATATACATAAAACAAAAATTAAAACGAATCTTTTTTTTTTAAGAAAGGAAACAAACCAATTCTATTTGTAAGAAAGACTTGCTCACCATCTTCTTAAGGCAGTCCTTACTGAGGTAAAACAAAGTAGCCAGGCTTGGTGGCACAGACTCTAATCACAGCTACTCCAGGGGTTAATACAGAAACGTTGCAAGTCCAAGGCCTGGGCACCTTAGTGAGACCTTATCTCAAAAGAGAGAGTAAAGTGAGGGCTTGAGACCCATGTCAGTGATGGGGTGTTTGTTTGACGTGTACAAAACCATAGGTTTAAACTCTAATGCTACCAGAAAAGACTGACAGCTTGGCTCTAATGTGAGGGTCCACGCTGGGTGTGCTCAGAACTTCCGGGCTTGGGAAGAGTGCCAGGAACTAGAAGCTGTAGTCAAGCTATGAGGTGATATTTGCAGAGGACAAGGGACTCTAAGCAAAACATGGGAACACAGCACGAAATGCTTAGAAAAGACTCCAGGAAAAGCTTTATCGAGTTCTCACAGGTAGAAAAAGAAAGTCTTCACTTGGAAGACTATGGTTTCCTCAGAGACTCAGCTCTAACTCTTAGGAAGCATTTGCTGAGGAATTAATTAAGTGCCAGAAGTTAGCCAAGGCACTGCACGTGTATGGGTTCCACCCTCCTTCAAGTCAGGAAAATAAACATGATCCCACTTCACAGACACAAAACTGCAATTTAGAGACAGAAAAGTGCCTTCCCAAAGTCAGGATCAGGAAAGAAACTGAGATTCTAGCTTAAGAGTGTCAGGACCCCAGCATGGCTTAACTGGCAAAACTTATCATCCAAGGTCTACTTGGGAACTTACTAGAAACTTGCTAGTTTCATCTTATCTACCGAGTCAGAATCTGCATCTTATCAAGGTCTCCTAAGTCTAAGCACACATTTTGCCCTCCTGCAGATGGGCCTCAAGCACTTTGGGGTCAAGATGCAGCATCCTAGTCAGATGGTGGTACATTGCCAGTCAGAGAGGCTGAAAATCTCTAAAAGAGGGCCTGGTAAGACAAAAGTAATGATGCTCTACTGTGATATGAAAATACAGACAGAAAATGACATTTCATGTAAAAAAAAAAAGATTACGAATACCCAGTTTCTGATTGCTTGTGAATTTATTAGTGCTTTATTTACTTCTCAATACACTTTCTTTTCAGGGCTCAGAACAGTTACCAGTTATTCATATGTTATCATTGTATTCATACACCTTCTTGGGAAATACAGTGGAGTTAAAAATTGAATGTCCCCAGGCCCAAATGAACTTCTAAACTAAAATTAACAGATGTCTCAAGAACGTAGAAAAGACACTCCGTGGTAGCTCTAGGGTAATGCAGTATGTGATGTCTGATCTTGGATGCCAACTTGCCACAACTGGGAAGAAGGAACTTCAATTGAGAATTCCCTCCATCAGATTAACCCATGGGGGGTACAACTGTTTGTATTTATTGATTGCTAATTATGTAGGAGGGTCCTGTCCCACTAACCATACCACCCCAAGGCTGGATGTGACCTGGGAGCCAGTAAGCCTTATTTGCTTCTCTATGGTTGATGCATCAAGCTCCTGCCTTGAGTTCCTGCCTTGACTTCCCCTCTCGGACTGTCAACTGTAAGCAAAACAAACCTCTCCTTCCTGAGTGCTTGGGCAGAATGCTCAATCATGGCAGCAGAAAGCAAAGCAGAAGAGGGTAAGCTGTCAACCAAAGTGGTGGGGGGGGGAGGCCAGTGATCAAGCCCATGTGTTGTTGTTTTTAAAAATAAAAAACAAGGAAAAGAACAAAAGAAATAGAATACCTTCTCAGTAATGGAGCAGGGACATCATGGGGAAGGAAGATGATTTAGGGAAGAAAAGAATAACATGAGTGGTTGCTTGTTGGCAGTACCCCCAAAATGGGATGCTGGAGTTGGCAGGTGCTAACATTGAGAAGCTTTGACTGTATTGTAGGTTTGCAGGGCATATGCTTCCCTGTTGCTTAATAACGACCTATGCAACTGGAAGAGGTACTCCAGATGACCTGTGGATTCACCGGAGGTGAATACTGACTATTGAAAATTAAAAAGAGGACAATTGTGGATTTGTTAACCTTGGGATAGAGGCTGAATCACTTCATGATGCCCTAACAATGTCGATCCTCTCCACCACGAAAAATCTAATGTCTGCAATCTGGAAACTTTCCCAACATGATTGTAGTCCCATAAAGTGAGCAGTTAGTCTCTTTGTTTGGCATTACACTAGAAACACACCACGAAGCCTCTTTTCGGCCACTGTCTTATAATTGCATTAACTTATGAGTTGCTCTCTTCAAGTCCACATCTAGTTCCTAAATCACTTTGGGCCAAAGTAACAAGTACTTCAGGTTTTGTGGCCATCCATTTTCCCCACCTAGCAAGTAGAATTTACTATCACCATTCTCCTCCAGGCTAAATAGAAGCCCACGTCTGGTACCCAGTCTCCAACTCTCTGGGTTGTCAGGGCTGTTCTGGACATCCATCTGGTCCCCTCCTTTCTTGGACCAGTGCTTCCCTTCTAGACTTGAAGGTCCAGCTTCTGAACACCCTGCCAGGTGATTAACCTCAGGTTGCTAAGAACTGATTTTCTAGATAACCCCACCCATTCCATCTGGCATCGTTTACCTGACATGCTCATAATCTCTGCATGTCTGCCAACGGAGTCACGCCACATTTTCTCTACTCTACTACTGCTCTTTCATCAAGCCATGACAGTTTTTCCCAAATCATCACTAAGGTGGCCATACCCTGGGACACTCATGAGTGGCTCTTTCTGCCATAGGCAGCATCTTCAGCCCTATGGGCATCTCTAATCAGTTTTTTCCCCTTATGGGCAGACTATCTATCCCCAAACACACATTTTTAACATTTATTTTATTTTTAATTATGTGCTTGAAGGGGGGTTATGTTTACATGAATGCTGATAACCACAGAGATCAGAAGAATTGGACCCTGTGATACAAGTGGCTGTGGATGCTGGGAACTGATCTTGGGTTCTCGGCAAGAATAGCATACCCACTCTTGACTGCTGAGCCATCTCTCCAGTCCCTAAGTTCAACTTCTATCTCACTAGAGATGACAGTCCTGTGAGTGGCATCTACCTTCTTCCAAGGTAGAGGAATACAAAGGAATGGCACACCGAGTGAAGGGAATTAGAAAACTTCACACAAGGCAGCCTGACTCACGTCATGACAATGAATTAGGCAAGGGGTCGAAGAGAACCTCCCAGCAGAGGAAATGAGGTAACACTGGCAGAGATCAGCAATCACCCTGCTCAGCAGGAAGTGGAAAGAAGATTAGTGTGTGGGGAGGCAAGAAATGGGAAGTTGGAGAGGGCGTGGTTGCCTGGAACAGCAAGTCTCTCTCTCTCTCTCTCTCTCTCTCTCTCTCTCTCTCTCTCTCTCTCAGAGTTCTTGGGCCTCAGCCCTAAGAGGAAGGAGCAATGGAGTCACCCTCCTGTGGTTCTCCTCTTGAGTTCCAGCCACCAGTGTTTGTGTGGAGTTTGTCATGGTTGAAATGTCAGGCCTCAAATCTGCGTCAGAGTTCGATCGAAGACTGAAAACAAATCGTCTATGCTGAGCAGTTAATTTGCATGTATTATACCACTGCTGAACCCAGGACAATCACATCAGCTATAGACTTAAACCCTCCCAGACTGCCTCTTTGAAAAATCTCTTAATCCTCACTAACGTTCAAAAGTGGAATTATGTAATTATGTTTAATCATATACATATGCAGGTGCACGAGCACACATGCCAACACCCATGTATACAAACACACACAATTTGTCAAAGAAAAATGAGATTGATCATATCCTCAAAAAAAATACTCACATACTAGCATTTTGCCTACTAGCTATTAATTCCAGTCAATGTGGTGATTAGAGAAAGAACTCTAATATTTACTGGAATCATACTTCAACCAGATATAAAGAGAGACAGGTCTGTTATTTTAATAGGCTTTTCATAGATCATCTTCTAAAAATGATGGGACAAAGAGTAAAGAAAAAGCCAGTCTATTCAAGGCGTCGTCACACATGATACGGAGATTACAGCAGGCCTTCCTTGAACACCTGCAGAGCTTAGTCCACTTCTCATTGGCTCATTCAGAGAGTAAGTGTGTTAAGTGAGATAAAATGAACCTAGAAAGCCCTAAATTAAGTCTCACAAATGAAGGAAAATCAACATATAACTGTGCTTGTTCTTTTTGCACTATTTTTTCATTTGAAGAAGGTTCCTTATTTGGTCACTTCTAGTTCTCCCCCACACTTGACTCCTGTGAGTTAAAATATACATACATACTCCGGATAAGGACATCACAGGAAAAACAGATTTTTGATGACTATAGAACTAAAAACACATATTAAATTAGTGACAAACAAAATCCATAAATAGAGTAATCAAATTATATACCATGTGCATACACCCCAACATACGAGGAATTCAAGGTTAGTTTAACATCTGGAAATCAATGTGTTTGATGCATTACATTAGAATAGCAAAGGGTGAAAGTCATATGATTATATGAACAAGGGGGAGTATCTGTCAAATATCCAAATCCCTTCATGAAAAAAATGCATAAGTTATAATAAATAGAAACGTTGTGAGCCTCTTAAAAATCACCTATGAAAAGCTTACAACTAGACGAGAAGAAGGCAAGGCTGTCTATTTCAATCACTTCTCTTATTTAACCTGTATTTCTTTCCTTCCTTTTCTAGGCTGCTCTTAAACCCCTGGATTCAAAGGGTTCTCGTGTCTCATCCTCCAAAATCATTGTTATGCAATAAAATGCCCCACACCTACTTCATTCTTGACATTTCTATTTCCAATTTCTCTGGGACATCTAGTCAGGCAAGGAATGGAAATTAAAGTTGTCATATTGAAAAGGAAGAAGTAAAACTATCTCGACTCATGGAAAACAGTCTATAAGTGAAATATGCTAAAATATACACTGAGACTAAAATTAATAAATAAGCAGCAAGTCTAAAGAGTAGCCCAGCAACATGGGACTCATCATCACTTCTCTTGGGTTATACTCATCTTTATCTACTGGCAATGCCCTTAGCAACCTAAGCCCGTATGTGCACAAAACCACACTCATTCTTCCCTCATTGAACAATGGGTTTGTTCCTAGGACCACTATCTGTATGAAGCTTTATGCACACACATCCCATTCTGGACAATGAAGGAAGTTTCTCATAATCCTAAAAAAAATGTTTAAAATCCCCTTTTGTGGGCCAGTTTCTTTTATTCAAATGTTCTCCAGACAGATACAGGTTTGGGAGTAAGCGGGTCAATCCAGACTAGGTTAGTTTGGGGCATATGGACAGTAAGGCAAATGATGTCTTCTGTGTGACCTGTTAGGGAAAATCCCCTATTTACCATCTTATGCATATGTAAAATTGAGCTTTCATATGATTAGAATCAGATACATATGAGAAGAGCAAATGCAGTGAGCAAAAGCTTACGTAATTCAAATGTGTCAAGCAAAATAGAGAACCACCCAAACTGATGAAGCTCTTCTTCTTTTAGATTCCACAAAAGAAGCCTGAGGCAATAGCCTGTGACCTTTAGTACTCTGTCATAAATGTAGCCAGATGCTAACCTTTTTGTTATGTCATGTTTATAAAGAAATTCATCTATCTCTTTTCTTTTTATTTATTTATTTATTTTGATAGGGTTTATCTGTGTAGTTTTGGAATCTGTCCTAGAACTCCCTCTGTAGACCAGGTTGGCCTCAAACTCAAACTTGCGAGGTGGAGATCCACCTGCTTCTGCTTTTCAAATGCAGGTATTAAAGGTGTGTGCCATCACTGCCTGGCTCATCTCTTTCTTTTAGGCTTTCCAGTTTAGTGGAATACAGATTTTTTAAGTACGTCGTTAAGAGTACCTGAATTTCCTCTGTGTCTGTTGTAATGTCTCCCTTTTCTTCTTTTTTTTATTGAGATAACTTCTAATTAATTAATTTTTATATACCAATCCCAGGTCCCCCTCTCTCCTCCCACTCCCCGCTTCTTCCCACCCCAACTCCCATCTGCTCCTCAGAGAGGTTAAAGCCTCCCCTGGTAAGTCAACTATGACTGTCTCATCCCCTTATTGAGGCAGGACCAAGGTTGACGATGCCTAGACTGAGCAAGGCATCTCTACATAGAAAATGGGCTCTACAAAGTCAGTTCATGCATTAGAGTTAGATCCTGGTCCTACTGACAGTGACCCCAGAGACTGCCCAAGCCACACCACTGTTGTCTGTATTCAGGGGGGCCTACTTCAGTCCTATGCAGGTTCCCCAGTTTCCAGTCAGGAGTCAGTTATCTTCCACAAGTTCAGGTCAGCTGATTCTGTGGGTTTCCCTATCATAGTCTTGACCCCCTTGGGGTCATATTATCGCTCATCCCTCTCTTCACTTGGAGCTCAGCCAAGTAGTTAGTTGTCAATGTCTGTATCTCCTTCCATCTGTTCCTGGAAGAGGGTTCTAGCTTCTCTGTGGTTGTGGACTATAGGCTGGTTATCCTTTGCTTTATGTCTGGTGTCCACTTAGGAGTGTGTACATTCTTCAAAGATTTATAGTTCTTGTCATACAGTTCTTTCTCTTGTTTGGCTACAGTTACCCCCAAAATATTTTATGTTATTTGTGGCTATCATGAAGGGTGATTATTCTCTGATTTCTTTCTCATCCCATTTATCATCTGTATATAGGAGTGGCACTGATTTTTTTAGTTAATTTTGTATCCTGTTACATTATTAAAGGAGTTTATCAGATATAGAGGTACCCTGGCAGAATTTTGGGGGTCACTTATGTATATTATCATATCATCAGCAATTAGGGAAAGTTTGACTTCTTCCTTTACTATTTGTTTCCCCTTGGTCTCCATTGTTGCCTTACTGCTCTAGCTAGGATCAAGTACCATATTGAATAGATAATGGAGAACGTTGTCTTGTTCCTGATTTTAGTGGGATTGTTCTGAGTTTCTCTCCACTTAGTTTCATTTTAGTTGTTGACTTTCAGTGTATTGATTTTATTATATTTAGGAATGTTTCTTGTATCCCTACTCTCTCAAGGACCTTTATCAAGAAGGGGTGTTAGATTTTGTCAAAGGCTTTTTCAGTATCTCATGAGATGATCATGTGGTTTTCTTTCTTTCAATTTATTTATATGGTCGATTATGTTGATGGATTTTCATATGTTGAACCATCCTTGCAGCAGATAATGTTTCTGATGAGTTCTTGGATTCAGTTTAACAGTATTTAATTGAATATTTTTGCAACAATGTTCATGAACAAGATTTGTCTGTAATTCTCTTTCTTAGTTGCATCTTTGTGTGGTTTGGGTATCAGGGTAGACTCATAGAAAGAGTTTGGCAGTGTTTCTTCTGCTTCTATTGTGTGAAACAATTTGAGGAGTATCTGTATTAGCTCTTCTTTGAAATTCTGGTAGAATTCTGCACTGAAACCATCTGGTCCTGGACTTTTTTTTGGTTGGGAGGCTTTTGATGACTGTTTCTATTTCCTTATGGGTTATAGATCTATTTACTTTGTTATTTGGTTTTGATTTAACTGTGGTATGGTGCATTTATCCAGAAATTATCAATGTCTCCCTTTTGATTTTAATTTTATTCATTTTTCTTCTTCTCTCTTTTTCATTTGTTTAATTTGGCTAAATATTGTCAATCTTGCTGGGTTTTGTTGTTGTTGTTGTTCTTTTTGGGTTTTGGGTTTTTTTTTTTTTTTGGTTTTTCGAGACAGGATTTCTCTGTGGCTTTGGAGCCTGCACTGGAACTAGCTCTTGTAGACCAGGCTGGTCTCGAACTCACAAAGATCCGCCTGCCTCTGCCTCCCGAGTGCTGGGATTAAAGGCGTGCACCACCACTGACCGGCCCAATCTTGCTGTTTTTATTTTACAATGAACCAACTTTTCATTTTATTGATGCTTTTTATTGATGTTGTTTCTGTTTCATTGATTTCAGTCTGAGCTTGATTTTTTTCTTTCCGTACACTCTTTGTGAATGTCATTTCTTATTGCTTTTCTAAACATTTCAAGTGTATCATTGTTATTAATATGAGATCTCTCTGGGTTTTTATGGAAATACTATTGCTCTGAACTTGACTCAGCACTGCTTTCATTTTATGCCATAGGTTTTTTTGTTGTCATTTTCTTTTAAGTCTAATAGAATTTTAACTTTTTTCTTACATTTTGTCTCAACTCAATTTTCATTCAGTAGTGAGTTGTTTAGTGCCTATGAGTTTATACACTTTTTCCATTGCTATTGTTGTTGATATTCACTCTCTAAACATCACAGGCTATTGTCAATGTCACCTGTGGACTTCTACAACATATTAAAATCCTGCTGCTCAAGTCACCACTTAATTTTGTCGTAAGTGGAGAAATTGAGCTGGTGCCTAACTAGAAACATCTTCTCTATAGACAAGTGTTCATGATGCTGAAAGGTACTATACACACTATCAGAAGATAAAAGTAATCTCTCAATCTCACCCAGCTATAAACCTGTGACAAACAACGGGATCAGTACATCTTACAACCTGCCTGCAGGATATACTGGTGTAATCATGGCACAAATATTATTGGAGCAATCCACTATTTTTTGATTGGCTTTATGGCCCATTCCATGAGATAGAACCCACACCTGACACTGTTAATGAAGCCCAAGAACCTAAGACTAGTTCAGTCACGTGCTTCAGGAAAGAAACCTACTACTATTCTGCTAAATGAGTTTAGAAAAACCACTCTTAATAGCATACTGTTATACACATAAGTCACGACATCCTTCAAATCCCATCAGAGAAGGTTTTGCAGCAGGTGGTAATTAACACAGAGATATACAACTAGGCAATGAGCAGATAGTGAGAGACCTTGAAGCACTCAGCACTCAATGGGATATCTATATAAAATCCCTCTCCTCAAGGCTCAGGGATCTATATAGAAGAGAAAAAATGATAGTAAGAGCCAGATGTACTGAATGACTCAAAGGAAACAGTGTCTTCTAGAACCGTGGGGATGATATACATATGAAACCACAGAGAATGTTACAGCATATATGAAACTCACAGAAACTCAAGCCAGACAAAAGCCCAACATAGGTAAAGGGGAGTAGTCACAAAATCCCAGACCTAACTATGAAATTCTTTGTAATTGATACCTGCTTGGAAAGGGAAAATCAGTATCCTCCAATAGAGTGACACTGGGTTTATCAACCACACTCCAGAGCAGGTCTCATGGTCAGGAGTAGTTGGCCAACACAAAATGGTCTCCATTTTTTTGTGACTTCTTTATTAAGGTTTGTGGGGGTGGTTGTTAGTTTATTTGGCTTGTTTTGGTTTTTCATCTTTTGATTTTTCTTTTTCCTTGTTTTTTAGGCTATGTTGAAGAGAGAGAAAGGACATGAAGTTGGATAAGTAGGGAGGTGGAGAAGATCTGGGAGGAATTGGGGGAGGGAAAAGAATATGATGAAAATGTATTGTATGAAAGAAATCTTAAATATGACATAAAATGCCAAAGTGACACAGATAAAAAGAAAATCTGTGTTTAGAAGTTGATAATTTTACTGTTATTAATAAGCTAATATTCACCAACCTAAAGTATAGACCATCAATGTAATCAATATCACAACAGTTTTATTTTTGCAGAAATGGAAATGTCTATTCTAAAATCTATGAGCACAGGGAAGGAACCACGAATGATCAAATTAATCTTGAAAGAAACACAGTTAGGACACCAATTCTTCTCATTTTAAAATCCTACTGCAAATCTATACTATGGAAACAGACATAGATACAAGGAACACAACTGAGAGCCCTCATAATTGCACACTTCTGTGCTTCTATAGTCACATGTATTTGACGATGTTTCCATTACTCTCAAAGAATAGAGAAGATGATGCTGGCCAGCAAGGCATCAACATGCAAAAGAGTGGAAATGCACCTCACCTTAGTACACATGCAGACATGTACTCAAAATAGGTTAGCAACGTAGGTGTTCATGACAAAAATGCATGAACCAATCTTGATGGCAATGTATGGCAGTTCCCTGAGATGTGATGCCAAAAGCAGTCAGAAGGTATGGGAAAACACCAAATTTTATAAAAATTAAAAACTTTATCCATCAAATGACATACCATATGTCAAAAATCATAAATAGGAGAAATATTACCAAATTATATAATCAATAAATGGCTAGTACATGGACTATATTGAGTGGAACACAATAACAGCAACAAGTAACTTAGAAGTTTTCACAAAGGAAAGGGAGAAAATGAAGGAAGAGGGACAGGAAGGGAATAGAGAGGGAGAAGAAAAGAGATGGAGCAGGAGAAATAAATAACTATGGTTATTGGAAAAAGCCGTAAGTAAAATATATTATTTATAAGATTGCTTTAAAATATGTATGTGTGTGCATGTGTGTGTGTGTTAAGTGGAATTATATTTTATGGGATGATAATGCTTCCCTCAGGAGCCATAGGATATTGTCATTGCACTTGGTTGCCTCTCAGAACTGGAAAGTGAGAATCTATTGCTGGAGACAGCACACACTTGGAATCAAGTCTGTATTGACCTAGAAGAGACCCAGCACTTGGAGTCAAGTTTGTGCTGTCATAGAAACCTGTTGCAAGAGGGCCTGCTTGTTTGTCCCGGCCGCCTGGCTAGCTTAACCCCAGAATAACCACATAGAAATTTTATTAATTAAATCACTGATTGGCCCATTAGCTCTAGTTTCTTATTGGCTAATTCTTACATCTTAATTTAACCCATTTCTATTAATCTGTATATCCACGTGGCACCACGTGGCAGTGGCTTACCGGGTAAAATTCAGCACATCTATCTCCAGCGGATCCATGGCATTCCCCTCACTCTGTTTTCTTCCTCCCAGTATTCAGTTCTGTCTTCTCTGCCTACCTAAGTTCTTCCCTATCAGGCCAAGGCAGTTTCTTTATTCATTAACCATTACAAGCAACACACAGAGGGGACTCCCACATCAGAAGCCTCTTCCTTGAGACATAGCTCTCGTAATAGCAAAATATGTGTGCAAGCTGCCAATGGAGAGAAAAGTTATCAATAGCCGTATACAACTATAAACTTGGAAACTATATCAATAGTTGAATGCTACCCATGGTTCACCAATGACACGACTTGGGGGAAATTAATAGCTGTCTAATTGGACTTAAGACTCTCTTATGCCTGGTACTGTAAATATAGGAAAGAATCCATGTCTGGAGAGGTCACAGACCCTAAAAGGAGAGCCTGCAACTGCCATTTCCTAAACTAATGTAGTTTCAAACTGCATTCTAAATATTTATCTTTATACTCATAGATGCATATATTTCTCACCTCTTATCCAAGAAGGTTCCTTTTGCAGCAGATGAAGCCTACTAAAGAGATCCTCAACTGTTCAAAATAGTTGGCTCCCTGCAACTGATACATCTACAACAGACCTCCTCACTTAAGGTTCAGAGAACATCACAAAAGAGGGGGCAGAAAGACTGTAAAAGTTAAAGGACTACAGTGTTTGTTTTGAGATAGTGTCTTCTAGACATGACAGGGATATTGTACCATGAAATCTCAAAAATATGGTCACCTTCACAAGACCTGCAAATGACCACACCACCATGGGTGATGAAGGAAAATTTCACAAGTCCTCATCTCTAGATGAAGAACTACGGGCAATCAATTTCTGCTGAAGGGGGGAGAATAAGTTTTTGCCATAGACAAGTCACCTGATAGGCTATAAAACCTTACATGGTCAACTAAACACAGGTACATATAGGCAATGATATCTGGACTTTAAAAGTGAATATGTACATAAATATATCCAGATATACATATATGTGTATTTATGTAACAGTAATAATTACAGAATAAGAAGGTAGGAATTTGAGATGGAATGGGGGACCAGATGTAGTAGAAGTTGGAGAGGGAGCAGGAAAGGGTGGAAATAATTTGATAAGGTATACTCATGTAAGAAATTCTTGTAAAAAATAAATAAAAATTTCATAAGGTAGTTGAATAAACATTTTTCAAATTTGGTACCCAAATGGTCAATAGCACACCAAAAGGTGTTCAACATCATTATTCGCTAGATCAGTTCAAATGAAAATCAACATGGGTACTACCTCAATCACACCAAAGCAGGAGGGAGGAAATTGTCAAGAGCCACTGAGAAACTGAGCCCCCATACTCTGGAAAATGTAAAGTGGCATAACTGTTGTGGAAAATACTTTCAGTGCTCTTCAACAGTTTCTTCATTTGTTTCTTTGGTTTGAAACAGGATCTTTCTATGTATCCCAGGTTGGCCTTGAACTCCCAATCCTCCCGCCTAAGCCTCCTGAGTAATTATAAGCACGCACCACCATGTAACACTTTAAATATAGAATTGTTATGTGACCCAATCATCCCATTGGTAAGATAAACCCATAACAATTCAAAATAAGTGAGCAACTAAAACACATACAAATATTCTTATTTAATATTCAGTGGCAGTAGCCCAGTTACCTGCCAACAAGTGAATGTGATACACCATATACAGTTTGGAGATGTCCCTCAGTTGACAGAGCACTATCCTAGAAGACTAAGCTCTGAGTCTGCGCACTAGCACCACATAAACTAAATGTAGTGGTAGTAAGACACAGGCTCAGAAGTTCAAGCATATGACAATGTATCAGGTTCTAGTCTAGCCTGAGATGCATAACACCCTATGTCAAAAACAATGACAACAAACATCCGTGGTGTATGCAACCAATATCGTTCAGTTACAAGCTGCATAATTCCATCATGCTACAAAATCATACCGTTAAGTGAGTGCAGGCTGACACAAAGGATCCCATAGCATGATTCTATTAATCCATTTGTTCTGGCTACTCAGAGTCCATGTTCATCCCATAGGAACTTTAGAGTCAACCTTTTCACTTATAACCCAACTAACAAATCCATACAGATGGAAAGTAGGTGGGGTCAATGAGACTGACTGCTCAATGGTTGCACTTAAACTGAATGGCGGTAATGTTGCAATGTGAGTGCAATTAACACCAGTAATAAGTTGAAATGACCAACATGGCAAAAAGCTTTAGCCATACTACATACAGCTTTACTACAGTTTCTTAAAGGTGATACAACCAACATTTTTCAGGTGCCTAAAATTCTTATGTCGATAATATACAATTTGGAACCTGGGTAAGCAGTTTCATTGCCCTTATAGAAGGATGCAGACAAGAGCAGGGTTTTCCTCGGGGCCTTTCTCTGTGCCTGAACCTTAGTACAAACTTAACAGGTAAGTGAAAGAAGGTGTAAGCAGGTGAATGAACGAACATCTGAGGTGTAGAATGCAAAATGGACACATTCATCTCACTGCCGGGTGGCTGAGCCAGACGCTCCACCAATATATCTTCAATCGCTGATGCTTGAGCACATTCCCCCGGATCGCGTGTCTGCCAGAAATATAGTTCCTGCATTGTTTTTTCTGTACTTCAAGGAATTGTTAATAATTTAAAAAAAATAAATAATGCAGATCCATCATTCCCCCATTCTTTCAAGCACTGTAAAACCAAACCAAACAAAATGTAATCTAGAGAAAAAGCCAACGTTTTCATGAGGCTGAAAGGTGGGGCATTCCTAAAATGAGCACTGATAAGCTATAGGAGAGAGAATTTCCTCTAAAATCCAAATGTACACAATTCCATAACATCTGCTTATAGTTTTGATGGCTCTGTGACAGCCTGGATCAGGAATAAAGCTCCTAGGCATGGAGCTGACTCTGTAATCCCACACAATGTCACAGTAATAGCTGTACTTAGGGGCTTAGTTGCTTGTCATTTTGACTCATGCATCACAGCGCTTAGTGCTAGTGAGGTACTATTTCCACAAGAACCAAACACCTGCTAAAGAAGAAAATGATGTTATCTGTTTGGCACAAGATTTGTTGATTTGATATAAAACATGAGCATATTGATGACAATGGGGGTTTTAAAACTTGTTTAATGTAGATGTTAAATCACAGTTACGTATATTTGCCTATAAAAATGTGGCTTCAAATATTTAAATAAGTAATTTAGGATCCAGCAGTAAGGAAGTGATAGCCTGCTGCAATCAGAACTCAGGGGCTAAAGCCCAACACACACACACACACACACACACACACACACACACACACACACTATGAATCCCAGGCTAGCACCATCTACTAGCAGGCTAGTCTTGAACGAGATCCTTTACCTTCCTGGGCTTCCCTTTGACAAATGCTTACCTTTAGTGTCAGTGCACCGAGTGAACGACATTTAGCACAGTACCCACATATTGCAATTCTCACACAGACGTATTCTGATGTAAAAGGGCATGTAGTCATTACGTCATTTAAACATGAAGAGAAGTCATGTTTTGGTTTCCGAGTGAAACCATTTACTAACGGAGACTCTCTCTGGAAAACAGGTTTCTAAACAGTCTCATCATTATGGAAGCAAACAGAAAGCCTGGAAGGGTGGCTTGTGCCTATAATCCTGCTGTTTGGAAGGCTGAGGCAGGAGGATTCTGAGTTTGAAGCTAGCCAGAGCTACACGGTAAGGCTCTGTTTCAAAAAAAAAAGTGGCAGCGGGCGGTGTGGGGTTGTTTATTTATGACCCAAGTTCAGAAATCCAGCTTCGGTTAGAATTCTCAAAGAATGGGTATAGCTGAAAAGTCTGCATAATGAAGAACTCAGGTGTGGATGGGGGAGCAGAGGGGAGGTGGGGGGCGGCTCAGAGGAGAGGAGGGAGGGGAAACTTCAGCCTGGATGCAAACAAATAAATAAATAAATAAATAAATTCATTAAAAGATAAAGAACACAGAACATGATGAACCTTGTGTGAACTATGTACATCGAGGACATCTTCAAGATGTGCTCAGAGGGCAGAAAGTACACATTGCAGAGGTCATGCTAGAGGAAGAAATGATGCCCGTGAGAGCACCCAACTGTGTTTACCATTTCATGTCAAATAAGATCCCACCTTAAGCAACAGAGGAACTTCGCAGACAAGTCAACTCCATCCCTGCCAGTAACCACACTGAAGCTTTGGGAGCTGACAGGCCCCAAGATTTCAGTTTTGTTTCACCTACCTCCCGATCACACCTTTGCCTCCTTATTCCCTCTGTTGAGCCCCCAGCTTGTTCCTACAGTACTAGGCTGAAAAATAAACAATATAGAATACCTGGTAGACTTTTTGCCTACAAAAATGCAATTTAATATGGTTTATCTAGTTCTCAACATGCATACATTGTTATGGTAGTGATATCATAAATCAGTTTCAAATATATGTTTGATTTCATTCACCTATGTTAGAAGATTTGCAGAAAGCTAAGCATGGGAAAGTTCCAGAAAATGCCCGTATTCTGTGAGTAGAACACTGATACTTGTTACGGTTTGGATCTTAAATGTTCCTCAAGGGCCATGCGTAAAAGGCTTAGTCAACAGTTTGTGCTGCTCTGAGAAGGGGGTAGCGGTGGGGCCTAGGTCACGTGGAGCAGACCCTTCAAAGAGATATTGTTCCTTTTGTGTATTTTTATCTGACCTTTGCTTCCCACTACCATAAGATGAAGGCTTTCTCCGCCACTGCTTCCACTGTCGGTGTGTATGTAACGACGCTAACACAGACCCAAAGCAACTGTGACCATTGCCACAGTCTCCTCCCGCCTCCAGCATGACTTGCTCAAATATCTGTTTCCAAGGCCCTGATGTCCAATGGCAGATTCACACAACGCTTTAAAAGTTAGAGCCCTCCGCTGAGAAAGATGGCTAGAAAGGGGTCTTTAGGGAGTCGGGTAGACACCTGAGACTAGGGTAGCCCCCAGATAAGGCTCCAGGCAGCAATGGATGCGTAGCCTGAACGGGTCACTCCCTGCGGTTGTCAGTGGAGAGCCTTCATCCAGTGATTGACGGAGGCAGGTTTAGAGAGCCATGGCCAAACTTTGGGCCGAGCTTGGGAGGTCTTATTGAAGAGAGAGAGGAGGGGATTGTAGGAGCGGAGGGACCAGGTACATCAGAGGAAATCCCGTAGAAATGGTTATCCTGGTTCATGGAAACTCATAGAGTCTGAACCAACAGACAGGAAGCCTGCCTGAGATTGACCTAGGCCCTCTGCACATATGTTCCAGATGCATAGCTTAGTCTATTTGTGGGACTCCTAGTAATGGGAGCAAGACTGTTCCTGGTGTTTTGGTTGCCTCTTGGGAACCTATTCCTGATACTGGATTACCTTGACCAGCCTGAATACAGGGGGAGGTGCTTGGTCTTATGACAATGTGATAAGCCACGCTTTGCTGAGGCCCATGGGAGGCCGGCCCCTTCGTGAGTGAACATGGAGAAGGGACAGATTGAAGTGGGGCAGAAGAAGGGAAAGGGCGTGGGAGAAGAGGAGGGAGGGGAGACTATGGTCAATATGTAAAACAAATTTTTTGTTTGTTTGTTTTTCGAGACATGGTTTCTCTGTAGCTTGGGAGCCTGTCCTGGAACTAGCTGTAGACCAGGCTGGCCTCGAACTCACAGAGATCCACCTGCCTCTGCCTCCTGAGTGCTGGGATTAAAGATGTGCACCACCACCGCCTGGCTTATGTAAAACAAATTAATTAAGAAAAAATTAAAGCATTCCAAACGAGGCCCCCAAATCCCCCTCTCCCCGCCCTATTAATGTACTGTCTATCCTAATGCTGGGAACACAAACAATAATTTAACAGCTTTTGAGTTATATGACTGCATTGGTTTCCTTTTCACATCTCAAAAGAGCAAGGGATGATTTGGCTTAACCACAGAGGAGGGACTCCCAGCAAAGGCTTCTGACTACACCAGAGCTCTTCTCACTGTACCACACCACCATGCAGATTGACAGGCAGAAACACACAAGAATAAGTCCTCAGATCATGCACCATCAAGCACTTGGTGCTCTCAGTGGAGGGAGGCCAGCTTCCTTGCAAACTGGATGGGAAGAGTTGGGGGGATTCTTATTCCTTGCTCAAGTGGGTGGTAAGTACCAAATTTTTTTTTTGCTTGGAAGAAAGTTTCTAACTCCAGGGGATTCTTTCGAACAGCTAAGATGTCTAACTTGCTATTAATAGAGGTGCACCTTGCGTCATTATCTGGTGCAGGGAATCGGGATTTGGGTTTCAGGCTGTCACTTCTTAGAACTAATTTCCTATTTTCAGCCAAAGGTTACCTTCCCCATTTTGTTCTTTCCATCATACATGGTTGCACATGCTGACCTTTCTAAACTGGGGAGCAAGTAGGGGAAAGCCATGTACTTAAGCACTAACCACCACTGTGCATGGGTGTAAATGCAGTTAGCAGCAAAGTCAACATGCATGTGTCATTTGTCTGGACTCCTCCTACCACCAAATGTGGAAGGATGTTTGCCTTGGAAAACCAGCTTCCTGCATCCTTGTTCTGAAATGTATGTCTCTATCATCCTGGGTGGTGCAGGTGTTCTAGAGCCTTTTCGCAAGTGCCTTTGACTTTTATGGAGGACTTAGAATTTTTTTCATCATGCATCCACCCAGACATAAGGGATGGTTAGAATGTAAGACTTAACATTAAATTCTTTTTGACAATGGTAGAATGTTGATAATTTCTTCAGGTTTTTCATTTCAAGGGAGAAAGTAATTATCAATCACACACACACACACACACACACACACACACACACACACACACACACACCCAATAGACCAAATCTTCCACAGCCTTCTCTTCTCCAGCAAGGACCTAGAAAATTTTTTATGTGTTTTAGTTATAGGGAACTTTACCTTTGTGTATCTTTTTAAATCCTTAAAATCCTACTAGAATTATTCTTTGTAGATGAAAAAGCAAAACAAATACCCCCATTTAGCAGTGTCCCTCTTTCTCAAGATCTTCAGTAGTGCCTTGAGATTTAAAGGAAGTAAGTCCATTCAAAAATGTAAATATAGACCTCCCACTGGCTCCAGACAGAGATTTACTTTGTGGCTGCATTTTACAGATGATCAAAGGCAAGGTAAGTCATTCTGCATTACTCAAGAGCTCAAATTACTCTGTTAGACATTCAATCACTCATGTTCAAAATCAAGACAAGACTTATGAGGAAGGAAATGTATTCTATTTTCTTCATTCCTGGATGCCATCGATTATGAACTAACATAGGTTTAAAAACATTTGTAAATGGGCCACTGAGATGGCTCTAGGTAAAAGTGCTTGCCACACAGGCCCAGTGGTCTGAGTTCAGTCCCCAGAACCCACAGTTGACGAGGAAAAGCATTGAAAGTTGTCCCGTGACCTCCACATATATGTTGTGGCATGTGCTCACTCCTCACTCACCCTCACACATATCTTACAATGGCTGGCAGGTATAGTGTCACCCAACTTTAAGCTCAGCAATCAGAAACCAGTGCCAGGTTGACCTCTGTGACGTAGTGATATTTCATGTGTATTTTAACAAATAAAGCTTGCCTGAAGTTCAGAGAGCAAAACAACTGCACTGATCAGCCTTACAGACCAGGCAGTGGTGACACACACCTTTAATCCCAGTAGCTACATTAGTTTGCCATAGAAACCGGGTGGTAGTGGTGCATGTTTTTAACCCCAGCCCTAGAGAGGAATATAAGATGAAAGGAGACAACTCTCACACAAAGTCTCATTCTGAGATTCCTGGAGGTAGGATTGCCATTTTGAATTGAGGGAGAGGGAAGAGCCAGTGACTGGCTATTTTGCTTTTCTGACCTTCAATTTGGACCCCAATTTCTGTCTCTGGATTTGTATTAATAGTGCTAAACTGTGAGTTGGGGATTATAGCAAGATTTATGCCAGGGCCACATAGTGAGATCTTTTAAACACACGCGCACACACACACACACACACACACACACACACACACACACACACGTTCATGCACGCAAATCAATTACTCAGCAGAATCCTAAAACGGCACTCTTATACTAAAGAAAAAAGTCAGATATCCATTATGGTAAAGGGTGAGCCTAATCTTGACATGTCACTGAAAGGAAGAATTCAATTGAATTTACTTTGAAGTTAGTTCTCATCAGAGTTGAACATGCAAGTCTAGTAAGCTACCTCCAGCTGGAAGTAATGCTAACCCACCATTTGTCAGTGGTTCTGGTGAAGAAATCCAGGTTGTATATGCAGTAACTGTTGGGAGTTAAATCAGTATGGACAATTCAGTGTTTAGAATACTATAGGTTTTCAAATTGTTTTTGAGATATCTCCCATATAGAAAATAACCCATGTTCCTTATAAGAATTTGAAATAAAACAATAGGAAATACACTAAAATCACTTGTAATACCATCTTTCAGAAAGCTGTCATATAACACATAGTTCTATAATATTTCTCCACTGGAGATGGATTTCCATATTTATATGTGTATTCTAATAGTCAGGGTTCTCTAGAGAAACAGAACTGTTAGAATGAACATATATAAGTAGGATTCATTAGAGTGTCTTACAGGTTACTCGAATATTCCAACAATGACGTCTCTCAGTACAAGAATATTCCAACAATGACTTCTCCCAATAGAAAGTCCAAGAATTCAACAGTTGTTCAGGCCATGAAGCTGGATGTCTCCCTTGTTCTTTAATAGTCACAGAAATCCTGAAGGAGTAGGCTCTAATACCAGTAAAGGAATGGGCTTGCCAGCAAGAGTGAGGGCAAGCAGACAAAGAGCGACTTTTTTTCTTCCACCTCCTTTATGTAGGCTGCCAGCAGAAAGTCTGGCCCATATTTAAGGTGTATCCATCCATTTGGGTTTTAGTTCATTTCAGACATAGTCAAGTGGACAGCCAAGAATAGTTATCACATGTATACATACAGTATTTGAGAATGCTTGATTCTAGAGCCTCCTTCGTGGTCTCAAAAGCTAACATTCATGTGCCTTATATAATATAGAGAGCATAACATTTGCATCTACTCAACTCCTGTATGCATGAAGTCAGCTGTATATTATTTAAAATACCTAAAGCGCCGGGCGATGGTGGCGCACGCCTTTAATCCCAGCACTCGGGAAGCAGAGGCAGGCGGATCTTTGTGAGTTTGAGACCAGCCTGGTCTACAAGAGCTAGTTCCAGGACAGGCTTCAAAGCTACAGAGAAACCCTATCTTGAAAAACCAAAAAAATAAATAATAAAATACCTAAAGCAAAGTCTGCACTTCTCTTTCTTGGCATGAATTCAGCATAGTAAGGAGCAAATGACACGTTCAAATTTTGAATTTTTTAACCCACATAGAATTGATCCATAGTTGTTTTGATCTGATGATGTAGAACCTGCAGGTGTAGGTGGCTGGCTATGTTCATATTCATTCATTTTATTCCTGAATTTAGCACAGTATTCAACAAAAAATAAATTAATGCAAATATTAGTTTAAAAGTGGGTAACAGAATGCATTTAAAATAAAAGACACAGAGAATTTATTTTGAGAGCCTGGAGAGATGGCTTAACAGTAAAGAGCACTTGCTGCTCTTGCAGAGGACAGGTTTTGGTTCCCAGAACCAACATCAGTGAAGTTACAACCACCTGTAACTCTGTTTTCAGAAGATTTGTCATTCTTTGCTGGCCTCTGTGGGTACCAAGCAAGCATGTAATGTAAATACATATATATATTCAGGGACCCACACAAACATTTAAATTATTAAAATTATTTAATTTTTTTTAAAAGAAATAAGAATTTTGCCCAAGGCTAAAAATTAATCAATAAAATGTTTTTGTCCTTTTGATGTCAGACTTGGAGTATTATCTCATAAGCCTTTCCATTTGTGGTCCCTTCTGAAATGAAATAGGCTCAAAGAAAAAATATGTATCTCCAGGCTTAGGGGGTTCTCATAAGTTTTTGAAGCTGTGAATTCAGTGTTGTGTCTTTTGTACATGAGAAACACCAACTCTTAAGTGAAAAGGGAAGACTGCTCCATTCTATCAATGATAACTAGATCATAAGATGAGACTTGGGGGATCCTTGTACCAGCCACCTATCCCATCTTTTGTGATCTCAGGAATATCAGGTAACTGAGAAAGCTTGCTACTGACTGAGGTGTGGGTGTTAAGGTTCACATCATCCAAAGACCATTCTGTTTGGTTTTTTTTTAATTTAAAAATGTACAGGGTCATAGAATCAACTAACCTGGGCTCATAGGGACTCACAGAGACTGAACTGGCAACCAGGGAGCCTACACGGGACTGACCTAGGCCCTCTGTATATATGTGACAGTTGTGTAGCTTGGTTCTCTTGTGGGACTCCTAACAGTGGGATCAGGGGCTGTCTAACTTTTTTGGTGACCTGATTCCTCATTCTGGGTTGCCTTGTCCAACCTCCCATATGAGGGGAGGTGCCAGTTTTACTAAACTTGATATGCCATGTTTGGTTGATTTCCCTGGGATGCCTGCCCTTAATCTGAATAGAAATGGAGGAGGGATGGATGATGGGTACAGAGGGGAGGGGAAGGGGAAACCAGGAAGAGAGGAGGGAAGGGAAACTGCAGTTGGGATGATGATGATGATGATGATAATAATAATAATAATAATAAACAATAATAATTCTTGGGAGATTTTGCCCAGACCTTGGGAGACTCCTCCCATTCTAGATCCCACCCCTGAAAAAGCCCGCCTTCAGAGCCTCCACCCCCAGAGGGCTTTAAAAGCCCTCTTCTCATGGTTCCCCTCAATGATTTCTCTTCTTCCCCTGGGACCACCCAGGAATATTTTGCTCAGATCAAACCTGAATTTATTAATTCTTAACTCAGCTCGGTTTGGTTGGCTGCATCAGTGAAGAGACTTAATATCCTGGTACAGAAACCTTTTAATAATAATAATAGTTTTAAAATATACAGGGTCAAAGAAGAGGCATTAGCCTCTCCTTGAAGAAGAATAAGATTGCAGAGAAGAGGCACCCCGTGTGGGAAGGTATCATGTTGATGTGTAGCTTAAGAAATATGAATCAAAGAGTGTGAAATCAGATTGTGGGTTCATCGCTCTGGAAACCAACCTTAGAGGCTAATGACGAGTAAAGAGCCCAATAGATCTCCAGAGGCTCTTGTGAGCCCATCAAGAGATTGTAATGAACTGAGATCTGGACATTTTATCATCCTTTCCAGATATCAATCAAGGACTTCCTTCCTTTACTTGGCATATCTATCCTGGGTCCCAGTTCATTGAGTGAAGCTAAGGGAGAAACTCAAACAGGACAAGTACCTAAAGGCAGGAACTGATGCAGAGGCCATGGAGGAGTGCTGCTTACTGGCTTGCTCCCGATGGCTTACTCAGCCTACTTGCTTACAGCACTCAGTATCATCAGCACAGGGGTGGCACCATCCACAATGATCTGGGCCCTCCCATGTCAACCACTGATCAAGAAAATGTCTACAGACTTTCCCACAGGCCAAGCTAGTGGGACAGTTTCTTCCCTCTTCCAAATTGATTCTAGCTTATGTCAAGTTGACATAAAACTAGACAGGACATAAGGCATTTCCAACACTCAAGCAACACTGGCAAAAACATAAGATCATTATTTCTTTTCTTCTATTCCTTTTAACATTTTAACTCTGGTGACTCAAATAATTTGCAAGTGTATATTGTAAAATATATACTGAAAAATGTTAGTGAATATATTCTTGACACCTTTTGTAGAAATATAAAAATCTTGAAAAGCAGATAAACTCCAATGTTTATAGTATTGTAGAATGAAACAATGGGAGAATACCTATCTTCTTTATAGCATATCCATAATTTCTTAGAAGGAAACATAAGAGATTCAATTCTAAGAAATTTCATTTCAACTCATTTTTCAAATAATTCCCACAAATGTGATCTAGAAGACTATCATAAAGCAAAATAGAGTATAGCAAGTAATAACTAACAAAAAGAAAATATGATCAGAAATATTAGGAAAGGAAAAGTTTTTTAAATATCTGGCATATTTTAAAGGATTTATTTTAATTTATATTTATATGTTTGTGTCAACATGTGGATATATACATGTGAGTGTAGATGCCTGAGAAGGCCAGAGATGTTAGATCCCCCTCTAGCTGGAAATAAAGGTGGTTGTTGTCAGACAAGGATATTAACAAATGAACTTGGGCCTTCTACATGAACAGTAATTGCTCATAACCACTGAACTATCTTCCAACACCCTAAAATATTTTTAAAGTGCTGAAATTTGAAGTGTAATATTAAAGAGGTTAGCCACAACTGAGGAATCCTGAACAGCTTGGCTACGGCTGAAGAAATGATTGAGATTTCACAGGAAGAAATGACATGCAAAGCTCAATGCACTCACAAATGGACAGATGCTATGAGGACCCGCACAAGATCAATCCGGTCAGCCTTCCAACATGGCGGGAAAAGAAATCATGAGTTAAGGGAGATGAATCATTTTTCTTTGAAGGTGCGGCCCCTGGAACGTTTCTATGATCAGGTGAAGGAAACTGTACCCATGCACTTGCAAGACGCATGAACTGGATCCAATGAGTTATGTAAAAAAGGAGGATGGCAATGGTGTGAATTCAGGAAGGCTCAGGTAGAAATAACCAAGATGCATTGCACATCTTAAATCCAAATGCATTTTATCTCATAGAATTAAAAGATATATAATGTTACTGTCTATGTTAGGGGTTCTATTGCTATGAGGAGACACAATGACCACAGCAACTCTTATAAAGAAAAGCTTTAATTGGGGTGGCTCAGTTACAGTTTGAGAAGTTCAGTCCCTTATTGTCATGACAGGGAGCATGACAGCGTGCAGATCTCAAAGCCCACACCCACAGTGACACACTTCCTCCCACAAGGCCACAACTGCTAACAATGCTATTCCCTCTGAGGGCCATTTTCTTTCAAACCACCACATTCCACTCCCTGGCCCCTAAAGGCTTATTGCTA
>JAQHUG010000046.1:4762856-4794491 GCA_028555095.1 Dicrostonyx torquatus | reverse complement strand
AAAAAAAAACAAGAAAAAGAAAAGACTACAAAGAGAGGAACTACACCTTGATGACAGTTTCCTATACGTGGTGGGTAAATCTCGTAACAAGATGACTCAAGGAGAATTAATGCCCAAAATTCAAACATTCATTAACTGAACTATTAGGTTAAAACTTTCTTCCAAAAGAAAGCATTATGTGTGGTAACTCCTCCTTAGTAACCACCTCATTAAAGGATGCCTCTTCCTTAGTAACCACCTCATTAAAGGATGCCTCTGAACTTAGCAAATTTTTGGAACCAAGAAAATAATAAATGCTATTCAGCTCAGTTTATGAAGTCAGCATCCCCCAAACACGTGACAAGGCAAAGGTGGCAAACCAAGAGCATAATCTAATCTCAATCATCTTATACGAAGAGAGGAAGGAGGGGGAGAAAGGAAAAGAGAAGAGACTTAAGAATGTGTAAAATGTTATTTTGTAGAGACATAGGTTGAGCCTTTCGGGTATATTGCTTAACATTAGAACTAATTTAAAAATATTAATAAACAAATTGAAAGATAAGAAATATGAATATTCTAGAATTTAACAGTCAATAGCATTGCTTAGAATAGTAGCAAATTAAGCAAAGTTAAACTGACAACAATAAGGATTAAAAACTCTAGAAAAACATTATGTTTAGCAATGGGCTATTTAAAAACTCCCCTTTATCACACTGCCTTCAGTGTTATGTCTGACTTGGTGTTCAAGCACACAAGACCAGAAAAGGAAATTAAAGTACTCTTGATGGATAGAGCAAATCACTGTTATTTGCAGATGATGCATTGGTCCTTAGAGAATGTAAAACAACTGATGAATTATTAGAACTGATAATTAAGTCTTAAAAAATATTGAATGTAAGATAAATATGGGAAAGTCTGGTATACTTTTGTATGCCCTATCCAAAATATTTATATGTCTTTCTGTGGAAAGACAAAAGAAAAAGAAGACTTCTAAATATCAAAAAAAGGATGACAATAACAACATGAGATGAACAAATTGAAACAAAGAACATGGGTCAATTATGTGTGAAGACAGAATTGAGATTTAGAGCAAAGCTGAAGAGAATGTTCTAGTCAACTACAAAAGACAGAAAGGACTTTCCTACAGATGCAAGGACTACACCCCATTAAGGAAGGGATGGACCAATTGACCTTATAAGTAAGATGCCCTAGAGTTCTGAAAGAGAGAATTTGAAGAATTATTGACAACTGATGATGACTTCTGGGGGAGGGAGCGTATCAGTTTGCTTCAGGGATGCAACCCCTGATAGACTTCCCATGTTACAGTGGGTGATCCTATACCTATGCACACAGTGGCAGCACTATATAGGCATCCTATATATGGCATGTACTTATAGTCATCCTATGCCTATGCTCTCAGTGAGTTTTTAAAAACTACGTGGAGTTTAGAGGGAAAATTGTGGGACAGATAAGGAGGAGTCAGAGAGAAGGAACTTGATCAAAATGCATTATATCCATGTATGAAATCCTCAGACAGAAACAAAACAATGCCAGTACATATAACATATCACTAGGATCTGGAGAAATGGCTCATCGGTTTTAACAACAACCAAAAATAACAAATCACTAGTATTTTCCCTAAAACATGGGAAACACTCCCAATTTATAAACACTATCAGAGAAGTGGGGAAATTAGTTCATGGGCCCTTGCTAAAAGAGAAAATAAGGAAACATGATTAATCTCATTAATAATCAGTAGAATTCCAGTCAAAAGAACAACAACGTTTATGGTTTTATTATCAGAATTGCAGCACATTTGAAGACTGGTGAATCAATTGTCAACGTCATGATAGTTTGGGGATATAGTGGTACTTTCTGCCCCTCAAATACAGAATGACTTTTGCATAAAGATCTGGTTTATGGAACATGACTGATTCACAAGAGACAAGGCCATGTGAAAGCCAAGTGATTCTCAGTTCAAGTTCAAGTCCCAAAAGGCAAGATAAAATAGTCACAAGGCCATTCAGTGGTCATGAAACACATGCAGTGGCTGAACGCACATAGATCAAATTAGACTAAATACTGAACAGGACAGGGATGCATAGATTGCTGCCACCTGCTCAGAATAAAAGGAATGTATATTAAATAGTTAAAAATAAATTTGGTGAGCTGGAGAGGTGGCTCAGGACTAAAGAGCACTGACTACCCTTTCGAAGGACTTAGGTCTAATTCTCAACAACCACATGGCAGCTCACACCTATCTGTAGTTCCAATTCCAGGTGGTCCAACAGGCATATATGCAGGTAAAACACTACTGCACATAGAATTTTTAAAAAATCATAAATATGGTCACTAATATAATTTTATAGCATTTATGGTTATAAGTAATATCTGTGTTTAGCAAATGCTTTATTATGACCCCAAAGTCACAAAAATATTATTGAAATATTATTAAGTCGGGCTGGAGAATTGGCTCAGTGGTTAAAAGAACTGGTTGCTCTTGCAGAGGACCTGGATTTGATTCCCAACACCCACATGGGGGCTCACACCATAAGTAACTCCAATTCCAAGGGATTCAATGCCTTCTGACCTCTGCAGGTATCAGTCATGCATATGACACACATACATACAAGCAGGCAAAGCACTCAGACACATAAAATAATAAAATAAATAAATCCAAAGTGAACTCAAAATTATTTATAGTATATTATTGTGGGAACTCTAAAAATAAAGCTCAGCCTGGCAGTGGTGGCGCACGCCTTTAATCCCAGCACTCGGGAGGCAGAGGCAGGCGGATCTCTGTGAGTTCGAGACCAGCCTAGTCTACAAGAGCTAGTTCCAGGATAGACTCCAAAGCTACAGAGAAACCCTGTCTCGAAAAAAATAAATAAATAAATAAAAATAAAAATAAAGCTCATGGCTCTTTTTCTTTTAGCTTACGCAGTGTCTTGTTTTTGCATTTTCTGTGAAGTGATGATATGAAAGAGAGTTGCAGAGATGGAAGCAAAAACAAGTAGTTTTTTTTTCAACAAGGTTCAAAGGCCCTTCAGACACCATGCTGTTTAATATCTGTGTCTTTTGTGCAAAACTGCCTCAATTCCTTGGATGTTTACAAAGTGGCTCCAATTCCTAAACCAGTTTGAGTAAAGTGATAAGTTGACAACTGCTTGGCCGCTAGAGAAATCTTAACGTTTGGGATCTGTCACTGACTGCTGGTGAGATTGTAAGGCATTACGGTCAGTTCTTCCTGCATTCTGAGAGCAGCATGGCTTGACATTTTCTCCTGACATCATCCTACATGATTTCTTGCCTTGGACTAGAAGGATAGGCAAACATTCTGCTCTGGAAACTGACACGGTTGGATCTTTCCTGAAGCAGGTTACACTGCCATTGCCCTAGGTTTACTGTCTAGAAACCATATCGAAGTAAGATCCATCAGGCAGCATGCTGGGAAGATTAAGCAAGGCAGATTATATCTCTAAAATGATCAGGCTGTTCTTGGCTGGAAATGCCCTTGGTGTATTCCTGCTCAGCCTGTCCCCGTTCCTGCCTGTTACATTTGCTATCAGGAGGCCAGAGTGAACCCCAAAGGTATCCACGGAACAGGTTCTGGGAATCTCCCATGCAGCCCATCATCCCACCTGTGGCTGCTTTGTGATTGGTCCACGCTTGCTCTCGCTTTTTTCTTTAGCTCTGCCCCTGTGTCTGGTTTGCTCTTATTATCCAACCCCAGCTCCATCCCCTGGGCGCTGATGCAAATCTTTGCACTTTGGCACTGGTAGTGTCTAATAAGGTCACACTATACCTCTCCCACGCCAAAGTCACAATCAGACACCAGAATCATTCTTTCCCTGGCTCCCATTCACAATCTTCCTAACACAGGCTTTCAGATTCACTTCTGCCTGCCTGGTGATGTGCTGATCTGAGATGATAGGATGGATTGATATACTTACATATCTACACACTGGTGTGGGAAGTCCTTCTGTATATGTGTTGCTTTTATTGGTTAATGAATAAAGAAGCTGCTTTCAACCAATGACTTAACAGAATATAGCCAGGCTGGACGATATATATGTGTGTGTGTGTGTGTGTGTGTGTGTATGTGTGTGTGTGTGTGTGCGTGCGCGCGCATATGTATATACACACGCACACACACATAGAGAGAGAGAGAGTAAGTGGAGTCAAGGGGATGCCATGGAGCCCCCAGAGGGGAAAGACTCGAGCTGCCAGCCAGAAAGTTGCGGATAAGCTACAGCCACATGGCAGTACACAAATTAATAGAAATGGTTTAACCAAAGATATAAGAGCTAGCTAGCAATACACTTAAGTGATAGGCCAAGCAATGATTTAATTAATACAGTTTCTGTGTGGTTATTTCAAGTTTGGGTGGCCAGGCACAAATGATCAGTTTCTTACAACAACACACTTGAGTTTTTCTATCTACATGACATAGAATGTTAAATCCTTATTGATATGAAAAGTAAAATTTTAAGTCTCCTGTAATTCCGGCTCCAAGAGATCTGACACCCACTTCTGACATCTGCGAACACACAAGCATGTGTGTATTGATGTACACTCATAAAGATAAACTCACACATGTAAGTTAACATATAAAAAGAAAGTGGATATTAATTGTTCTCTGGTGGGGGACAATTCTGTATTCTGTCAATCATGTTTGATTGACAAACAATAAACAAAATCAATAAACACTGATTGGCCAGGCAGGAAGTATAGGCAGGAAAACCAGACAGGAAGTAGAGGTGAGAACAGGAGAATTCTGGGAAGCAGAAAGCTCCCCCGTATTTCTTGGCGCAGACCACCGAAGAGACTACATGTGACAAGAAAAGTACCTAGCCATGTGGCTAACATAGATAAAAACAATGGGTTAATATAAGTTACAAGAGCTAGTAAGAAGCCTTAGCTAATGAGCCAATTAGTTTATAATCTTATAGAGACCTCTGTGAGATTTTTCTTTGGGGATTGCCGGCTGTGGGGTACCGGGCGGGACAGAAACTCCAACAAGCAGGGCCCACATGTTACAGTTCTCTCATCAAAAAATGTTCTATGGGATAGTAGACATTTTAGTTAGTTCAACTAAATTACTTCACAATGTGGTGTATTTGTTTAAACAATAGTTGTACACAATCAATAAACACAATTTTATTTTTTAGTTAAAAATTAACCTCAAAGCTACAGAGAAACTGTCTCAAAAAAAACAAAACAAAAAGATGCAGGAATCTTTTCCAAAATATAGTATTAATATGCACTTCTTTCTTTAAAACCCTAATATATCAAGCATACAGATCACTGAGTTTCTCTGGTCTAGTTCCACTTCCCACTAGTCCTTCATTATCTTTTAAGAACCCCACACTTCTTTATTTGTGCACTTTTATGTTCCAGACACACTATCCCACAAGAAAAGTTTCAAATTAGTCATGACTCTGGCTTGATTATGTCCCTCAAATGGTTGCATATTTTAACCTCCAGTATGGTAATGTGGGAGACGACAGTGTCTTCAAGAGATGGATCCTCGTGGGAGTTCCTGAGGAGTACTAAGAGAACAGAGGATTATGGTCTTTCTATTGTTTCCTGATTTCAAGATGTGATCTCTTCCTCCCATATGGACTCCGACCACGTGGTCCCTGCACCTGAACTCACCACCACAGTCAAGCCAACGCTGGTGCCTTTTCTTTGCACTTCTAGAACTAAATAGACCAGTTCCCTATGTGACTATTCTGCCCTGTGTACTTAATTCAGTTAAGGCACACTTAACATGAAATAGACATGCTCTTTGCTTTTACTATAATCATTTTTGTTAATTGTAGTAAATTTGGAGAAATATTTCCAGAGCATTTTAACCCTCCTTGCTGTTGAATCATTTGAATTCATATTGACAGAATGATGTCCCACCAATCTTAAATGAGGATATAATAAGCACAGACCCATACATAAGCCCATTGAAACTAAAAGCATGAATGAGTTATAATTATGCAATCCTATTTAAATAGGATTGAATGGGCAGACATTAAAGGGATCACATATTATGTTGTGGTAGAATTTCTGTTCCATCTTTTTCTACATAGAAATTATCCGGTATCTTCTTTATTTTTGAGTTCTAGACATGTTTGAAGAGTACAGATCAGCAATTTAAGAAATTTCTCAAAATTTCTCAAAATTTGGGTTTGGTCCTTCAGTTAGCTTTCTGTTGTTGCTACAACCAAATATGTGACAAGAAACAATCTAAGGCAGGAAGAGTTGAATTGACTTTAGGGTTCAAGAGGATTTCATCCATTGAGGCAGTGAAGGCATGGCAGAAAAATCGTGGAGCATCTAGGCAGCTTTTGTCCATGGTCAGGAAGCAGGGAGCATGTAGAAGGAAGACTAGGCAGGCTAACAAACTTCAAGAGCCACCCCCAGTGATTCGTTTCTTCCAGCAAGCCCCTAAGTCCTAAGGTTTTCCAACACAGTGGCACTAGCTAGAGACCAAGTCCTCCTACACGTGAGTCTATGTAGGTGGAAGAGGCATTTCACATTCAAACCACTTCTTGCTCCTATCCCCCACCCCCGACAATCTCATGAGAAAAAAAAAAACCCTTATAAGCAACAACTTAAGGAAGGGTGGTCTCACCCTTTGAGGGCAGACTGCCCATCATGGCAAAGGTGACATAGCATGAGGAGTGTGAGGTGACTGCTCACACTGCATCCACACCCAGGGAGCAGAGACTGGGCAGGAAGTAGAGACAGGCAATCAAACCTCAACACCCCTCCCCAGTGACTTACTTCCTCCCAGTCTCCACAACCTTCCAAAATAGCTTCTCCAGCTGACAACAGAATATTCAATGTACAAATGCAGGAACTTATGAGGGCGTTTCAAGTAAAAGCCCATCACCTGGCAACTCCTCTCATCAATGTCTCTTCCTGTATCCTTAGTAAATCTCATCAGGTAGAATTTAATTTGATTTCTCCCATTACTGATGGTGTTGACAGCAATTGGGTTCATACCAGACTTCTCTACTATTAAACTAGTATATTAATTGTATTGTTGTTGTTATTATTAGTAAACAAGTCTTTTATGAGTAGCTACTTTGAAATTTCATAAACATTCCAAGAGTGGGTAAAGTTATAATCTATTCATGAATTTGATATTCCTCTTGTGAAAACACATGGTTTTCTGTGCCATTCAATATGTTGTGGTTTATTATTCTCACAAGATCTTTTGTGTTGCTAAATAAATTCAAACTTAGCAACTTCACTGCTTTCTGAAGTAACAAATATTTCAGGCTTGTGTCGTGTTTTCTCTGACTGAGCCCCATAATTAGTAACTGCTTAAAGGAGCATCACTTCTTATCCAGAGAGAAGAATACTCCACATTAAAGACGTGAATATCTGTCTGCTCTTAGACACTGAGACTTGATTATCAACAGAACTGGGGCTTATCTGTATTTTTTGCATGAGTAATGTGCATCTACACAGATAAGAGCCCAGTATTACCAGAATTAAAGGTTGATTTACTTATTTCTGGGGACAGATTGCCAGGATTCTTCCTCAATAAGAAGAACCCGATGCCCATCGTTTTGATATTTGTTTGATTGCTGTAAGCTGTCTCCCATCATCCTGCCGACCCTCCTCTTCTTTGGGACCTTTCTGGTCCAGCTTAGCTACTCTACACCAAGCTGCAGGGCACATGTGAAGATTTTATTATACAATGATAAGTGAGTCAAGTAAAGGAACCCTACCTAACACTTCCTTCTTGCTCTAACCACCAACTCGCCAAAGAGATCTGCCAACATTCGCTCTTCAGGCAGGCTCTCAAGGCATGTCTATGAGCTGTGTGCAAAGTTTTAGTTAATCTTCATGTTAACTCAACCACTGTGGGGGCTGGCAAAGGCTGGGAGTTTTCTTTTATTTTGTATTTTGAAGGGGTGTGGTCACAAGCCAAAGGACCACACCCCTTCAGTATTTTTATGTCCTTCTTATAAAAAAAGTTTTCTGAAGACTTGTTGCTACCTCAAACAGATATTTGACTTTATCACACAATTCTTCTTCAGTTAGATAAATAATGTTTCTCTTTCATCTGAAAATGTGGCAAATCATAGTGGCTAATGTTCCAATGTCAAGCAAATCTTGCCTTCCCAGAGTGAATCAATTTAAGCACGATGTCCTGTTTTTTGTGTTGGTGATGTGTTTAGCTGACTAATAATTCTTTTTTATTTTTATTTATTTATCATTTAACACTCCAACCACAGTTTTCCCTCCCAACCCTCCTCATGCCCCCCCTCGCCTCTCCGCCATTCAACCCCACCTTCCATTCCTCCCAACTAGTAAGGGCTCCTAATGGGAGCCAATAAAGTCTGGCACATTAAGTTGGGGCAGGACCAAACCCCTCTTCCCAGCATTAAAGCTGAGCATGGCATCCTACCATAGGGATATGCCCAGGGATAGATCCTGGTCCTACTTTCAATTAAGAGTTTTACATCCCTGTTTATAAGAAAGTTTTAGCGGCTTAAAATTTGTTACTGACTTTGGCTAGGGATCCAGGTCCACTACTTCATCTTCCGAACCCTGGTATTATGTCATCCACACAAACTGTCCTATTGATGAGGCTTCCCCTGAGTTTTTCATTTGACTGATTAGGTCCTTTCATTTCCAGCATCACTTTAGATTGACTTTTCTTTGGTATCTCTATCTCTTTTTTGAATTCTATTTTATATCCTGAGTTGACACTTGTATTTCATTCAGATGTTTGTGCTTTCTTGACCACATTCACTTATTCTTTGTACTCTCTGAATATGTTTATAGTCATTGTTTGAATTGTTTGCTCTTATGATGGAGCTGGCATATTTTGGAAGAAAGAGATGCTGTCTTATTTTCTCGTTTTACTTTTGCTTCTGTGTTGGGACTAGTATATATGAAGTTTGTTGGTTGGTTAACTTGTTTGTATTTTTGTCTGTTTACAAAAGTCACCTTTTTTTTCAGTGTGAGTTTGGTGTAGGAGGTCCTTCTGTGTATGTGTTGCTTTCATTGGTTGAATAAAGAAACTGCCTTGGCCTTTTGATAGGACAGAACTTAGGTAGGCGGAGAAGACAGAACTGAATTCTGGGAGAAAGAAGGCAGAATGAGAGAGCTGCCATGGAGACGCCAGGTCAGACATGCTAAATATTTCCTGGTAAGCCATGACCTCATGGTGAACACAGATTATTAGAAATGGGTTAAATCAAGATGTGAGAGTTAGCAAATAAGAGGCTAGGTCAGGCAGTGATTTAATTCATACAATTTCTGTGTGGTTATTTTGTGTGTAAGATAGCCGGGTGGCTGGGACAGAACAAAGGGCCCACACTCCCTTCAACACGAGTTGGTCCAGCTTCTTGCCCTCAGTGAGATGCTGTGATTTCTCCTACTGTTGGGGCTGTCCTTTATGTCAGTTTGCACAAGTATAGGGTAAAACTGGTGTCAGTTAGTCCAATTAAGCCTATCTTTGTGTGAAGAGAGAATTCTGAATTCCAGAGCCCAACTTCTCTTATAATTTGTCTTGGTTTATTGGTTTTTGTTGACTGACTATTTTTCCATTCATAAAAACTAGAGTTACTTGAAAAGAATGAAACGCATTTGAAGAAAGTACCTCTTAAGACTGGCCTGTAATGAAGCTATAAGGAACAAGCCATTGAGCAGTGTTCTCCCACAGCTTCAGTAACCACCTCCAGGTTCCTGCCTTGGGTTTCTGACCTGACTTCCTTCAATGATGAACTGTGATATGGAATTATAAAGGGGGAAGAAAACCCTTTCCTTCCCAAGCTACTTTTGGTCATGGTGTTTCATTGCAGCAATAGAAACCCTAAGACACAGCTTGACCCTGCTCTGGTATGTACTTCACCACTCTGGGCTTGGTCACCACTGACAAAGTTTGAGGCCCCAATAACACACGGTATCTAGAACTCCCCCAACCGTGTCTCATCTCTGGTATGCAGGACTGCTCAGCTTCTGGTGTTTGGTGCCTGGGGCTCTGTAGACCTGGGATCACCCAAACCTTGTCCTAAGCCACTAGTTGTACCACAGGGCACCTAGAGCTGAGCAGGTCTGTGCATGTCTAAGCACACAGCTACATGGCAACAACTGCCCCTCTACTGCCCAGCACTCGCCCAAAGTCTACCTCATCCCAGGCTGCTATAATGCACATCCTGATTGGTTTCTTAAAGAAACAATTTCAAGCTATAGCTTTTCTTTTCATCCGAAACCATTTTTAGTCAGCTGATAATTCTACTCTTTTTATTTTGAATATTTTTAGTTTACTTTTGTGTTTAGATTTAAATCTACCATTTTATCATCCATTTCCGTTTGTTGCTCCATCACTGTTCTTTTGTTAAAAAAAAAAACATAAAGAGTTCTTTATTTAGGAGTAGACTCATAGATCAACAGTCCTCTGCATGACTTTGGAACAGGAACCAAATCTAGCATGAGAGAGAGAGAGAGAGAGAGAGAGAGAGAGAGAGAGAGAGAGAGAGAGAGAGAGAAAGGGCACATTTCTACATCTTGCTTTTATAGTACCCCAAGACCACACCCAAAGTGGTACAGCCATTGGCTGAAAGACTTCCCCAATACTTCCCTGTTTTGTCTAAATAAAAGAGTTCAAAATCAATACAAAATTATACTCAATAAGAACAGAAATCAAATATAAAATTTAGAATTATAACCAGCATAAACAATATTAAGCAAGTCTTATTTAATATTGCTTTCCATCTCTGTTCTTAAACCACCCCCATTCTTCTCATTTTGTCCTAAACCAACTTTAAAAATATTGTGTTACTTGATGGTGATAGTTTCCTATATTTCTCTTATCTGCTACCTTACATATTGCAATACTCTCCTTGGATCTTTTTTACTATTGTAGATGAAATTCAGGGCTTCACGAGTATCAGGTAAGTGTTTACCACTGAACAACGCCCTCAGAAGCTTTTACCTTTTTAATTTTTGAAACAAGGTCTCACAAAGTTGTCAAAGTTTACCTTAATATAAGTCAGTAGCCCAAGTTGACGGTGAATGTGTGAGCCTCCTGCCTCACCTCTTGAATCTCTGGAATCATAGGCCTCCCCCATCTACATCTTTTCCTTATCATTATTTTTTACTTAATAAGCATATTAAAATTTCTGCCCTGTTTTTTGGTTCATTGGTTTCATATTTGGAAAATAAAGTTTTTAATAAAACTTACATAATTTTTCAATAATTGTACATTTACTTAGAATCATAAAAATAGAGATCATATATTACTAAACCTTCCTGGTTTTGCTTATGATGTTATCTTACAAAATCATAGCAACAGAATCAACACTGTGGTATGGGCATTAATGTTATCCCTTGGGCTGGCTAGTTTTATGCCAACCTGACATGAGCTATAGTCATCAGGGAGGAGGGAGCCTCAACTGGGGAAATGGGTCCATAAGATTGGACTGTAGGCAAGCCTATAGGGCATTTTTGTAGCTAGTGATTGGTAGGAAAGGGCCAAGTCTGTTGTAGATAGGGCCATCCCTCGGCTGGCAGTCAGTCTGAACAAGCCATGAGAAGCAATCCTGTAAGTATCAGTCCTCCATGGCTTCTTCATCAGCTCCTGCCTTCGGGTTCCTGCCCTGTTTGAGTTCCTGTCTTGGCTTCCTCCGATGACAAACAATGATGTGGAGGTGTTAGCCAAATAGACCCTTTTCTAGGTTGTTTTTGGTGTTCCATCACAGCAATAATGATTCTAAGATACCCATCAAGTTAATGCACATCTCCCCATTTTTACTTATGTGTGTGTGTATGTATGTGTGTGTTCTATCTATTTTGTGATGTGTAAGTGCCTGTACCTACTGTATAAGCAAGCTCTGTTAACACCATAACACCCGACGTGAGCTTTGAAAACTCTTTTTACCATACTGTTAAACAGCAACATCTCCTTCCTAATGCCTCATCACCAGTCTCTGTTGTTCAATGTTTTCATCCTACTTTTATGGCATTTAGGTGTGGTTCTTTGTATCATTTTCTTTGTTGTGATTCTAAGCATTACAGCAGGCACAAGTGACTTATTGTACCATCTAGTGACAGCAAGCCAGTCATTTGAACATATTGGTATTTTAGCATTTGTTGTCAGTATATATACTGCTGGCTCAACTTAGCCCTTCCAAAGCCTATTTAATTTGGAACTTTTATTTATTTTATTTTATTTATTTTATTTAATTTGGAACTTCTATTATTCAGACACCATTCCAAAAATATTTCAACAGTAATTTGAAAATTGTACAGTACTAATTTTAACCATTAACAAATGAAATCCTCATCTTGAAAATCTATACTATAGTGAAGTTTATGATTTTTCTGGAACTTTGTATATTATATATGTATAATAATATAGTATATTATATATGTATAATAATATAGTATATTATATATGTATAATAATATAGTATATTATTTATATTGTTACTGATTCCTTCTGTAGCTTCATGTAACTGTAAAAAGCAATATTAGTTTTCAGCTAGATTGTGAATTACTTTTACTGTTCTAGACTATGGAAAGGAACAGGTGTCGCGAAAGTGACACATGAACCTTCACACCTACTTGTGCACCCAAAGAAGCCATAGTAGATGAATCCTGGGACTTGCCACTATCAATCACAACAGTCTTTCTCTGTGAGACAGGCATAGCCTCCGAGTCCTTCGTCATACTTCTTTCTAGGCAGATAAAAATTCACATAAGAATTCAAGATAAAAATTGGTTTTTCTCTCTCTGCTATAATGGCAATTACTTAGATGAGTTATTAAGTTATTTTACTTTCCTGTTTCAGAAGTAAAATTAACACCTACATTCAATTCAAAGTCAATTTTAAATAAATTAGATTGAGTTTTTGCCATTAGTCTTTTAACGCCTGTTTGTTTTGATGTGAGTCCATCACTATGTCTCTCACACTGTCCTCTAATGCATGCTCTTCCTGCCTAGAATCCCAAGTGCTAGTACCACACCCACCTTTGATTCTTGTTGGTTTTTATTCCTTTCTTGGTCAGCTGAAACAAATCTGCACCATCATTAATGGTTTGGGTGAGCGACATCATCTCTACGTCTCCAGGAAATGTCTCCTCATCATCTGCCAATCGCCAGCAGATCACATTCTGGGTATGTTTTGCACTGAACATTCATTTCTACTGCTTTCCCACATGTTCTACTACAAGACACAGTTGTGAAGTGGTGATAGCTATACACTTGTGAGTAACCAATGTATTCGTGTTTTCCCTTCAATGTTGGTTGCTACCGCTGTCATAGGAATCAAAAATGCTTCAAAATACTATTGGTGTATTCCCTTAGTTTTTAATCTTTCCTAGATATCAATGCACTCTTATATTCGATGTGTTAATTTATTATGACTGTCAAGTATTTGAGGCTGCACATTGTCTGCACAAAAGTTTAATTTGCAGGCAGAAATGCTTGAAAGCACGGTGCAAACTTCAGCTCGGTTCTAGACAGCTTCTAGCAGGAAGCATTTTCTTTAAAGGGTCAGTTAATAAAACATGAGGGGGTCTGAGCCGCGGGATCTAAGAGCAATTCACAATTCCTGCAGGGGAGGACAAGATGTATGCTACAAATATGTAAATTTATTCATTCTGTGTGTGTGTGTGTGTGTGTGTGCGTGTGTGCATGCGTGCACACGTCACAACACAGGTAGTTAGAGGACAGATTGAAGAAATTGGTTTTTTCCTTCTACCACATGGGTTTCTGCAGTGGAACTCAGGTCCTCAGGCTTAGTGACAGATGCCCTACCTACTTTGCCGCCTCCCTGGCCTCAAAGTTTTTCTTTATTGACCCTGAACTTTAGATCACCTGCACCTTCTCTGTACTGGAAAATATTATTGTCAGTGAGCCAAATTGAGCTGTAATTTGTTCAGAGTCATATACATGGTAGAGACGAAGATGGAAATAAACTATAAGCATTAAGCCCCCTTGAAGAAGGTATTGCGTGGTTTCAGTTCTTCATCGCCCAACCAGTTCATACATAAGGTAACATAAGTGTGGACATCCCATACCATAGAATGGAATGGGCAAAGTAGCCACTTCAGGAGAGAAACTGTATAGACCTGCAAGCAAATCCCAGATAGAAAGAACTCAGGATGGAGTCTGACACGGTAAAATTCCATCCGTAGAGGTATCCAATTCATTTCTTTATTTAACCCTCATAGAGCCCTTCAATTTAGCAGTACTGAAAGTAAGACTTGGAGAAATTAAGTCACATATCAAGATCCAAGAAATACCAAGTAACGAAAGCAGAGACATAGGAAATTGGTTTCTCTAAGCTCCATTTCTTTCTCACTGAAGTAAAAAACACTCCCTTAATGGATGAGATGGCATTCTCTACCGCCATAGCTGCTGACCTTGGAATTCTCAGTGTTCGTCTTAGGAAGCCCAATCACCTCTCAGGAATATCTGAGTCTTGATCTTGGCACTTCCTACAGGACATAAATATATAACATGTCATGTGCATGCAGGGAAGAGGGTATTGGAACCCCTAGAGCTGAAGGTATGGCTGATTGTAAACTGAACTCCAGGCCTCAGTAAGAGTAGCAAGTTCTCTTGACCACTGGGTCATCTCTCCAACCCCCTACAAGACTTTATATCTGTCACTCATTGTATTTGAGTATCTATTTCCTTGAAAGGGAAGAGCAAACTTGACACCAGTATTTATTTTGCAAGAAAAATAAAATAAAATGAGAGTGAGGATGCTTGAATGAATACAAAACATTTTACAACTCAATGGTTGGAAGCTGGAGAGATGGCACAGCAATTAAGGTCCATACTGCTCAGTTATGAGAACGAGTTCAGCTCACAAACACCTGTAACTCCAAGGGCTCCAACTCTTTCCTCTGACTTCAGAGGATCCATGTCCCACACACTTGTACAAATACATACATACATGCATATGCACACAGATATTAAATGAAATAAGTCTTTTTAAAAATTGAACATGGGCCGCGTGGTGGTGGCGCACGCCTTTAATCCCAGCACTCAGGAGGCAGAGGCAGACGGATCGTTGTGAGTTCAAGACCAGCCTGGTCTACAAGAGCTAGTTCCAGTGCAGGCTCCAATGCCACAGAGAAACCCTGTCTCGAAAAACCAAAAAAAAAACAAAAAAAATTGAACACAGGGTCTAGGTGCTTTACTATTAAGCTATTTCCCAGGCCCAGTGCCTAGAATTTATGTCTTCTTTATTGGCTCTGATTCTGAGAAATGGGCATACAGCTGTGAATCAGTCACTGTGCCTTCAAACCCTGTGGAGCTTTGTTGACATGTCCTGCGTGCCTGAATGCGGCTTGGGTAACTGTGCCACCTTGGTGTGAGAGAGATCTGTATCTGTGGGTATTCAGATAACTAGAACACCCTGTTCTGGGTGAAGACAACCTTTCACTGATTGGATTTTGATCCCTCCACACCCACATATACACCATGACTCCTGCAGGACAGTATTCATTCCTGGACCTAAATGGGGAGTCAGAGTCCTGACTATCCTTCCTTAAATCATAGCAATATAGGTGACAATTGTTTTTGTTCCTTTAAGAAAAGAGTTGCCTCATCACTTTCTTTGGTTTGGGAGCTAGTGATCTTCAGAACATTTCATCTTTTAAGTTAACATTGGGACATCAAGGAAAGTCGGAGGCCTCCTGGAAACATCAAGGTTTCTGTGCCCATTTAGGTAGAAAATAATGTGGTTAGATTTCATTACTTGATTTCCAAACCTTCAGGATTTTAATGAGGACAATAGTTGCAGGAGTCACAGAAGAAAAGTGACTGGTACTGTCTTGTTATGGTGGCAAGCAGAGAGAACCAGACAGAGGTGTTGATGGACAATGTCATCCTTCTGCTCCTTAACAAAGCCTGCTTAGTAGACACCATCACCCACTAGATCCCAGCAGTAGTGGGACTGAAGGCACCTAAAGGACCCAAAATCTCACTGAACCTTCTTTGGAGGCGGATAGTAGTATGACAGCCAGTCAGCTCTTTTGTTCTGTGACCAAGCGCCACAGCAGAACATGAGTGCAAAGACTCCATTTCACAAGGGGACCCACAAGCTAGTACATACTTCCTGGAACATCATAAACGTTGGAAAGCCAGCTCCTACCCCTTTCTACTCTCTTTCCACCTAGAAGAGTTGTTCTGGTGATGAAATATAATATTGGTTATCCGTATTAGCGGAACACATGGTGAAGAACTAAGGGACTATCAACAAGTTTCTGCTTGCAGCCATGGTTTGGAGCCTCTACCCCAAGTTGGTTCTGATGACTGGGAGATGGACATGTAGACAAGGGAGGCTGTGGTTTTTCCACATGAAAACAGATCCCTAGAACTTGTTGGACCAAATTTGCTTTTCTGTCGTCAACTAATTGACTTTCTTTTGGATATTTCCAATAGCAGTGATTATTCCTGAATGAAACTCAGTGAGTCAAAAACAAGTCATGGGGCCAGAGACAGGGTCCTTCGCCTTGCCTAGAGTCGGGGAGCCAATGTACCATCATTGAATTCCATTCTCATTTAGTAGTGTCAAACTCACTGGACAAATAGAAACTGCACTTACCTAGAAACCTACACCTTCCAACATGATGTGGCAGAGTGTTCCCTGCCAGGTGAGCTTGGAGTTGAACTAACAGGTCACTAAGTAGTTGCCACTCCTAGATGCCTCAGCATAGCATGCCTGATTGTTTTCAATATGAAGATTCAGTAAGAAACATTATCTTGCCACTGAATTGTACCTTGTAATCTTCATTTTTATCATGTCTCCTTATTTTAAACACCTGTGAAATCAGAAATCACCTCTAGCTTATCAACCTAATTTGTATAGCACAGGACATAACATAAATGGTACGGGGCTTCCTTCCCAGCTAAGAGAAGGAACAAAATTATGATACAATGTGGGGTTTACTGAAAGTTAAAACCCTGTATATCAGGAATGTCCCCAAGACAAAACCCTTACCTCTTTTTTTTTATAAATACTCCTTTCTTCAGAGCTTAGCATCTAGCCTTTAACATATCAAGACTTCAGTAAATACCTATCGAATGAAAGAAATTACAAAATGTCAAGTATGTGTTGAATACACACCAGACATCAAACCGAAAAGGAAACCCATGTAAGTCAAGTTCACCAGAGGTTCTTTGAGGATAAAATGTAACCGAGAAGAAATTATACACATAAAGCCAAACCGCGCTGAGCAAGCTGAAGTTAATATGCAGTACACAGAGAGTTAACGCAGACGAACAGGTAATGAAATGACCACAGAGGAGTGGGCAAGCCTTTGGGGACTCAGAGACTGCAACCGGCCTCACAGGAAGGGCTGCAAAGAGTGAATTATGTGGGGAAGGAAAATGACACATCGCCCTGTGTTCGCTGCACATCTTAATCTCACCTTTTCCAGTAGTGTTCTACCAGCGAGGAGGAAAACGCCAGCATTGTAATTAACACAGTCAGAATTTGAATCAAAAGTTGGCTCCCCCAAAAATATGTTTCCATTCTCCGTGGGAACCTCACCTACCTGAAGATATGAAGAAAGCGTGAGATGAAGAGTGAACTATTGTGAAGAACAGACGCCATTCCGGATGAATTGCTGGCTGACACAGAAGTTAAAACGTTGGGATGAAGTGGTTTGCCTGGGAAAGCAGGGCTAGAAACACAGCCGGGACACTCCCAGAATCACCTCTACACTAGGAACTGTGCTCTGCACTTAGAAAGGCGAACTTTTAAGGGACATTAACGGGGAATCAGTATTCTAGGTAAATTGGATAGGCTCTCATGTAAGAGAATTAGGAAGGAGTCGGATAAAGGAAGGAAAGCCACTGGGAGGGCTCAGAGGAATGGTGCTGAGACCCTGGCTACCAGAGCTGGTCGAACAAGCATTCTCTTCTTCACTGATTCTCTTACTTATTCTCAAATAGCTCTTACAAACTATAGCAAAGAACTCTATAGATATGATCATTTTTTCTTCTAGGATCTAAATTCTAGCAGGAGAGATGAACAATTAAGAAAGAAATAATATCAACGTTGTAAGAGAATCCTGAATAATGGGGCCAGGAAGGTCAGGTGGAGTGGCCGATGACAAGCCCGGGCTGAGCGAACAGGAATGAGGTGTCTTCAAGGACATTTATTAATGAATGAGTGGCAAGTACTGGCCATTTTGGATGAAAGCCTATGGATGCAGGCAAAGCAAACACCCAGGCCCAGAAGCACTAGCGTACAGCAGAAGAAGGAGTTCCACTAGGGAGATGCTACAAAGAGGGGCCTAGGAGACTATAGGAAGTAGAGCAATGGCAATAGAGCTTATACCTATGATTTCTGACACTGGACCTGGTCAGTCTTCAAACATGGGGAGTACAGGAGTGATCCAGATGATTCCAGATTTGACAGCTTCTAGGAATAGTGGAAGTGGGGGGGCTGTGTGTAAATATGTATGTGAGTATGTAGATGGGTGTATGTGTGTATGTATGTATGAGTGTGTATGTGTGTGTAGGTGGGGGGAGGTTTGATGAAGGCAAAGGAACACCAATGTAATTCATGACTCATTCAAGGCTTGAAACCTGTTTAAGAGCAAAACTTATTTCCTTTCTCTCATACCTTGTGGAATTTCCACAGCTGGAATCGCTGACTGTACCACCGAACTGATTTATTAAGCTAGGAAGGCTATCTGCATGTCTTGGGAAAGGTAGTTACACCCACTTCTACAGTGTGTAAGTGGAAAGCCAGTAGACATGACCAAGGAGCCCAACTGATCGCATCTATACTTAGGTGCCAGTAACTCCAAAATCACTTGAAATTTGGCTCACAATTTAAAAACCATTCATATTAATAATAAATTCAGTAACCATAAAATATAAAGAATGCGGGAGGGTGTAATGGAAAAAAAGACACTTAGCTGAGGATTTCTGGGGTAAAAAATAAGATTCAAAGAAACACGGAGTTGCCTTAAATCCTTTGGCTCTAAGTATCGTGGTCTACGTCACTGCAAAGGACCATCTCCAGATTACATTGGTCACATGACCTAGGAATAGTGAAGTCTGTGCCTTCTGAGGAAAAACATGCTCCTCTACCCATGTGCTTTTAGATTGATGCAAAGAAAATGTCATCATTAACATACCTGGGTTTTTGTAAGTTGACCAACAATGTAATTGTAAATGTTTCATTTTGTGGTGCTGAGGGTTGAATGTAGGGTCTTGCACACACTGGACAAGAGCCCTATCACTAAACTGTATCTGCAGCCTTATTGTTACCCATTATGTTGAAACATACTCTCACTAAATTGCTCAAAGTGGCCTTGACCTCACTCTGTAGCCCTAGAAGATCTGGAACTTTCCCATACTCCTGACTCATCCTGCAGAGTCCCTAGCATTATAATCCTTCGCTACTGGCTTGGCCGTGTTGTTCTTTCTTCAACACTCCTAATGAGAAAAGAAAACAGCCAGCCAAATCTGGCTCTAATATCTTGGTGGCAAGGCGAAGAAATGTAGGTGTTTGGGGTGACCTATTTGATCACTACAAACATATGCATGTACCAAACTTCACATAACACCCAGAAAAAAAATGAACGATTTTTCTATGTCAATAAAAAAAGCATGATGGGGGTCTCTTTTAGGAGCAATGAATTGGGTTCACATATACACATTTGGTTACTTGGATCATCTTAAAGAGACAGTCATTCCAGTCTCTGGTCTCTTAGGCTACCTTGTACCTTAAGAGATGGCAAATTTCGTCACACTAACCGTGATCCTAACTGTCCCCAGAAAGACAGAGGACTTGAAGATAGCAAAGGGTAGCCGATTTGTTTGCACAGCTACCATATAACTAGACTTATGCCGAGCCACAGGCTTCCTATGGGAAGACAAAGTGTGCAGTGAGGGCCTACATGGCCTTGCAGGCTCCTTCAGCCTGCTCCTAGTGCATTTGCCACTAGCCCTTACTGCTGCCTTCTGCTGCCACCCACACACTGTGCTCATCTTCCTAGACCCAAATTTCACACGGATCTCCTGGAATTTCTGTTTAGATAAGCGATTCTGACCAGGTGGGTATCACTTTGTGCCTTGAAACCCAGAGTGTCCATTGCCCTCCAAAGCCTTCACCTCCTTCCCTTCCTCCCAGTGAGGCCTCCCAGTGGCTTCTTCCTCAGACAACATCTGTTCTGCCCTTCGGTTCTCATCAGCTTGTCTTGTCCTATTTAAATCTTGTTGTGAGGAAGAAAAAAAAGAAAAAAAAAAACCCAGAAGCTGATAATCGCAAGCTTTCCTTTAACACACACACACACACACACACACACACACACACACACACACGCCACAGCCTGTTCCATCATCTGGATCATCCACAACCTGAGCTGCCACAGCCCTGACACATACATTTCCGGACCATTAGGAATTAGGGGCTACATTTACATAAACATTAAAATAGCTGTCTACAGGCACAAAACAGAGTGAACGGCTTCAAATCGCTCCCACAGACGTTGGTCTGAGCCACACTTCCATGGACTTCTGCACCTCTGGCCACGTCACTAGTCACTTCTGTCACTAGTTCTGCTGACAGCTGGCCAGCTCCTTTGCTCTAACTGCATAGGAGCAGCAGACCAGGCCAGACTTCAGGAGTCAAACTGCCAGAACGTAGGTAGAGAAGGTGGTGAGGTGGAGCCTGTCCTATCTCATCTCCCCAGCATGCCTTGCAGCTACAGGAAGCCACCCACCAGTATTTCAGAAACCACAGGCTCCTGCGGTTCTGAGAGCCCTGTCCTATGTGTCCTTAAAACATGCACACCATTTAATGTCTCATCCGTCACCTTCTTTTATATGACTCAACTGTAACCAGGAAAGAGCACAGTTTGCCCTGACCAAGACACAGTTTGGTCTCCCGTTTTCCCATTCGATCATAAGCAACTGCTTCAATAGAGATGACCAAGGGTTGTGTGCTAGAATTTTATGACCTGAGATGTGCAGGAAATGACCTGTTTCTTGTCATAGACAGAGGCCCTGAAGACAAAGCCATCCCAGCAGTGTCTGTCCTCCATGCCAAGCAGGGTCTGGTCATTGGAGGGACCTAGACCCTGCTTGTCAGTTGGAGATCAGAACAGCCCTGGTTTCCCTTAGCCACCTAGTTGTACAACAATTAAAAGAAGATCCCAGATCAGCGGCAGTCAGCTAGTCCCGAAGCAGACTCTCCAAGGACCACCTTCAGATCTGCCTGTGGTTCCTCACTGACCCTACCCCCACTCCCTAATCGTAGACCTCAGAGGCTGATGTCATGGCAGCTGCAATCCCAGAATCCTCTACTTTCTCTGACCAAGGAAGCCCTACATACTTCCCAAGGTCTCTGTGCTCATGAATTCACCATCACTTAATGCTACACAGGTGGTGTAGATGAGAAAGCCGAGGGTCCAAACACTGTAACTCACAAAGATCAGTTCCATGAGGCTTTGCGTGCTGGTAGACCCAAGCCGCTGCCCTATACCTTTCCCCTAGCCATCTGCTAAGCCTGCCAGCATGGCAAGCTTCCTGGACCTGCCCATGTGCCCCAGGCTCTCTCATGTCCTGTGGTCACAGTCCTGAAATAATTTTGTCTTAAATTTGTGTTTGCTCAGGGAAGTTGAGAGGATGAATGAAGCATTGAGCTCATACATGACTAGCTTTCCTGGCTGAGTCTTTCTCTCAGCACCTCAGCCAGGAGCAAGGGGACCCAGGACATGGGAATGTATGACTTAGAACTATGCAGAAATGGGCAGAGATGAATGCTTGTGTGTGTGTGTGTGTGTGTGTGTGTGTGTGTGTGTGTGTCCATCTCCTATGAGTATTCTCCTAGCCAAGGATCCAGCAAAAATGCTGTGACAAGGGTAGAAGAAACAAAGAGAGAGAGAAAGAGAGAGAGAGAGAGAGAGAGAGAGAGAGAGAGAGAGAGAGAGAGAGAGGTGTTTTCTATGTGCTTTTTGAAGGAAGAGCTATGCATTTTCCATGGAGCCCTGAAAGTTATGGAGTCAACTCTGCAGGGCAGATGTGGTCAATTAATCCATGAACCCCAGGGTACTGATGCAGTGGTATGTTCGAGAATAGTTCTTCATAAGGTGCAGACTATAAGAAGCATAGGTAAAAATGCAAGTTGCATGCAGCACCGAAACCTCACCTCCCACCTGCCACCTCTGTGACTTGTGTGGTTTGCTAAATCCAGAGCCTTGACCAGCAAGTTGCTCAGGCTACCTCATACTCAAAAAAAAAAAAAAAAACAGGATTAAAAATATTGTTGAATATTTGAGTCACGTTCTCAACGCCTGTATCTAAAATAAGGCCCCAATTTTGCATCTGCGATTATTTATGCCTGGAAATAAGGAAGTGAAATTCCCACCTACTGGAAGGACAGTTAGCAGGGCCACTCAGCCAGGCAAGTGTGGCTGAGAGTGGTGCAAACTGCATTGCACGTGCAGCAGAGACTTGGGAGTCTGGGCAGGCAGCTGCACAGGCCCTACTACCCAGAGCAAGATAGGGATCAGTCTGTGACCTCCTCCAGAAATGCGGGAACAAGCAGGGCTGTTAGCTTCAGGGGCCTGGCAAGGTCAGAAGGAGTGAATCTTCAAGCAGGACTGGCCTGTGTGAGATGGTGGTCCATGGTAGAGAGCGTTTCCAGGGCCTACTAGGATGCTGCCTTCTTCCCTATCCAAATCATTTCTGCATATCTCAGAGCTTAAGTAGGTTCCAAGTAATTTGCTGTATTTCTCCTTTTGACGTGCTTAGTTTCCTACACAGGGCATTGCTACAGAGCATCCATTTCTGTGAGAGTTTCTTTCGCAAACCTCCTCAGATCTGAGCGGAGCTGAACTGAACTGGTACTAGCTCTACTGTTAGATGTAGCAGTGCCCCACAGGTTGATGCCCGCTGTGGACTCACAACATCTCAGCCATAGTAATGGGGAGAGTACAGGATGGAACCCAAGCAGAGCGGAGAACAGTTCATGAAGGCCTTTGGAAGACAAGCTTTACTTTAAGCTGGAGTTTCAAGAAAAATATTCTCCTCCTTTGGTGGCTCCTGAAATATGGACAGGAGAGTATCTAAAGGCCTGAGCCCTTTCTGGCCTGATCTTCTTACAAATCAAGACCAGTCTATGGACTAATTTAAGAAGCTGAGCAACTTCTGGGAGACTCTGCCTTCTCTCTAGAACGACTGGGTCACCAGCTGCGACTAGGTCACTAGGTTCCCTCGGGCTGCTGGGGGTTCTTTGTACTCTGCTGACTATTGTAAATAAGGTTTGGAAAATAACTGTCATTTTGCAAGGAATCTAAGACCTACTAGCTAATTTAAGAAAGATGTTTTGGTTCTTGAATCTGGACTCCATTGGATATTAAAAAAAAAAAAAGACCAAATCCAAAATCTTTTAATTCAGCTCATTCCCTGATATTTTTAAAAGAATAAAGAGGTCAGAAAACAGCATTTTTTTCACAAATCATTGTACTAATATCACTGTCTGCTTTTGAGACTGCACATCCCGTTGACAAATCCTGTAGGCTCCCTTCTCCCCTCTGTCAGCTTCTGCAGTAATGTCCTCCTCACACGATGGTCCATTGAAATACCTTATGAAAACTGTCACGATACGTTCTTCGGTGGCAGCCGATGCTTCTCTGCTGTTTTAAATGCTTCTGTTTTCCCAGTGTTAGTTAATTTTGTTTGCGTCATTTAGAGCTTTGATTTTAGTCAGCATTATTAATAATTTACTCGTTAACCTAATGGGACTGCAGAGCGGCTGAGACAGGTCTGGCTCAAGCTGTGTGAGCTCCCTGATATGGACAGCTACGGGGATCTCGTGTGTGTTGCCAAGTGCATTACAGGGTAATAAATGTATAACGAGCTGTGCTATCTGTGTGTGCTAAAAATGAACATAGAATTGAGTAAAGGAAGTACTGCCCCTGTTCAGCCTCTGCTATTAAAAAGCCCAATCTGAAAACCATTACAGACTGCAGAATTGACTCCTAGGAGCAGGCCTTGTGTGTCAACAGCCCACATCCACACCTGGAAGCCTTGAGTTATCTTCAAAGTGCTTGCTTCTAGAATAAATTCATCAGCAGAGGTCCCAAGCTGCATGCTAACACGCATACCATCGCTGCATTTCGTTCACTTAGCGAGACGTGGTCTAAACAGTGCCATCCGCGGGCGTGAAGGAGTTAAACAGCAAAACCTCAGAGGTCTGCAGTTGGTGAGCGTGGGGGTGGACCCAGTCAATGTGGGACGGAGAACCACAGTCACAATGAGGCGGAATGTGCTGTGGTGAGAGCCCTGTTTCCCCTCCCACTAAAACCAATGGCAATAATGCCTTCAGGAAGAAGGGAGACAATCATATCCAAGGCTCAAGAGAGCTGCCAGAATGTTCTAGAAAGGTTACACTGTGTGGGGGAGAACATTGAATTCAGCAGCCACCAAAGATATATAGATACAGGGGTGAGTGACACCATTAAATACAACTGGGATTCCTTTTAAGTTGGGATGAAAATTTTCACAGAAGAAGAATGCCCCTTGGGATGCAGGAAAGCTGGACAGGAGCCAGAGCACTCCAATGACACAGAAAAACCTAGCGTTCAAGACACTAGCAAAACAAAACAAAAAAGCCACCATTCCCATGCCATCTCTTCAGTTGCACACCCTTTGAGCATTACAAGGGTTCCAACCAAAGGAGCAAAAATCCTTGTCAGACATATCCTGCAAATTGAGGAGTTATTTTCATACGTGCAATCCAGAGTCCCTTTAGCTTTGTGTTCAGCAGTAATGCAAACTGGGCAGAGCACAGTGAGAGATGCAGCTTGCACGGACCACATTCTGATTCTTAATGTCACCTCTTACACTGTTCACTATCTACAGAGACACATTGCATGATTTCCTTTTTTTTTAATGTGGAGGAAAATAATGAGTGATGGGTTAAATTATTTGCTACTTGAGTATACTTTCGTGATTTTTTTTTCTTGTATCCAATACAGTTCTTTCCCTTAGTTGGGAAAAGGGCCATTACACCAAGCCTCCTCCTTCATCTGCCTGACTGCAAAGTTGCTGTGGAATGACTCCTATGCGATGCCATGTTCCATTACATGCTTGCATTGCAATGGATGGGAAGAGTCATCACTCTCTGGCTATCCCCCTTGGCTGCAAAACAGAAATATTTGTGCAGTCACAAACTGTTGCACATTGAAGAATGTGGGCAACCCTGCAAAAGTGCAGAGCTAGGGAGAGATGGTCCTGTAGGCTCCGCCAATGTACAACTTGCCCAGTGGAAACTTCCTAGTCTTTGATTCAGAGTTAGCTACTGTTTTGGAATAGGGACCAAGACCTTACTTATTCTTCCAGTATACATTTACTAAAGACCTGCTGTGGAATAAACACATGTGCACAGCTTTAAGATCCTGTCCTTAAAAATGCATCACATCAAGGAGTCCTAAATATAAGGTGGTCCTAAACAAGGGGGGATCCAAATAGTTTCACCCTAAAGAACTGTGGTCTCCCCAAGAGACTTTCAAAAACTTACTGCTCTTGTCATACCAAGAAATTCAAAGACACTGAAGTCAGAGAAGACACAGGAATGGCTGTGCAAGATAGACATACTAAGTACTTAGAGAATAGCATGCTCAGTTGAGAGTCTGACATAAGCCGGGTGCCTTTCCAGTGCCTTTACATGCCCATTGTGCCATCACAATTCCACTGACATAGGGTTGAGTGTCATACGTGCATTTAAATGCCTTGCAAATTCTAGTTCATTTAGTGTTCTGAGCAATCATATGCATAGAGACTACTGCTATCTCATTTTACATATGAGAAAACTAAATATCAGAGAGGCTTAAAAAATATGTCCAGGAAAGTATAGTAAGAGTACGAGTCAGGATTTCTATCCAAATGTGACTCAATGTTTGTAATTCCTGACCCTTCTTCTCCTAGGAGCGGAAGCAGCAAGAGTGAGTTGGGAGTAAGAGTTGGAAGGGCCTGCTTGGTAAGTACCTTTCCTATTAGCAGTCAGCTGAGAAGGCAGTGGTGTTGCCTTCTGCTGGGTTGGGAGGGCAAAGGGAGACAGACCATGGATGAAGAGAAGGTAAGTATGCCACCATTTAAAGTTCTGACTTCACAAATGACCAGCATTGGAGGCTTCAGTTTACCCATCTACACAGAGGAAGGGTTTTGCAGAACATGTTAAAATTCAGAGATGCATATATAGCTACCCATACCATGTTTTCTACATAGTAAATAGAAAATGCTAACCATTTGGATAGCCTGGACCATGCCTTCATGAAGGTGGGACCAGGCAACAGTCATCCTGTGAGCACTCCAGGCACATCCACAGCCACGGGGAAGGTGTTACCAGATTCTGACAAAAAAATGCAGGTACAGAGGTTGTCCTGGTGATGTGACCAAGTAGCCCCCAGAGTTCCTCCTGTCTTAACCTACGTTCCATCAGTCCAGTTATCCTAATGACAGTCATCAAAAAGAAAGGCTAATCTGTACTTCATACGCAGAAACTAATGCTCCCGAAGCAAGCTTTCCTTGCCTTACTTATAGCATATGAAACAGGAAACTGATATATTAGATGCATCAAACTTGTACACGTTACAAGTGCGAATGAGTGTTCCCTCCATTCCTGCACATTGCTGAAATAACAGCTTTCCAGAAAGGAGTACCGATGCCGGGGGAAAGTATACATCTACCTGTCGATTGTCAGACTGACATCTTCAGGAAGTGACTGGGAGGCTTTCGTGCAACTCCAGAATGTCTAAACGAGACACAACTATTTTGAAATGGAAGGAAACCATTATCCACATGCTGTTGCTGTCCTGATAGTGACAAGCTATGACACATGTTAGTATATGGCAACTATTGGTCATTGTGCATTTAAAAAAAACAGATTTAATAGTCAATATAGAGGGATATATAAGCGAAATGGCTAGGAGATGAGGGAAGAAAGAGAAAGGTAAGCCAAGAGGGGATGCGTTTCTCTAATCTGATCTCACGACGGCTCAATTACTCTCTTTACACTTCATTTACTCCCTCACTAAATTTATACAGCCCATGAATGGGTCCACAGGCTCTGGAACCCTGCCTATCAGGCTCCATATCTGCAAAGCCCACACCACGGACAGACCTTCCTGGCTCTCTTTAGTGGTTGGCCTGATTGATCTCATTAATTGGTAAGAGCTATTTATTTCTTCTTTAATAAATACTTCTTAATTCAATTAATCTCCTTGTTCAAGCATGTGCTAAATTTAGACGTGGGGCTTCAGCTGCATGGGCATCATGAGGCAGGAAGAATTTTATAACAGCAAATTCATTCTTTCCAGAACATTAGCCCAGAATTTTTAATAACCCAGCAATCAGGTTTGCACACCACTACTACAATGACACATCTCTGGCCCAATTTATTCTCTTCCATAGATACGCACTCTAATTCATGGGCTTAAATGCATCAGCTTTAAATTGGGAATTTAGAAGGCTTCTCGTTGGAAAGCGGTAAAAGCAGGATACTCTAATTCCAGGCATGTCTCATAGAGATCGTATTCCTAAACTGTCATTAAATCACTCGAATATTGTGCTCCTGGCTTCTAGGATCCATTACATATCACATCTGTATTTAAATGGTGGCACTGGTCATCTTTACAATAGCACAGTTTTAAAAAATAGTTATCTCTAGTAAAAAGTACTCATTTATGAGCTGTTCAAAACTGAAGAAGTTGTTTCCTGAGTAGATGGCCAGCAAATTTAATAATCAACCAGCATTCCTTAAACATCAGAAGAAGGGTAGCAGCTGTATGCCTGAGGTTCACTGGTGCCTTACCCTGAGTGGCTGGAAGAGGAAGATTGGAAAAGAACATCATTCATCTTTTCCCATTGTTCCTTATCCCTGTGTATATCCAACCCCTCAGTCTTATATTTTGTCGTTGTCCTCATCACTAATTTGTGAAAAAAAATCATATCAAATTTGCATATAAGAGGATTTCATAGAAGGCAGAAAATGCAATAGGGTGAGGAATGAGAAGTTAACTTAGTCAAACTGAAGACTTCATTATTAAAGGCAGACAAGGCTCCTGTACCGTCAAAGAGGCCAGCATTTCAGAATATGAGTCAGCCTCACAGTGACCCATTACTCTCCCTTCTAGTCCTCTGTCCTCCAGCCTGCATTGTTTCCCTAGGAAAAGGGCCTCCTCTGTTTTTTCACACACACTAGATTAGTCACCTGCTTTCTTAGCCAGTCTTTGACCATGCTAATGAACTTAACACCTAATTCTTTCATGGAGCAAGTGAAAAGCAGGAAGGTGCTTGTTTGATAAATACGGACATTTCCTTTCTTAAAAAAAAAATCACCCATTAAGATGAACTTTAAAATTATTCAACATGAGGGTGCTCTGTTTTGGGAAACAATATTATTAATCTTTTATCAATAGGAAAACGATCAGGTAGAAAAAAATGACCAGTGCGTATTAGGAAGTTTTTGAAGTAGTGATATGTTTCAAGCTACCTGACCATGAAATTATATTGTCTTAAATATTGAGTAAATGCAATAATATAAAACATCCCCGGCCGGGTGGTGGTGGCACACGCCTTTAATCCCAGCACTCCGGAGGCAGAGGCAGGCTGATCTTTGTGAGTTCGAGACCAGCCTGGTCTACAAGAGCTAGTTCCAGCGCAGGCTCCAAAGCCACAGAGAAACCCTGTCTCGAAAACAAACAAACAAAAAAATCCCAAAACACAACATCCAATCTTTCAAGAGCCATGAACTTACTACCTTTTAGAAAAACTGTCAGGGACCCTAACCTCTTCCTTCTGCCCCTGCTCATATTAATCACTGTCCTAAATCTGGAGTCACTGCCTTATGTTTTCTTAGAAAAATTATTGTTTCCCATTTTCCAGTAGCTAGTCGATAATATATTTTGAAGAGCTTTATGTCTTTTGATCCCATGAGAAAGAAAAACCATTTTTTTTCTATTCTTTTGTAGTTTGCTTCTTCCAGTCAAGAATGAACTGATCATTCCCCTACACTGATGTGTAGGACATAGTCAGATCCCTCTCCATGCTGTGTGGCATTCCTTTGTAAGCACACATCACACTTCATAAAATACTCACTTCCCCATGGACCTCCTGGCTTCTTAAAGCTTTTGTTATTACAAAGAGTGCTCCTATGAATAGTCTTGAATATTCTAATTTTTACCAATCTGGTGATAGGATAATGTGGTTTTAATTTTGCATTTCCCTAGTCACTAAGATTGGGGATCTTTTCATATGTTTATAAGTCATTTTCCTCCTTTATAAGTCATATTCCTCTTTTATAGGTGCCTATTCAAGCCTTTTGGTTATTTTGTTATTTGCTTTATTATTAATTCAAACAATCTCACTTGCAGGGTATATTTTCTTCTAAAACAAAAGTTTAGTAGTTGACAATTTTACCATTAATGATTTGATTGTAGAGGAACTGATTAAAGAGAGGGTTGATTTTCATTTCTTTCCTTATGTGGATAATAAATTAGTCTCCAATTATGACAAAGTGAATTTTTTTCCTTTCTTCTCAGTTATATTTCTAGCTCAATTATGAAGTAAATTTCACATATTTGTGAGTTGGCTTGGGGCACCTTCTTTTCTATTCCAGCGGTCAGTTTCTTTGCTTAGCTATTCTTTACCTCTGAACCTATTTCACAAAACAATAGAAATCATCTCGCCAATCTTTGTGAAAAGGTGAAGTTTTGTTTGGGATTAAGTTGGATTCCCAAAATTGATGTTTTAACTTGGCATCCTTAAGCCAACCCAGCCATGTATCCATGAACATGGTGCATCTATCCGTTGCAGTGGATGCTGGCAGGTTGGTTTATTCTTCTTTCTAGACCTGTACATGTTTTTATGGTTCTCCATCTCCATTTTATGCTTAAAGGTTTAGAAATACTATATTTTTCTGTTTTGACCACATGGTTCTCTCATAATCTCTTTTACCTTAGTCTCCTTTGTTAATAAGGATGTGGCTGCCCTTGCTTGCCTGTCTGATATTTTAGTCTCTATTTAGCTGCCCTATTTTTCAGGGCTGTTCTTAACTTCGTGGAAATTGCTCTTGATGGAAATCCAGTTCAATCTCAATCATAGAAAGGACTCTGTTGAAATTGATTTCAGGTCCTGATATACTCTGACATATTTCTAGCATCTGATCTTGTGTTTCCTATTTGCCCTTTAGATTTTCTTTCCTTACACTTTTCTTGACTCTTTTCGGATTCAGCTTTTTTTTTCTGCTACTAAATTCAAAGATATACATCAATATATGTGTACATACATTGACACATACGCACATACCTTATTACTATTATTTTACTGGTTTACATATGTGCCATTAAAACACAAATCTAATTGTTGACTGAGGTCTCTGTCCTGCCCAGTTCCTGCAATCCCAAAGAAATCACACAGAGGTCTATATTAGTTATAAACTGATTGCTCCATTAGCTCAGGCTTCTTATTAACTCTTGTAACTTACATTAGCCCATTATTCTAGTATATGTTAGCCACATGGCTCAGTACCTTTATCAGAGGGGCAGGTCACATCTTGCTTCTTCTGTGGCAGGCTCCCAACTGCAGAGGAATGGGCTTCTTTCTTCCCAGAATTCTCCTGTTCTCATTGCCCTGCCTCTACTTCCTGTCTGGTTGTCCCACCTATACTTCCTGCCTGGCTACTGGCTAATCAGCATTTATTTAAAACATAGTTGACAAAATGCAGAATTTTCCCACACCATCTAATAAGTACCCTTAGATTTTATGTACATGACATTTTCCTGGAGCCATTTTTGCTTCTAATGTGAATGTAGCCCAGAGCCCTGCTCTCCAGGATCTTAACCCCGTTCACCCACGGACATCTGTGAGGTCAGAGACGGCATGCAGAGAAGCCTGACATACTTGACCATGTCTTTGCTGGAAGGAAATGAAGAGGGAATATTCCGCTTGGACTTTATTGACCCTGACTAAATCAATTCTATGGCGGCTCTGCATATGGCAACCAAGATCTAGGTCCTTAGACTAGAGCTCTGGTTGGAAGGATATTTTAAAGTTCTTTTCGGAGAGAGGAACTCTGAACACTCTAAGAGAGGAAGTGACTGAGGTCACCCAGGAGTCAGTTGGCAGAACCAGAAATAGACCCCAGGTCTCACTCTCAGTTCGGACAAAGCAGCTTGTTCGGGGGGGAGGGCATACAGGAGAAATATTTCCCCCAAAATTGCTTTTCTCTTCCACTCAAATTCCTCTGTTAACGACATAATGACTTGGAATTGCTTAGAAACTTGGACCGGCAAGAGCTGCAGCCGCCCTTCCTACTGCTACAGCCCCCTCCTTGTGATTCCCATGACACCTTGGGTTCTCCTTGCAGTACATGCTGATTGTGGGGAACGCTGGGTGGGAGACGTCTTGTCTTCAGCATTTTGGGAGTCTGCAATGATGTCCAGATGACATCAGAAGGTACAGAATGTAGGAAGGTCTTAGGCAGTTTCAAGACCACTTCTGGAACCGCAGTGAGAAGGCACAATTCACACCCATTTTTCACTGTTTGAAGTTCCCAAAGTTGAGAGAGAGAGAGAGAGAGAGAGAGAGAGAGAGAGAGAGAGAGAGAGAGAGAGAGAGAGAGAGAGAGAGAGAGAGAGAGAGAGAGAGAGAGAG
>JAQHUG010000046.1:4749899-4762841 GCA_028555095.1 Dicrostonyx torquatus | reverse complement strand
GAGAGAGAAAGAGAGAGAGAAAGAGAGAGAGAGAAACACATGCTGTGCCCCCAAAGCCCTAGGAAGAAAGAAACGATGTATCTTTCCTCTGCTTTTCAACATTGTCACAGATTTTTCCTCTGGGGAGGCAGCTTGAGGCCCCACATGCTATCTCCCCAAAAGAGACCAACCCTTCTCCATGTGAAGGGAAACAAACAAGAACAGGTTTGATTCAGTTCTTTGTGATAGGCTCCTTTTCCCAGAAATCAGAGGTTATAGAGAAAACACAAATGGAGTCTAAATCGGGTTAGATTTGCAGAACCTCAAGGTTTCGCTGGGTCAGGAGCAGTGTAAAAATAGTCTCTCAGGATGAATCCTGGCCAGGGAGCTAGAGACGAACGATGGACAGGGAAAAGCGATGTGCGTTTCACTGTTTCCAACAGTCCTGCTTGATTTCACTCTTTCTCTCTACGGAGTCTCTCATTCTCCAAGAGCAGTGCAGAGCAGCTCCCTGAAGTGGAGAGACCCTGAAGACTATGGAGCACGTACTTTTCAAAGGTTCAATCACAAAAGGTATAGTAAAAAAAAAAAAAGATCCTGAAAGTAGGTACTATGCCCACAAGGCTGGCCAGACTGTGGTGCAGGAACTAACACCTCCCAATTCAATGCACACTCCCTGAGGGGCACGATGAGGGGCACTGAAGAAGAATAAAGGTCCCCTCACCCTCAGTATGTTTCCACCTGTCCATGAAAAGCAAATGCTATCTTCTTCCTGAAAATGTCCATGATTGGCCCAAAAGAACACGGGTCAGTCCGAGAAAGGACTTCTACATTATAGTTTATGAAAAACCCACTTAATGCTGCCTCTCTTAGACAGAACATTTCTCACAGGGAATGAGAGGCATCCTGTGGTATTGAAGCTCAGGAAGTGGCCCAGTACCTTTTCAGACCTTAGAACTAGGGTCAAGAAAGTATGTCTTCACTGAGTCAGGCACCTCAGCTTCTCTTTCATCTCCATCCCCTCTCCCCTTTCTGAGGAGGAGGAAGAGAGACTTGGAAGCCTCCTTCTTCCCTGGTGTTCTTTCCTTTTGTTAGGATTATGCCTGGCTGGTTAGGAAAGCTATGAGTGATCCTAACTCTCCACTGATGTGGTCAACATAGCCTGCAAACTGGCAGTAAACAAACGACTACATTTATAGGTCATGGTCTAGATCACAAGTAGATCCCACTAATCCCACACGTTAGCAACTGTGCGTTAGCTCACTAGTGGGTCTTCAGTCTCCTCTGTTACTAATAAACTGATGTTCAATGTGTGTTGCTGATCACAAGGTAACCACAAGAGAACCAACCTCCACCTATCACTTGCAGGAAGGAAATCTGAAAGCCATGAAAGCCCTACCTTTCAGCTTTGTAAATATGAAATGCAGAAGTACTTTAATGCTGGGAGACAGGTGGCAGGCGGAATGCCAAGCTATAATGATGTCCAGATTCCAATACCTTAATCACAAATGAGTCTTAAAGAAATCTCTGACTTCCTTGGGGCTTTCAGATAATCATTACATAATATCATCACCTGAATGGCATCAATTCATGTCTAGTCTGTCCTCATCACTAAACATTGGTGTTCTTGAGTGACGGTATCATAGCTCAGCATTTCACATGCTCACAACCTGGTCCCAGGCCTGGAATGTATCGATAAATTGTCATTACATGGATGAATAAACGAAATGAAGTGGGAAATAGTTAGGAAGAAATATTGAAAACCAAAGACTGAAGGAGAGAATGAACAGAAGGAGGGAAGGAAGAGGGGGAAGGGAAGAGGGTCCCCGGCAGGCAGCAGATGCGGTGCTCACAGTCAGCAGGACTGGTGTGCAACTGCTCACAGACGTGTGCAGCCTCCTAGACCAAACACAGCGCAAACAGGAAGTTGTCGTCTGGCTCTACTCAAGAAGCTGGTGAACTTCATCCGCAGTCAAATTTACCAATGGTAGTTTCTGGATTCTTGGCTCTCTCTTTGAAGCCCCTTTATCTCCCCAAGCATCAGCCACCTCTGACATTGTTCATTTGCCCCTTAGATGCGTCATATTGTACTACGACTACTGCATCAGCATTAACCCAGTGGTTCCTAATATTTACAGGGAAAAGAGAGGACAGTTGACTGGGTTTGTCACAGACGTGTTCTGACGGTTCACTGAAAGTAATTTATGGTTCTCCACAGGAAAATGTACCCTTTTCTGGACCCCGGTGCAAAAACTCAGGCATTGATGAAAGTGCTTTCAGGAGTTCATAGACCTAGATTCGTTATTAGGGACTACTCATGTCTGCTCAATACTTTTATTACATTTTTTAAGTCTTCATCCCTAATTGGGAAAATGTCCAATTCAGGGGATTTCCAGACACCAATAACCAGATTGAGAGGAAGACAGTTTTCTGTCAGAATCAGACCTCAAAGTATGCCCTTTTTGTTTACATGGAAATACTGTTCGTATTTACTGAATTTAAAGTAAATTCAGTAACAGTTAATGTGAGGGGTCCTCCTCCTATTCTTAGACCGGCAGTGACTCTTTGCATGAAGACATACAAATGCACAGACACACACACACATAACCACACACACACACACCGTGGAAGGGAAATGCAGTAATATTAACACCCCCTGAGAAGCATAAAGAATAGATGTGAGTCAGTAACTAGCTTTCTTTCTCAGTCATCAGTGGAGGGAGGGGCATAACAACATACTAGGGTATGCAGTGTAGTCTCTCAACGATCCTTGGAGTCCTACAGTTGACTATCTGTGCAATACTGTTCCATCTAGTTTCTTTCCTTTGCCCATCTCCCTCCCAACTCCACAGCAGTACTGTGGAATATCCTGCAGAGAAACCAACAGCTCTAAAGCCCTCTTCAGGGTTTTGGGGCGATGCTTAATTTTAATCATTAATGATTAGATTTAAAAACAACTAAGGAGCAGATCGGTGGTGGCACACACTTTTAATCCCAGTACTCAGGAGGCAGAGGCAGGCAGATACCTATGAGTTTCAAGGCCAGCCTGGTCTACATAGTGAGTTCCAGGACAGCCAAGGCTATATAGAGAAAACCCTCTCTTGAAAAAAAAAACAGCAAAAAAGAAAGAAAGGAAGGAAGGAAGGAAGGAAGAAGAGAGAGAGAGAGGGAGAGGGAGAGAGAAAGAGAGACCACCTAAGAAGTCAGTAAAGCAGAGCTCTGGACATAGAGGATTAACTATGTAAGATGGCCTGCCCTGAATGTGGCCAACACCATCCCAAAAGCTCAGGACTGACTTGGAATAAAAAAGAATAAGGCTGCTCACACATAGTCTACCTTTGCTTTCTTATTACTGTGAGGTCAGCTTCTCTGCTCCTCAGGGCTCTCGCCACTCTGATGATCTGAAAACAGGAGACAAAATAAATCGCCCCTTCATTTAAGCTGTTTGTCAGGCAGTTTGTCACTCCGATGAAAGGCTCCTGGAATGCAGCATATTGAACAATAGATAAGATGCTGAAAGGGCTCATGAAATACTTAACTGAGATGGCTCTCCATGCCATATGCAATGTCTGGCTCCTGAGGAAAGCGAGTAGGAGGAGCTCATCTTAGAATTTCCTGAGGAGGGGTTACCCAGAGCTCACTTCATGTAGTGATACTTTGTGCTAAAACAAATATAACTTGGCCGGAAGATCAAGTGTGGAGCTGGCCACACTAGTTAGCCATAGAGGCTAGGTGTTAGCGATACACGCCCTTAATCCCAGCACTCTGGAGACAGAGGCAGACAGATCTCTGTGAGTTCGAGGCCACCCTGGACTACACGAGACTGAATCTAAAAGAGAAACAGAGCTCACACCTTTAATCCCAGCACTAAGGAGGTGGAAACAGGAGTTACATGGCTGGGCAGAGAAAGGAATATAAGACAGGAGGAGACAGGAACTCAAAGCATTCAGTCTGAGAATTTGTAGGAACATGGTCACCCCTTTGGTCTGAGGATTCAGAAGAAGTAAGGACTAGTGGCTGGCTGCTCTGCTTCTCTGGTCTTTCAGCGTTTACCCCGATATCTGACTCTGGGATTTTATTATTAAGACCAATTAGAATTCGCACTACAACCTCATGCTAGGAAAGGAGGCTTGCCATTGGTTTTTCCCAACTTTTTATTAGTACTCAATTTTTAAGATGGTATCTGCAGTCTGGTTTGTTGTGGTGGTGGTTATTATTTTTGAAGTAGTTGCAGTTCTCCGATGAACTTATTTTTCTGAACTTACCAGTTACACTAGCTGCGTGTGATAAAGAAAGGCAGATTCTACACCCCTGAAACATTTTCGGTGAAGAGGAAGAGTCCACAGCAACCTCACCAAACCCCTATTTGCAGATGCTTTTGTTATCCCACTAATTCTCTCAGAGTTGTTCCCCCAAAGACGGGATCCCTCAAAATGGGCATCACCTCGTCAACATGGAGAACTGGTTAGTCACACAGTTTTGAGATCATCCATCTAGGAGAACTGGTAGAGTGCACAGTGTTTAACCACACCCCAGTCCACCTGCTGCAGAAATGAGATAGTGATCAGCAATTTCTTTCAATGAGCTCCACGAGTGTGCAAGACACCTGCTCACATTAGAAGAGCGCTTCTTAAAGTAGAACTTAAGGTACGCATCAGTACTTCAAGTCATCTGTGAAGGTACAGTTTTCCAGCTAAGGGACTTCGGATTATTAGGATGGATGGAGGAGTCCAATGCCTAAGCATTGCTAGTCTGTGTTTCAGTAGATTCTCAACAATTTACAATAACTGGTTTCTTTCTCTACTCGGCTAACATCCAACATATGCAGACCTCAATAGTCTAATCCTGACAGAGAATATATAAATCCAAAGTAAGCCCTTCTTCCCTGAAGGAGGTTCTTACCAGATATTTTATCACAATAATAAAAAGTGAAACTAATACGTTAGTGCAGGGGTGTAGTGTTACCTCATTCCTTTACCTTCTAGTCCTGAATGACAGTGTTGAGTACCTGAGCATCAGCCCCAGGCCTCATGTCATGTATTTAGAGCACTTAATTTGATGTACTGTTTGAAAGTGTACCGCCACCTTTTTCTCTGTTTTCCCACTTAATCTGCCCTTTGCAGGTATTAGCTAAAGTTTATAGGAGATCAAGGTATGGGGTAGGCTTATTATAGATGCTTTTGGACGTATAATGATGTATCTTTCTAAATATTGTCTATGTCAGGTTGTATTCACCATTTTCCAAGAAACACAGTCTTTCCATTTCTTCTTAAATTCAACAACTTATCAAAATATGTGCATCCTATACCCTTGAATTCATTCATCTCTTCAGTTTCAATAATTCTTTCTGCAATCATTGTGTGGTATGTATTTTATTTCCCTTCAAAGCATGAATCAATTATAATAGTTTCTAACATAATCTTAACCTAATTTGAGTTGTTAGATTTTTATTTGTTTGAAGAATATGAATTAAGTCGTCTCAAGTACACTTTTAGCATCCATAACTTTATTGAGAGCATTTTTACTAGGATGATAAACTCCTGGGTTCCGTATGACTGAGTAGAGGAACCCCTGGTTAGTCACTTTTTCTAGGTGTGTACATGGGGCCATTCTGGAAGAGATTATTCCTTGAGCTCTAGACTCAAACTCTCTCACCAATGTGGTGGGAGGGTCTAAAGAAAAAACAAGAGGAGGAAGGGCAGTTTTGCTCCCCTCTCTCTGCTTGAGTTAGGACGCCCATCTTTTCCTGACATTAGATTTTGTACTCCAGTTTTGGAGGGGGTCTTTGTGTTTGGACTGGAACCATCCCACCCAGTTTCTTGGGCCTCCAAGCTGCCGAGGGTAGAAGCAAGACTTCCTAGCCTCTATAATGTCCTGAGCCCATTGTCCCATAGTGAATCTCTTGCTCTGTATATACACATGTCTTCTTGGTTCCATTTCTCCAAGAGCTTGCAGGGACTTACTGATCAGTGATAACAGAGTACAGTCAACAAACAAGCAATCAGGAGAGTATGAATTACTCAGGAGCTCCTTACCCACAAGGAATGTTTGTGTGTTAGTGAACAGACTTCAGATATAGGTATGAAGTATTGCTTTTCCTTAAAACTCCCTTACGTCTTGTATTTTCAGTCAGTTAATGGTCATACATCATTTATTTTCAAATCATCATAATGTTCAACCACTATCTTAACTATAGTGAGCATTTAATGTTTTTTCCAATTTTTTATGAGAACTTTATTCTAATACACAATATTAAACATATACATAAAGGGGTTGCTTGCACAATCACTTATCTTTTTGATACATTCCATCAAATGACAAACACAATATCTTGTACTTTCCCTCTACGCTAACATGCTGATGGGTAGTACTGACTTCCCACTAAAGTATAAATGCCATCAATAGAATCCAATATCGACATTCAATGGCAGCCTTTAATATGTTATAATCATAGCTCATATTCTTTTCTTCTTTTAACATTTTACAAAAGTTGGGTGTTTTCTTTGTATTCATTTATGTATTGTATTCTTGTTAAATTGTGCCATTTCCTCATTTTTTGTTACCACTTTTTCCCTTAATTTTAAGAGATTTTGTATATTAGAGAATGTAGTATTCTTTTAAATTTATTACAAACAATCTCAAAATAATATTTGTGTTTAAATAATATTTTTCTCTTCTTTATCTCATAAAGCTTGTAATTGGCCCATAAAAGTAGAAATAATTGCATCATCAAACCACATGTAGAAGTGTCCTATCATCAAAACTTACAAAGATTTTAGCTCTAAGGGTAACATCTTCTTTACCATTGTCATTCTAAGCTCATTCCACCTATAAATTCGTCAGTATGTACCCAGAGCTACAAGGTTACCATGACAACTACATGCATAACCTCTCCCCAACTTCTCCACCTTTAATACCTAGAAACTACTACCTACCCCTGTGAAGCCTCTTGTATAACATCTGCCCCTTCCAAATCCCTTGCTACAACCTTTCCCCGAGGGACTAGCCTCTGAGATTTCATTTTCTCTTCCTAGCTTCTCAGACACATTTCCACAATCTTCACTATCGAAACCCATTTTCACCAAGTTTTTTATTCCTTCATTTATCTGTTTTCCACAGATTGCAGCATCAGATGGTGGAAGGTTTCTGAACCTGAAGTCAGTCGTGATTCTTGCCTCCACTGCCTTTCCCCAGAGCTCTGTATTTCCAATCTGAACGACAATACACACTGAAATCACAAGTTCTTCCTGATAATTTTCCATGTTGTGGGCATTTACATAGGCATTTGGGGAAGTTACGGGTTTTCCCCAAAGCATTTCCCACTCACCACAACAACCCAGCTTACAGCCAACTTCAGGATTTCCCCCAGATCAATACACTTATTTTAATGCCAAATTAGCACATCCTCATTAAATCTCCCTTTGCCTATGCAGCAAGAATCTTTCCCAGAACGCTGCTTTCACCAGCTATCTGTCTTCTTTTACTCAGGAGGACTTTCCCAGGAAAACCGTGCCTCTAACAAGACATGTCTAACTTCTCTCTCAGGGCATCAGCACACAGAATAAGGTCAGTTGGCTCTTCGTGTGTTTTACAAATGGTTCAGGTGAGGAGAATCTATTACTTCTCCAGGATCACTCATCCAGTGCTGAACTTCAGCCACAGTTTTGCAACACCATCACCTCACTATCTGATAGAACTATGGTAAGAGGGTAAAGATTTCTCTTTGCTCATGATCTCAGAGGGTTTTCACCCACCATAGCAGGAGAGACATAGTGGAAGAGCTCAGTTCACATGGCCCGAGCAGTTAGCAAAGGCTGTTCACATCACAGCAGCCCAGGAAATGGGGAGTAGAGGCTGAAACCAAGGACTCGGCTGTCACTTTTAGAGGTTCATCCTTAGTGATCTACTTTCACCAGCTATGTTCTACTGCATAAGACTTCCATACCAACCCAGAAGAGCACCATCATCTGGGGAAATAAGTAAGTATCTAAAATATGAAGCTGGAAAAGGTGCATTTCAGATTGACAGTTCTATTCATGATCAAGTCATAAATGATAGGCTTAGTGATTGGGCATATGTGTTTTTGAGAGTACAACAGATTTTGACTGATTGAGCATAGCCACCTCATGGAGCTTGGAGCCTTTTGGGGCAGAATAACATAAAAAAAAAACAGAAACAGAGAGACAGTATGCACTAAGAGACAATGTGACAAATACAAGCAAGCTTTTCCCAGATGCTGTTCTCAGTTCCATACCATCTTCATGGAAGCTCATTGCCTAGGTCAAAACTAACCCATAGAGTATCAGTCGAGAGAATTCATAGACAATGTCTCTTGGAAACACTATTGCTTACTAAGGTGAACAAAATGATTTGCTCAAGACTGAAGAGAAAAATCATCACCACGTGTGGTTCTCCTGACTCTTCCGTCTACCAAACCAAGGCAGAGTATCTATGGTTGGTAGCCAATGTCTCTTGGAAACACTATTGCTTACTAAGGTGAACGGAATGACTTGCTCAAGACTGAAGAGAAAAATCATTACCACGTGTGGTTCTCCTGACTCTTCCATCTACCAAACCAAGGCAGAGTATCTATGGTTGGTAGCATGCTGTAGCACCAAAGCTTTCACTCACGTATGGAAGGCCAGTAGTGCCTCATCAAGGCATCTCACAGCAGAGCCTAAAATCAACTCACTGGTGCTGACTACAGTTGTTACACTAATTCCCAAAGACTTCAACTAGAAATGGTTCAACACGAGGGCGCATTAGTTGCAATTCTGGACTCCTGCACCAGGGACGTCAACCACGCATGACCCTGTTGAATGCTAGCATCCACTGAAACAAAAGACAAATATGAGCATAAGGATCAGGTGAAAAATAGATCCTAAAGGAGAATGCCCCCTCTCCCTGATGTCCTCAGAAGGCCCTCAGACAAAGCGCCGGTCCCATCCCACCCTTGACCTGCCTCAGCCCGTAAGAACTTGATCTTTTGTCTCTGAAAAGACAACAGGATTGGGTCTTTAAGTGAAGAAATAAATAGTAAGTAGTTTTCCAGGTTTTCCGCAGCCATGTCTCATATTTGACAATCTTACACTCCCCGACTTGACAGTCTGCTTTCACTAATCCATATGCATATAAGGTGTATATTACCCCCATGTCTACGAGATTCTCACTTAGCCAACGACATCTGTCTTTGAACTGTCATGAAATGCTAGAATGATTCTTTTTCTTTTGTGGTGTCAATTCCTCTTTCTGTCATTATTAACCTTGTTAAATACCCTCTTCCCTCCCCTTCTGAAAGGCATGAACTGAGTGCTCAGTTTCAAACATACCCCCTTAACACATCCAGATGGTGGGGGAGAAGCATATCTAGCTATCTACTTAATCAAACATCTACTTTCCCTCCATCAACGGGGAGTCGGCCCTTTTGTACATTTAACAAATTCAAGCAATTTAGCAACTGGGTTAAAGTCTATGTAAAGTACTTCAACAACATGGGAAATGAAGACACTGGTCTTCTGTCTGAGAATTGGTTAATGGAAGGCATGAAGTCTCAAAACGCGCACAACAGTGGGTTCTTACAGTGCCGCCTAATGCACTGCTGGGAAAACCTTGAGAAGTTTCCCATCACGGGGGGGAGGCGGGTTGACAGTTTTTGCCTTTGCTGTCAGTTCCACTGTGGGAGGCTCCTAAATTTATTATGCCTAGGAAAGGATTCTAGCACACTCCTATCTCACGAGAAGCAAAGAAGCAAGGCATACAGTGTCTCCTTCAATGAGAGCTACTGCCCCCTACTATGTGTGTACGGAGGCCAATGTAGGCAAGCACATGGGCAGTGGCCAACGGGCTCTTCTCTGTCCACCTTAATCAAAGGGAAGCTGAGCAAGAATTCGGTCCTGTTTGCCTTCATACATCAGTCAGTTTAACTAGATAGATAGATAGGTAGATAGATAGGTAGGTAGGTAGGTAGGTAGATAGATAGATAGATAGATAGATAGATAGATAGATAGATAGATAGATAGATAGGTAGGTAGGTTCAGATTAAAACACAGGATTGTGGCAGTAGCATGGTAGCATTTCCCACTGACTGGAGTGTCTCTACCCAATGCAATTTTTAATGAACAAGCAAAAACGCTCACTATTACCCATTAGACACCCGTCTGTGAAGCATTAGTTTGGGGTCATTAAGAGGTAAACGTATTTCCTCTGTTTAAAAAATAATCCACCGTCACTTGGGAGTCTCCTGAACCTCAGTTTCCTCATCCACAAAATAAGAACAGTAACGTGGTCCAACTTCCTGGGGAGGAGACTCGGGAGTGCTTTTTGCTGATTAGCTCAGAAGCCAGGCAAATATCAATCTCTGAGTGCTATGTAGGCTACTTCGTTCTACCTTAGGCGCCAGGAGCTTTCACTGACATCAACAGGAGCTCCAGGAATGGAGAAGAAATATGTAGGAGGAGAGATGGTCCAGAGCGTTTCCATGGCGATTATGAAGCACACTGCAGTGCTAGAGGGCGGCAGTTAAGTGTGTGATTATCGACCGCTACATTTGGATTTGCTGGGAGAACTGCTGCATCAAATAGTCCACTCAAATGACATCAATCATTAGGTGCAACGTTGTGTCTTACGGGCTTAATGGCATTGGGATCTAAGGGGCCAAAAGAAAGCTGCCCTCTGAGGTGAGCAATGGGCTCTCCAAAGGCTGAAGCACTTGGAAGGTTAGAAGTGCCTTTTGCTTTAGCTAACAGCAAATAGTCCAATAAAAAGGTAGTTAAAGCGGCTTGTAGGTTCCAAGCATGACACGACCAGTAACCACAGCTTAACCAATGTCCTCGTCAGCTTAACCAATGGAGTCAAACTCCCAGGTCTACAAAGTCACTCGTTCAGACTGCGCCTTTTCACAGCCACAGAAGGGATCCCCAACTGTAGCCAACTCTCTTGTGAATATTTGCATGTCCCTTTTTTCAAATTGTGACAAAATACGGGATCCTCAGTCTGTAAATCTCTTTTCAGTGGTAGCCTTTGCTGTCACCTCTAAATTAGAACTGTTCCTTCTCCTGGACTTCAGGGTCATTTGTTGCAACTTACTGGAAACACTGTGCCTGGCAGAAAGTGTTTATAAGATATAATCATAGAAAATAAGGGATATTCAAATGAGAAGTCAGCCCTTCAGCCTAATTGCAAAACAGTGTGTAAGCTCAAGAAAATTGTGAATTTGAGCTCTGAAGTGGAAATAAAGTTGCTACTATCTGAGAAGCATATCATAGAAAATGAGTTCTTTTTCTTCATTAGAACAACATATCTGCAAGTAATAAGAATATTATGAGTAAGTATTAATGGAACATATTACCACTGGGATGTGTATAGCCACAGAATAGATGATATCTTTAAATAATTTTAAATCATCAAGCTTAAACAAAGAAAACTTTATTCTTGGCCTTTCTAAAGTATAAAGTATACTCATTCCTACAGAAATAAAAACTTATCAGTCTTTCTATGACACTTTCCTAATACAACCAAAACATAGGTAGGGAAAGTCATTGTGATACCAGAGGCTGTACTTTAAAAATCACCTTTGTTTCCTCTTTTAAAAACAAATAGAAAATGATCAGACTAATGCACAAGTAAGAACGGTATGAATAATACTGCCAACCTTTCTGGGGACCCACGAAGGAAAGAAACTTGGAATATTCTGTGCTGAATCCTTTCCCTCTAAGAGACTTAAATAAATCAAGAAGAAAGCACACAGTGTACCTGAACTTGGAGACCAGAGAGAACATGAGGAGGGATTGAAAGGAGCCCCTTCTTGCCACAGAATTAGGGAGACACAGCAACCGTGCACAAACATGCACACTGTAAAACTAACAAACCCAGTCTGTCATGGCATGCAAGCAAAACTTGTTTCTTAAATTAGGAAAATCTTATAAATCCTTCAGAGCACAGTGCTATTGAATGCAAACTTTCTCAGTGCCTGCTCAATTGTTAAGACATTGATGAACCCCCCCTCCCTCTCCCAGCCCCCCCCAACACACACACACACACACACACACACAGTCTCTGTGTTAAAGAAAACAAAGTAAATGTTAATGAAGTATTGGGAAATACTAACTGCTGTGGAAAAGGACAGAGAAAAGGGGGCAAGCAGACAAATATCCACGGTAACATTCTTGAAGACAGAATAACTGCACCTGTAGCAACCAGTCTGGAGTATTTGAGGAGAACTAACCTGGGCAAAGTGGCCAGAAGTGAAGACAAAGTCGAGGGCTGTTAGACAGGCCAGGCCAGGGGAAAGAAGCAGAGGGAAGTGACTAGGATCTCCTAGGCCTGGGCTTTGACTTGTGTACAGAAGCTATCCCACCCAGCACAGCTTCCAACCAGACATCTCTGACCTCTATGAGGAGTAGAACAGAGGTGAGCAGTGTTCCCGCAGGGATGGAAGATATGGTGGCAGATACCTGCCACCGGCAGAGACAGCAGCAAGGATAGCAGAGAAAAGAGAACAGTGAGCATGAACTAAACAGTGTCTAGTTGAAGAAGGCAGGCTTGAAGGGAAAGCTAGGAAGCGACCCATCTGCGGTACAGAAATCATGAGATGCTCTTTAGAATTCCTGTTAAGTGACAGTATGGTCCTCTGAAGGAGGTTGACAGTTGCGTGGCTGGGGCAGACTGAGAGGACACTGGCAGTGGCACTAGGATTTATCCCTACTGCATGTACTGGCTTTTTGGGGTCCCACTCTCTTTAGATGTATACCTTGTTCAGCCTAGATATAGTAGTGAGGGCCTTGGACCTTCCACAAGGCAATGTGCCTTACCCTTTCTGAAGAGTGGATGGGAGTGGGGTGGGAGGGGGTGAGGAGGGAATGGGAGGAGGCTTGGGAGTGGGAACTTGGATGGGTATTATTTTAAAGAATTTAATCAAGAGAGAGAGAGAGAGAGAGAGAGAGAGAGAGAGAGAGAGAGAGAGAG
>JAQHUG010000046.1:4693390-4749315 GCA_028555095.1 Dicrostonyx torquatus | reverse complement strand
AACCTCTTCCTGAAAGTCTGCTTTCTTTTCCTTCTGTCTGCTAGAGTGATGTCTTAAGGACCTTCAGAGGCTGCTCCAAGCTGGGGAAATGTGAGGAAGAGTCATCTGGAGCGGGAAGCTTGGACAGGAATGAGCAATCAGGTAGGAATCACAGGAAGGGGCCTCCTGAATTGAAAAGTGACTGGAAAGACAAGACAGCCTTTTGGCTGAGAAAACAGACAAGACTTGCATCCCAGCCTAACCACTTAAAAACCAAATTCGACAAAATATTAAACACATATTCGTGCTTAGAAGCCACTGCAGGAAACCTACGACGTGTCGACTCATCTAGATTCCAAAACATTTCTGACCAAGGTGCTCTTGCTACTGTTATCGTGGTGACTGTGTTTCCCATTTTACAAAAAATGAAACTGAGGTGAAGAGAAGCCTGATTACCTGTAGATCAACCCAATAGCTTGGCTCAGGCTTCTGTCACTCAACTGCTAGCCTCTGCTTTTTCTCCACCACAGAGGAGTGACCCTCTTTGACCTTCAATGTTAGGTAAAATTAGGACAGCAGTATTGTATCTGATATGAGTGTCAGACCTGGGAACAGCTATCAGAGAGCTGAGTCAGCTTCAGGGAGGGTATCACAAGCTACCATTAATCTTTGCGTAGGTGTTGTTTTGTTTTTGTTTTTGAGAGGAGATTTTTTTTAAGGGGCCCTATGAAGAAGGACCCATCTCTATTTCCCTGTGTTCTCTTCTCCCCTCTCCTCTCTTCATGTGTTTGAAGCTTCCATGGCTCTATAACCATTGAGTTCCACTCTTTGTGTTCTAAGAAGATTTTATCAGGACACATTTTGGGCTGAAATGAAATCATTTAATTCTCCTTCTGTTACCCTGAGCCCTGTAGGGAGCAAGACCGTATCTTATGGTTTATGACGATGCCTGGTCTATCAAACAGCACCTGAAACCATAAATAAGTGCTTTCTGAACAAGTGAATCTTTACAAGCTGATGCGTATTTATATTTTCAAAAGTAGCATTCCAAACCTTCCTTGTCTAGCAAAGTCAACAGAGTTTACCTCAAGCCTGGTATCTTCATCCTGGCTTTCTCGGGTAAGAGGGATATCTATTCATCTGTACTCAGTCAAAACATTTTCAGAACTTTTTATCAGAAAGCTTCTCATATGAATCTCTTGTCTCCAAATAACTCTCTGTGTTTAATTTTCAACCTAAGAAAATACTACTGACTTTTAAAAATCTATTATTTTTGAACATCTGAGATCTTACAAATCCAAAAATAGTAAGGTGTGGGGATTTCTGAGAAGAAATGGAAGGTGATTGTGAGCCGTGGCATGCCTTCGGTGAGGTGTGTGTATGAATGGGTCTGGGATCTGAACCTCTGTATTCAGAAGCAGAGCCAGGAAAGTGACAGAGGGAACCTTTTCCTGGTTGCCAAGGGAACTCACAGGGGGCTTCTCCTGGGGAGGCTTCCCGGCCAGCCAGAGTCAAAGGCACCTTCACCTGTTCCTTAGTCCACTGTTCCTTCACTTCAGCAAAAGGTGGGGGCCTGTGATCTGTAAGTAAAAGGAAGGAACCATTATGGGAACTAGAAGCCAGGATCAAGGACGTCACCTACCCCAGCAGCCACCACTGGTGTCCAAAGACACAGAAGCAGAAGCTGGAAGCCATGAAAACTGGGAAAAAGAAACTGAAGCCCTGGACTTTGTTGCAATAGTTTTGTACAGCTCCAGGCTCCCTGCCTCTTGCTCTTGTTTCTTATTAGATGGAATTAGCAGAGTTCTCTTGGGCTAACTTTATAGAAAAAGGATCAACAAGAAGTTCTTTTCCTGTTATTCAAAAAATATGTTTGTTGCTCCCGATGTCTGGAGGAAAACAAACATCCAGTAGACTGCTGTGCCACAGATTCTTTAACACTGAAGAAAGCTGCCCATGTATTAACAGTGGCATAGAGGGCATGGTGGCACATAATTGTACTCCCAGCACTTGGGAGGGAGGTGGAGACAGGAGGATGAGGAGTTCACTGTCATCTTCTGTTACATAGTGAATTTGAGGCCAGTCTGGGATACATATGACCCTGTCTCAAAGGAAGGAAGGAAGGAAGGAAGAAAGGAAGGAAGGGAGGAAGAAAGGAAGAAAGAAAGGAAGACTATTTTTAAAAGAAAAAAAGAAGAGCTTGCCCTATTTCAGCTAAGCACCAACACCACTGTGGACAGAGGAGGTACACTGCAGAAGAGAACCTGAAATTGAGAGAGCTCGGGAGACTTCTGAAAACTGGCAACTGGCTAGCTTAGTCACAGTACCCAGGCACCCTTCTCTGCAACATTCACTTTCCCTTAAAGTGTCTTCCAGCCCCTGTGAGAACCAAGTTCCCAGTTGAGTCCTCACAGTACTAAACTGGGAACAAGGAGCCCAGGTTAACTCCATGGGAGGCGTTCATCCGTCTTTCAAAGCCCTCTCTACCCAAAGAACTGGCAATTCCGTGATTCTTCCTGAACGCGTTACTTATAGTTCCCTAACATTTTGAAGTTGTTAATGGCAATGCATGTTATTAATTTATGAATAAAATGACAGGCATGAAAGTATCTTGGTTTTTTATTTTTATTTTTTAATCTCTGAAGGCATCAGTGTTTTAAGTGACCTCTGGACTCTTGGTATCCCTCCAGAGACCCCAAGTGACAACCAGTTACTCAGCTCCACCTGTTTGCGGGGGAAGGGTTAACAGGAAGTAGACACAGGACCTAACTCTGCAGTATGCCTCCCACCACAGAGGGATATTGTGGTTAATGGGCTGAACAATAAATAACAGTTGTTGATACTTCTGTTCCTCAGGCCTTATGGCAATATCTTCCATAGAGGTTCTTCTCTGATCTCAGATAACCCCTTGGGGAAGATTTTTTTCATTACCCCCCAAGGTAAAATAGGGGAAACAGGCTTAGAGGGTGTAAGACCATAAGATAATATAGGAAAGTCCAACATATCTGGACTTGTAGACTTAGTAGCAGACACCTTGCCAGGATTACCATGTCTGAGTCCATTCCCGAGGGCCAGGCACACATTTCAAGAGACATATCTGAAATCTAAGAGAGCTTGAGAACTAGAGATGCCCAAGACCCCTTCCTTATCACCAGTCTAATCTCCCTTTGCATCTTGCATTTTATGGTTACAGCCTCCAGTGACTCCTGATAGGACTCCTCCACAGTCTACAGGTTCCTAGACTGAAGGATGACTGACAGCGTTAGCAACACTTTCAAGGGATCACAAAGAAAATGCAGAGCTAGCAATGGGACCCAAAGGCGGTTTACAAGTCTGTCCATCCTCCCTGGCTTTCTACCCACGAGTTGACTGGCTCAGGGTCTCTCTATACAATGAAACACCCGTGGGAACCAACTGGGCAGTAGCTGTTGTCTAAGTGGTCCAAGAAAACTTTGTCCATGTGTTGATTGGGCTCATGGTGGGTGGAAAGGACTTCTCTCAAGGAGAGCAGAGGCAACGCCTGTCACCGTGGCGCATGGGTCCTGCTGTGGCAGCCTACTCAGCCAAACCACAATCATCCTGGACAGCTGTGTCCCCAGCCACACTTAACTGCCCTGAAGTCACATTTTCTGCTTCTAGCTGTGACTTACTCCTCTTAGCACCTGGGAAGCCTGTGTCTTACCCCCTTTGAGGCCCACAGTCTTCCTCCCCTTCATTGTAGCTCTCCAGGATGCTCCAAACTTTTATTTTGTGGTTTAGTAAGCAGCTTTGAAATGCTGTAAGGCAAGGACCCCCGCAGGGACACTGCTATGCCTATGGAATTCAAGATTCTCCCTCTGTGCTCAGGGTTAAGGATTGCCTGGCCCCCTTCGGGTGTGGCCCAACTAATCAGAACGGTGCTGGGCTCTTTGCAGAGTGTGAAGGGTGCGGTGTCAGAGGATGCAGTCCTGTTTCTACGCAGGCACTCCGTGCCTGACACACCAGGGAGAGGTCTGAGGCACCCGCCGCGGAGCGAGGTGCAGATTGCCTTGCTCCAACCTCTGCCCGCAGACCCCTTCCACGCTGGCGCGTGCACACAGGCCAAGATGGAAGGCGACATCCTAACTTCTGCTGTGAGCAGGTGGGAGGGAAGAGACGCGAGAGGTATTCCATTGGTTGTCTGGGAAAATGAACTGCACCTTCCCCTCACTCGCACAGGATCAACTTTTCCCACCCCCTAGGGTGGGCATTAGTACTTTGGGGTCTGAGCCCGAACGTGGGAGCCCAGGAGTCCCAGTTCCGGGGACTTGGTTCTGCACAGACAGCGGGTGCTCCTAGCCACCGGAAAAAGTGCCTTACAGTGTCCCGTGTCCCTCGAGTCCCTCGACTGGGCGAGCGCGCCTGTGTCGCGACCGCCCGGCTGCCCCGCGCGTGGCGCTGCGGCCGGGAGGCCCCTCCCCCTCCCTGCGGGCCCGCACGTGCCTCACCCCTGCGGGTTGAGCTCAGGTCCCGCAGTGGCACGGCTGAGCTGGGCTAACCCGCGGGCAAGCGCCGGCCGCCGCATCCCGCGCGGGGCAGCGGCGCGATGCTGCGCTGGAATGAGGAAGCTTGGCGGCGAGGGGAGGGCCCGGGCGCGCTGCGCGCGGGGGTGGCGGCGGCGCGCCGAGCGGGCCCGGCGCGGGCGAGCGGGCTGCAGCCGCCGGCGGCGCCAGCAGGTACGGCCGGTGCCCGCCGCCGCCCGGCGACCCTCGGCGGCTGGGCCCGAGCCCCGCGCGGCTGCAAACTTTGTGCGCGCTGCCCGGCAGGTCACACAGTTGCGGTCTGCTGCGGGACCTGGCGGCGGGCGCGGGGACGGGACGGCGCCTCTCTCTGCCCGGTTCCTCGTCCCCGCCTGTGTCGCGAAGCCGCGAGGTGTACGCGAGGGCTGGGTGGGCTACGGGACAAGCAGAACGGGAGGCAGGTCGCGTGTGCCTCCCCCAAAGTTTTTACGGTGCGGGACCAGGGGCGCGCGCTCCGGGTGGCCGCAGGTGGTGGCGCGGTGTGCCCAGGCCAGGTGCGCTGCCCGCGGGCGGCGCTGTAGCGCGGGACGGCCGGGCGGTCCGGGGCTCCGAGCCCGGTCGAAGCCGCGGGGGGCGGGGAGTGTGGCGAGAAATGGGGAACAATGAGAGTGAGCAACTTGAGGAAGTCATTGTGAAAGAAAGCTGGGAATTGCTCCGCGGCCAACTTAGCAGGGCACTCTAACAAGTGCCTGCGCGGCCGCGCCCGGGCCGGCAACAGCGGCAGCCCGGCGCAGTGCAGCCCATCCCGGGACACTCGGCCGTGGCAGGCGGAGACCGAGTAGGTCCCGCGGGGTACAGGAGCCCCAGATCCCCGGCTGCTCTTCGCGCCCCAGGATCAGTCTTGGCCCCCAAAGCGCGGCATACAAATCCACGTGAGTGTTTTCAAATTAATTTCAGTAGGAAAACTTGGGATAACTGGTTTTTCTTTTCTTAATTAGAAGTAGGAAAGAAAGGAAAGTCAGTTGAAATCCATAGTGTCCGTGTTGCTCACGTCTGTCTTTTCCTTTCTGAGGGCGGAGAGCTTTAACTAAAGCGTCCCTCCGCCTCTCTAGGCTTGGACGAGCAGGTGCGCGACCAGGCCAGCCTGAGCCACTTCTGAGTAGCCTGGAGTCCCAAGAAGAACAAGCCCTACTCATGTTTAGGCTTATATAGACAGATCTAGTGAGATCACAGAAACAAGCATTTCCAAAGTCATGAGTAAAGACTTTACTTATTTTTGGTGCGAGGGCTATTTGCTTTCCTGGTAGAATCCAGTCTTAGTTTGCTTTGTGCAAAATGGAAATGATCTGGGTATTGAAACCGTACTTTGCTCATCGCAGTGTGTGATCCCAGGTCATGGAGCTATGGCAGGGAGACCCTGTTATCAAATAGGCTTGCAATTTATTTGAAATGTGTGTGTGTGTTTTTTTTTTTAATTGCGAAGCATCAGTAATGATTCCCAAGGACTCTTGTGAGCCTTTGATTTCCTTCTAATTTGTAAGCTTCAGGATATGACATCTAGTGATCCAAAGAGGTACCAATTCAAAAGGTCTGAGCCAGAAGCAGTTTTCATTTTCTCTCGGGTTGGAGCCCACCCAGAGTGAATTTTAACGTGCCGTTTGCCCAAGTTACCCACGCGTAATTTCTCCCCCTGCTGCAGATAACATATTTTACCTTTGAGCTGCCTTGTTCTAAACTTCCAGAACCAAAGTGGAACCAGCTCTTCACTGGTCCAACATACCTGCAAAAGAAAATTTAAAACGTCGAAAACGCATAAAGTGTATAATTTTTTTCATAGACACTGAAATGCTTTTAATGATTAGTTCCTTTGGGTTATGAATGGAGAGGGGGATGAAATCTGTAAGAAGATCCCAGAGCCTGCGTTAGTTTCTTTGTTTGGCGATATTTGTTCTGTGAGATTAATTGAATTCATTCAGTTTTTTTTCTATGAGATTTTTAAAGTAAAATTTTAAGCATGATTCTTATTATGTTAGTATGTGTCCAAATGGTTTCAGTAACAAATCAGATTATTTGATATGTGGCTCAAAATTTAAACGGGGACAAATATCCATGACAAAAGATTTATCTCCTTACAATGGATCAGCACCCTGTAATACACAGAACATGTTGAGGACATAATGTGGAGTACATCCATGTAAATGACAATGGAGTATTTTATATTTTTGTAAAAACATGTATAATTTCGTGTTTTCCCACAAACATACATGCTTGTTCCTTTTCTCATAAAAGAAAAAAAAATGTGCTCCTAGACTTACTTACAGTTCACTAGAGCTGATGACAAAAATGTTTTAAATCTAATGGTTTTGATTTTCTGTTCATGGTGATAATTGAAACCTAGAGTTAAGAAATCCAAAGTACATGTTTGTATAATTCATTGGTGTTTTTTAAAGTGGAGAGCAAACCCCAAGTCCTCCTCCCAATTTAGGAGCATCATAGCAATAATATCCCACCATGGTGACCTCACAAGCAGACACTGGTTGCTAATAAAGTGTGGGAGTGGGATGTCTGATTCTTTTGAGAAGTTTGTGTACTGTGCCCTGGAGAGAAAGCAAATGGTGGTCGTTCTTGCGCATTTCCATTGTTGAAAAATTAAGATCACAGTGAATTTATTGGCCAAAAGATCCAAAGCCCAGCAGGTCCGTAGGCCCCTTGCATTTTCTACTCCCCTTGAGACTGAGTGTAAGGATGATGTTTCTTTGGTTTGAGGAAGCATTTTCCTTTATCTGAATTTGTGTGTTTCATCTTTAGTTAATATAACAGCACATTGTTCATGAGAATGTCAGAACTTCTGAAATCCGAGGGGATCGTGTGTGTGTGTGTGTGTGTGTGTGTTTAATATATATGAGGATTGCTTATATTAATATATACAGGAAATACATGTGTTCGTATGTACTCCTGCCTGCACAAGCACACATCACACACATTGTGTGGAGTGACAGAGGCTTGAAAGTGGCAATGAAAGGAGTTTTAATACTAAATAAATGCACCTAACATGAGAGATAAATTTCCTTCATCTTATTGGTTTTTTTTTTACTTTTTTAATATAAAATAAAAGTGGTTTCTTTATCATGACAGATTTGGGCATGGATAATGTTAGTTTATAATATTTGGTCATTTTGAGTGCTTGTCAAATTTTGCACATTCAAGTACTGCTAGTGCAGAGTTAGTAAGATTCCTCAAGGCGTGCATGAGTAGCGGTACGCCCTCTCTACTATCTGACGTCTGAAAACAATGTCTCTATAAAATAAGTGGCACTTGTGTTCAAAGGAGAATGATCTGAGCTCCTTGGGAACCGTTATTGCCTGTTTTTAAGACTGACAAATGTTTTGGGACCTTGTGCTTCCTCCTTTTAGCCGAAGCTCCTACTCTGACTAGAAGCCTAAGAACAGGACTGTTCTCTCGCGTTGCCTCGTTTCGCAGGTTCACTGTGTGAGCATTGCATCTTACAGGAAAACATGGGAAGTGTAAACGCAACAGTGATGTCTCCTGGGGATACAGGGAGAGAGACAGAAATCCAGTTCACGTCTTGAAAGAGATCTTGGTTCCCGCTCCAAAAAGACACACGTATTGTTTTTCAATCTTAGGATTGTTGAGTGCCAGAGAATTAGCATTAAACATACACACACACACACACACACACACACACAGATGATGAGCTGTGGAGAAGTGGGGTCTGTTGGAGTCTTGGGTCAGCACTCTGATAAATCCATACGAACAGTAACAGAGTTATTTCACCGTGATGATGATGCGATGCTCACACTCTTGTGTTCTTCGTAGAAACCTCTGCTTCTTCCCATCCCTCTCAAGCTAACATTAGCACATGCCTTCAGAGCTCAGGTTTCTTTGTCTCACTGCTGGAGTGTATGCTCCTGCTCTTAGAATTCCAGTGCCACCTTTTTGGCGGTGTTTGTTTGGTAGCTTCAGAAAGCTGCTAGATGATGATGGAACCGTTAGTTTTAAAACATTTAAGACAAAATGTAAGCATTTTTGCATACTATACTACAGGTCACAAGTGAACTATACCAGCCAACCAAACATGATTTGCAAAAAAACTTTCTAAGGGGAGAAATGGGTGTCTGTCCTGGTTTGGGGTATCCCACTGGTTCTTCATGAGAAAGTCCCAAAGGGACACAGCTGGCCTGGGGCACAATCTAAAGACAACTGGCAAATTTTTTTTTTTTTGGCATTTTCCCATTTTCCTGTTTGACTGTGATAAATAAGTGGATACCAGAGTGTCTTCAACCCATGGTGATAAACTGTTTTTAAAAAAAAAATATCGAAAAGCCCAAGTCTCAAGCATGTGGGCCATTGAGTTTCTCCTTCACAGGCCTGGCCCATCTACTTTTCTCCCATGGCCATATCTTGCTAGGGGGAAGTCACAATTCCCGTTGACTAAAGAACACCCCCTTTCCACCCTATGTCTGACAAATCAGACATCCGAATGATTTCTGAACTCACTTTGGTTAGGACAGGAAGCAAAGGCTCCCTTCCTGTGTGAGCTTCCCTGAGAGAAAACTAGCTTCCCTCCTCCTTTGCATACTTGGCGGCTGGTTCCACCTTTCTCTGAGCCCCAGTGGTGTGTGGAAGCAGCAGTGGGACCTTGGAGGAAGAGGGATCTGAGGCCCAGCCCGGGACCAGGATCCTTCCCAGGTGGCTCCTCAGAGGGCACTCAGACCAAGTCTGGATTTGTGTGGGAAAGAGAGAGACTGCTCTTATTTGGCCTTGGGGAGGCCCAAGCTTGTTGGTGAGTGTCACACGGGGTTGATGTCTTGATGGGCTTGCTTAACTTAACTAGGCAGTGTTCTTTCCGTTTCCTGCTGGGATTTTTGGTGAGCAGGCTTCACCCGGAGCCTCCCTGGCACTCCTGCCCAGCTCCCTGTCTTGGGGTGATGGAATGCATCATTAGACTCCATCTGTGCATTCGCTCTCAAGTTCGCCCCATGCTCCACCTCCTGACAGCTTGTGGCATGGGGCCGCGGCTTAATGAATTGCTTAAAGTGGGCCCTAATTAGAGCAAAAGAGCTTCTTCATATTTTCTCAATCGAGTGTGCAGCGATACGTTTTTCTTCAGAAAGCAGCTCACCTCTGCAGCAAATCTGACCCTTGCCGCCATTTTCAAAACGGAAGTGTCAGATGATGGCTGGAGAGTTAGGTGTAAAGGACTCCAGGGTCTGAAGAGAAGCCTGGCACTGTCTCAACCCAGTCTGATTTCCTTTCTGTCCCACATTCTCTTCCCCTTCTCATTCTTTCTTTTATCTTTCTCTCCTATGTGGTATTTTGACTAAACTATTGAAACAGTTACCAAAGAGTGTCCTTCAAAGTCTTTCTATGTATCAGGTAGATTTGTGTGTGTGTGTGTGTGTGTGTGTTTTGCATTTTTTTAGATTCTACACGTTATGACATTCTTCTGTGATGCTCAAACTGTTGGAAAATGACCTGTGTAGTTTAGAATGAACTTTTGCCAAAGCTAAGCATTCAGCGAGTACCAACTACGCAAGTTTTGATCATTTTCTGTTGATCATTTTTCACTGGTAAATTTGGAGCAAGTTGCATTCCACAAGACAGTTCCTTCAACCTAATGGGGAAAAAATGTTTAATTTAGCAACTTTAAGAGACATGAAAATGAGGAGCTGACCTTTTATAAGCTTACCTGTGGCACTCTGCAACGTGCCCCAGTGCTTTTAATGGAAACTAGCAAAAGCCATCGACCCCCTAGTGTGAGCCCCACTTTCAGTCTGAAAAAAAAGTGACCTTTTCTCCCTTGTTTGTTCTGAGTTTTGTGTAGAGTCGAAAATTAAAGTGCTATTCAGAGAGACCTGCTGTAAAAACAGGTAAATTGTGTAAATTGTGTATCCTACTTCATCAAATGAAAACCAGCTGCTAAGTATCAGGTTCTTCCTTTTCTTTCTTTTTTATATTTATTTATCTATCTATCTATTTATTTATTTATTTTGGTTTTTCAAGACAGGGTTTCTGTATCTCCGGTCCTTAAAGCAAAGGTTGTCTGTTACTTTTTAAACCGTGGTTTGGAAAATTCTAACTCTTTTCCACCATGAGATTGTTCTATGTGTGTGACTGAATTTGAAGGATTTTTGCTTTTCACTTTTATTAAAAGCACATGGGACTTTTGTCAAAGTAATGAACTTTAAAGGAAAAACAAAAGACTTAGAGTGTTGAAAACTCATTGATCCTGTCTGTTGGAAGACTGCAGAACAGTCCAAGCAGCCATCAAAACCAAGCTTCCCTATGTTTGGCTTTCAAAGGGTAAGGGCTTTTCCTGCCCGATTATAAATAGACATGCCAATTTTTGTAACCGTGCAAATGAGGAAGCTGTAAGGTTCCATGAGATTCAGCTGATGACCCTCCTGGGTTTGCATGAGGACCTTGTAGGCTGAAGGTGAAAGATTATAAGATCCGTCCAAATAAGCTGGGTTGGGTGAACACATGTTACACTCGGATCTTAGTCTTAATCATGATGTTGGCGTGAATGTCTTGAGGATGCTCCCTGGTCTGGGCCAGGGGACACTGCTACTGAGCCATCCCATAAAATGAAATTAAAAATGTGGACATTCCTTAGGATCTTACTAGAAAGCCATTGCAGATAGTCAAGTGGTATTTTTTTTCTGTCGTCGTTCAGTTTATCACCTGTAGTCATTAATAAATAACTGGTTTTCCCTCTGTTGACACTACAAGTAAGTATCTTGCTTACCCCACCAGAAGTTGGCTGAGCAGGGAAAGTCTCCAGAGTACTAAATCCCTTAAAAGACCATGATGTGATTTAAGGAACTCAATTTTTAAATTTAAGTTACAATATTGTGAACATAGCTTCAAAATAAGAAAATGTTATATATTGATATTTTAATAGTTTTTTATGAAAAAGTTCCTTCACTTTAAGTAATGACAGTTGATGATTTTTGAAGTCGCCGTCAATAAAACACCAGTTCCAGTACTTTAGGGAAAATGGCTGCAGAGTCCATGTGGCCTGCCCTAACTGGGTAATAGCAAGCAGGACAACTGTATTTGTCCTACTCTTTGGAGCAAAGACTAGATGTTCCTTATTATGTCTGGAGTGTGCCAAAATAGCCTTTTGTGTTTCAAAGAATAAGAGACCACGGTGAGTTCGGTGAGGGCTCTGAGCTGGCACACGAACAGGTCCCATTTTGTTGAAATGATAACTAAAATGGAAAGCAGCGTGTGCTGGTACCTAGGAAGTTCATTTCGGTATCATCCGTGAGCGAATCAAGTCTGAGTGCCCTCTCGGCTACATTTGCTAAGTCTATGTGGAAGGGTTCCTGCGCGATGGGACGCTCCTATGGAGATCTGCAGGGTTTAGCCTTTGTAGGCCTGAATAAAATAAAGCCACATAAACTGGCCCACGCCCTTTTTAACCAAAGTAGAGCAACCACCATCAGAGGTGTGCTTTTCTCCAGCAGATACAGTTTAAGGTTGGATATTCAAGTGTCCACTTGAGAAGATTTACTTATGCTATACCTGCATAATTTCACTGTCAAAAGTCACGATGAGATACTGTTTTTGTTGTGACACTACATCCCCTTACCACATAAGAAAATAATAATGTCCTAAGCTTGTACTTACCTCTATTAAAATAAACAAATAGGAACTCGGGAGAACAGGGCCCTGCTGTGTCTTCAGAACAATTACAAAGTATCAGCACTTTGGGAATTATCTCTGTGAATCAGTCTCGGGAAGCCGGTGCTGTATTTTAAAGATAGACATCTCATTTGTGCTACATTCCCCTTCTCTCGCTCTCCTCCTGGTCCTGCATAATTGTCTTCCACAGTAAGAGAGCAGAAGACAATGTGTCTAAACTTACTCTCTTTCACCTTAAGTGATGAAGTGTGAAAAGCCATTTGTATTTGAGGAAGCTACTTAAGAAGTGGACAGTATTGATGGTCCAAATCAGAAGGCATGCTAATTGTCTCTGCATGTCTCTCCTCAGTTGCTGTGAGTAGGTGGCCCCTGTGCAGGGTAGACAGGAAACCCAGCTTTGCTGTGTAAGCCTGGCTTCCCTGATGGCGGAGAGAGCAAAGGGAAGAATGACTGCCGTGCCGGGACACTTGAGGCCCTCTTGTCTCCAATTCCATTGTCTGCATTTTTAAAATCGTCTTTCTTGTGTAAGAGCTACCATCTTTTCTCTTTCTTCCTCTGGCTTGGGGGTTCACCCTGTTGCCCAGGCTAGCCTGAAACTCATAAACTCATAAGTAGCCTGGGCTACTTTCAAGCTCATGTGCGCCCCTTTGCAAGTCCTGCAATTACAAGTGTGAGCCTCCATGCCTGGGTCCACCATTTTCTATTACACGTCACGCAGCAGGTGCTCAATTACAGCTTTTTTACGAGGAAGCATTCTTTATTTTCTCTCCCCTCTCTCTCAGGTGTGTCTGTCTGTCTGTCTGTCTGTCTGTCTGTCTGTCTGTGTGTTCGCACGAGTCTATGCACAGGTGTGTGAAGGTCGGAAGTCAAATTTAGACTCTCCCTCAATCTCTCCCCCATGTTTCCAGGCCAGAGTCTATCCCTGACGAGCTCGGTTGGATCCTTTGTCCCCACCTCCCAGCACTGGAATTACAGTTGCCAGGCAAGGCTTTCTCCCTGGGTTCCTGGGATTAAACTCAGGTCCTTGGCCCCTTGCTGTATTTGTGACTGACTTCCTCATTTCCCTTTGACCCTTCTCCTTTTGCATATCAGTTTCTGCCCACAGAGGGAAAAATGTGAAGCCAGGGCTGCACATCTGAGTGATTTGCCCTGGAGAAGAAGGTTCACAGAGCAGACTGCGGGAGCTTCTGCGGCTTAGCTGGATGGGGGGGGGGGGAGGCACGTGAACGCTAAATTGGATTCCTATGCTCCTGTTTAAACCTTGTTTTTCATTGTTATTTGCACCAGCGAAGCTCTGGGAAATAATCATGAGACTGTGTAGATTGGCAGCTAATTTTTGGTAAAATGAAAAGAATCAGAGATGAAATAGGAGTGCTCAGAAGTTTTTATGTTCCCCAACCTGCTTTGTCAAACTGTTCCGCAAACCTAGAAGGTCTGTGACTAGATACAAAGATTTGCATATTGCTGGCCTTTCTGGTGGAGCATTCCTTTTGAAAAACACAGCGTAATTCATGGCGTTATGATAGATTTGCAAAAAAAAGTAAAATCTTCCGTGTACAGATGAAAAGACATGTCTCTCACAAAATAATGTGTTTTATTACAGAGGTCTGTAACTGAGACATTTTTAATAGATTATAGTTTTAGACCAACCCCATTTCCCCCTACACACACACACACACACACACACACACACACTTAGCTGCCTTCAGAGCAAGTACTGTCCAGTATTTAAGCAGCTAGTCCCAGGTATCCCTGGGGCAGCTTCACCAGTAAGAAAGAAACCCACTGGGCACATGTGTGTAACTGCATAACCAGAATTTAATTGTGCTGCAGAAGTTCTGTTATGAAAACGATGTCTTGGTTTCAGGCTCTTGCTGAGAGCAAGTTTATATTCTGGCCAAACATAAGGGGCGCATTTCCTTGTCTGTCAGACATTCGGATGTTGCCCCCTCTACATCTTGTGTATTCTTAGGGCAGGAATAGCAGAGGGTAGATACTGTCATCAGATGACTGTGACTTCAGAGCTCAGCTCTGCAGTTGGTTGGATATAGCCCTGGGCTGGCTGCTCCTATTTTTGTGACTCTGCTCTGGGCCTCAGTCTTCTGTAAAATGGAGATGATAGAGCAGGTCTCCCTGACAAATAGGCGCTGTCAGGGAGATGCTCGCTGCCTCCTGGAATCTGAGCCAGTCTGCCTAGTAAAATGCAAGGCACGGCAGGGTCTCACCGTGTCAGGAAACATAACAGTATCCCCCTCAAACGCCTCACATATAATGAGCTGCCTGAAAGGTACCTGTGCTCTTCCATTGCTGGCTATAGACCAGGTCCTCAAGGGTCCGTGTGGAGTATCATTGTACAGGAAGATCGCAAGGCCCTTTCAAGACGGGGAAGGGCGTTTACCTTGAAAACAAATACAAACGTTAGTGTATGGTGTTTTTGAATCCCAGGGGGCAGGTTTCACAGCTTGTGGAAGTACAGAGCAGGCTGATTTTCCCCCGACCGTCCCTCCTGCCTGCAGCAGGCTTTCTGTGCCATGTGCTTAGCAGTTCTCTGGTAGCCATACTGTTTGACTAACTTGAAAAGGAAAACGTTTGTGGTTTCCGGCTGGCATCTCGTTTTCCATTTTGATTTAATAAATCAATGCTCACTCTGCTTGAGAAAAATTCTGGAAAAGACAGTGGGCTATGACATGGAGCCCCACTGGGAGAGGTGCTTGCTGAAGGAAGACCTGGCAGCACCCTTGGGAACTTATGTGCTCCTGGGCTCTAGTAAGCCCTCCTCTGGGCCTTGCAAATTAGAAACAGGCCAGCAGTAAGGAACTCCTGGCCAGCCTGCTTACCTGGAGGCAGCAACTGCCCAGGGCTGTTGGATGCTTTTCCCGGGAGCCAGCCAGGTTCCAGCCTGGTGGCAGTGGCCTCTGTGTGGCAAGAGGAAAGAAAGGCTCCTGGTTTCCCGGGGAGTCTCCCACGGGCTGCAGAAGCTTTGAGTCTGTGCTTCCTACCTGATCCCCAGAGCAGTGGGGTCCTTCCTTGGCCGTCTGAAACCTGTGACATATTCTCCTGTCTCCCATGCCTTTTCTCTAACATTAGTGACATGTTGAGTCCTGTCTGAATCAGGGAAACGAAACCTGTTTGTCCCTGTTTAATCAGAAAAGAGAGAGAGAGAGAGAGACAGAGAGAGAGAGAGAGAGAGAGAGAGAGAGAGAGAGAGAGAGGGAGGGAGGAAGGGAGAAGGCCAGAAGGAAGGGAGAGGGAGATGCAGAAATAGAGACAAGAGGAGAGTTAACTGAAGACAGGAAATGCAGAGGTCTGGAGGATGGTGGGTTCTAAGGGAAGCTTCACTGCTCACTGTCCTAAAGGGCCAGCCTTGGGCAGCCTCTGTCATGCTGGCCTGCACTTATCTCTGCATCTATTTCCCCTTGTGCAAGATTCAGAACTGCTTGCTCCAGAGAAACAATAAAAGCATTCATGTTTAGAAGAACGGCACAGGTGAGAGCTCAGTGGTGTGTTCTCCATTGGGTTGGCTCTTACCTGAGACTGCTTGCTTTTCCCATGCAAAGTGGACCATCGCAGCACATTTCTGTGACACGCTTGTTCCTGCTGACACCCCTGCCCAGACCCGAAGATGCTAACTTCTCAGAGTTGAGGAAACATGCCATTAGTTTGCTTGGTGATTAATGCCTTTTAGTGAACAAAAGCTCTTTCTATTTTATTTTATTTTATTTTTCAGCTGAGACTATAACATAACTGAGCTTAAATTCTCATTTTTGACGTTTTTTTAAATGGATTCTTTTCCACGTACATGTGGAGGTCAGAGGACAGCCTGCGAAGAGACAGTTCTCTTCTTCCAACGTGTGGCTCCTGGGGATGTGCTAAGTGTGGCAGCATCACCTTTGTCCTCTGAGCCATCTCTCCGGCCCCTTAAATACTACCTTTTCCCCCTCCTGTGCTCTGTGTTGCTTCTACATGGGAGAAGAGGGGCTAAGTAGGGACTTTGTAAGCAGCCCCTGGTGGTTAGCATAGGACCCAGGAATGGGTTAGGGTCCTTCAGAACCCTTCCAGATACCTTTGTAAGCTTCTTCTTGAGAGAAACCAAATGCATTTCCCTTTCACTCTGCCATTTATGGATTACTTCTTTAGTCTTCCCCCCCCAAAAAAAGGTGCAGAGTTTTAGCTTTGGAAGTTTGAGGGGCTTGAGAAGTCACTCCAGCAATGACAGACAAGTCGGGCTGAGACCCCATAGGACACAATGTAGGCAGACTCAGGCCCTTAGCTTATTTTTAAATATCTGAAAAAGTTATTGATGGTTCAGTTTTACACCAAGTAAGGGACCCTGTTGGTGACTGTACCAGTCACAAGTCCAGAGAGGGTGATGTTGAGAATGTACTTGAAAATCAAAATGAGGTAGACTGTGTCACTAGCGTCCATGTGCCCTGGCTGGGAGTGGGTCTAGCATCAGGCCACCCAGCCAAGCAACCGAGAGCAGAAGTGAGCTGCTGGCATTCTGTCATGTACCATGATGGCCATGCTGCCCATCGATGGCCTCACTTCCCTGTCTGCCTGCTCCTTGAGAGCTGCTTGCTCTGTCTATGAGACATTGTTGAGAGGAGGGCAGGTACTCATGGGCCTGATGAACCATTTGCTTTCCTTCGAGTAGGAAGGAACATGGGTGTATTATACTGGGCTATCATCTAGCCAATCAGGTCTTTAATGCATATCCATTAACACATAATGGTAGTACTATATAGCAGTTAAATAAAATACTTCTGAAATACATTTAGTGTCTTCTTTTATGAAAAGCATAGGAAACACACAGGAAAAAGAGCTGAAAGTTAAAAAGATATTATTGGTCCTAAGTAGTAGAACTTACATGAGTTTCCCCCCCCCAAAAAAAAAGGAAGAAAGAAAGAAAGAAACCTCATGAAAACTCATTCATGTCACAAAAAGTTCAAAGTTCACACTACGGACGTTTTGTGTTGAAGTCATTGAGTTCTGCTTTACCGACCAACACTGGGACATCAGAGAACTTTTGATGAGCTTCACAAATTAGTTCATTGGTGGCCAGCAAGCCACCGGAAGAAGGTCTCAGCTCTCACGAGTGCAGCCCACCCAACCACACAGGCCTCTCCTCTGAGTCCTTTATCACTGCGCAGAAGAATCTAGTCCTTTTTACCCAGAAAGACTCTGGGCACAGAACTTCTGGCTGCTCTTATACTGGCTGGTGATTGCATCTGGGGGTGGTTTGTTTCCTTTTAGTGGCTGCTGAACCTTCACTGGGGGTCTGAAGCACATGTGTACTATGGGGTTCTTGTCTCCCTGTGGTCCTGGCTGCTCTCTGAAACCCGGTATCAGCCTTGGAAGTTCTCACAACCGAGACCAATGAAATTCCTTTCAGAAAAAGATGAAACCCTTTTTCGCGCAGAAGCTGGGGCTGCTGCTTTCCTTATAGCTGACCATATTCTTGAAAAAAATGTGTGTGTTCTAACCATGTATATCACAAAATGCTAAAGGTAAAAAGACACATCAAGTTTTAGATAGATGGATAGATATAACATCACATAAAATACATATGACACCTGTATACATATAGATAATATATACATACATGACTCTATGCATATGCTACATGTATGCATACCATGCCTTACATATGACTCTGTGTTATAGAGAGCTATTTACATATATGCTACTGCCCACATGGTTTCCAAACGGTTGGCATCCCCCATCAGTTTCTGATGTATGCAGGCCTCAGCTCATATCCACCTCACTGAAGCAGAGAAATGGTGGCCCCGGGTAAAAACAAAGGCACTTGGCTTAGACCCAAGCAGGTAGCCTGAGAGCATGGTGAGCAGATCTAATGACGTCACCACAGAATTCTGCTGGGCATGGGTTTCTTATCCATCTACTAGACGTCGCGCACCAAGGATGTAACATCTAAGGGCACCTAAGTGCTCTGAGGTGTGGCCTCCGAGCCAAGTCCCCCTGCCGTCGTTTCTCTCCCTCTGTCTCTGGGTTCCTCCCTGGTGTCTGTGGTAGTTTGTAGTATAGTCCTGGAGCACTTGCCATGGCTGCTAAAGGACAGCCTCTTCCTATGGGTGTTTTCAGTTCAAACCAAGATGAGGAGCCAGCCGCAGGCCTGCAAAACAGGAGGTTTAGGCCCTCTCCTGGCTTGTTCTGTCACTTCTCTCCCTGGGAGAGTGCTGGTGGGATCTGAAGCTAGAGCCGAGGAGTAGGGGGGACAAGGACAGAGCTTGTGTTGCCCATCTGCCAGGCTGGAGGTGTATTCATTATTGATGGAGGTAGTGCGTTGCTGTTCAGATATGCAGCCTGCCTGGGTAAATGAGACATTCTTCAGCAAATTGCTTCGTTTTTTGATTGCTGATTGTACGCGTGTCACCAAGCTGACTCAAGGTTCATCGATGCATGCTCAGTAAATTAGAAAGAACATAACTATGGATCAGCCAAGAGAATGAATTCTGTGCCTACAATGACCCAGGGCCATTTAATTTTCTGCTTAATTTTGTTGCAGTCAGTTTGCATTTTGGGTTATTATGCAGTAGGAAATTAACAATAAATAACAAATTTGGTCCTCCTGTGCTTGTAATGATATTTTTATAAATCTTTGTAATGCTGTTTTTTAAAGGATCAAGGTCTGTGCTAGGCTGATACTCCAGCAAGTATGTGAAGAGGAAAAATGCATTCTTCTTGCTAGATAGCGTTGTTGTTAAATAGCACAACCTCTATCTCTCTCTCTCTCTCTCTAATTTTGCTTTAAACTAAAACTAAATCCATTCCTTTCTTTTCTTTCTCAGATAATCTGAACGCAATGGATGCTGACGAGGGTCAAGACATGTCCCAAGTTTCAGGTGAGACCTTGGGTGATAGACGTGTGTCCAGAAGTTGTGCTGGCTGTGCTTGGGGGAGCCAGCAAGACTGCCGTAAAGGAAAACACCCAGATGGGATGTGTGTTAGTGTTTACTTCAGCTTTCACAGCATCCCAGTTTGAGAGCCTGAACATAAAAGCCTCCCAAATGAAATGAGTTATGGTGTCAACTCTGACAGCAACTCGGAGAGGATTAAGCAAATACTGTACTTTGGAGAAAATTATGATGGAGTTATCTATCAAACAGCTAAAATGCATGCCAAAAGGTGGCATTTAAGAGGTAAAAGATGGGAGAGGATGAATAGGAGACAGCAGCTTGCAAAGAAAGCATACCTACCAACAGGGCCCAGTTCAGGGTCTGAGGGCTTACCAAATGAGGAAGGCAAAACCATAACTGCTAAGGTCTTCTCCTCTTAAAAGACCTGGGAAATGGAATGCTATGGCCGGGAGAAAGTCAAGTCAGGCCCCAGGCTGTCCAGTGGGGCGGCACTGAGCATGTGCCGTGCAGCAGATCCTGCTCTGTTCCTGTGTGATGAGTAGATGTGGTCCATTCCTGCCTGGCCCTGTATCGGCACACTACCTGGAAACAGGCTTCCTGGACTTGGAGGTCTAGTCGGTATTTCTGTTTCAGAGCCTCCGGGCAATTCCCCAGCCCCAGAAGCCTGGCCTCTATGCGTCACTGATCAATCTGCCATTTGTGCCTTGGCCTAGCTGCCCCCCCCACTCAGGTTTTGAGGAAGTGTTTCTTTGTAAGTTTGCAAGTTGGTCCAGGTGGGTGCTTCTAGGTGACATGCCCTGAATGTATGGTGCTGCCCTCCAGAGAACCTCCATGCCCTGAGTCCCACCCCTTACAAAGTGCACGTAACACTGAGGCACACTGTGGCGTTGTCATTAGTTCTTAAAAACTGTGGTATGTCCACAAGCCTGTACCTTTAGCTCTTAAAAATGGAGGAGAATATGAATGTGCAGGCATGGAAAGAAATCTAAAATGTATATGAAAGTAGAGAAGATGCAAAGTCTGATTCTCTGTAGAAGAAGAAAATGAGTTACACACACGTGTGCACACATACATTCCACATGCTTGTGTGAACAGTTACAGTGCTTCTGGAGTGTACATGTTAACCTGGACTTCCCCCTAGAAGCTGTGGGTGAAAAGAAAGATTGGCGTGTGAGGAGAGGAAGAAGACGTTGCTTTTATCTTGTACTCTTCAGAGTTATTTGGCTTTATTTTCTTTTATGCTTTTTAAGCAAAACAGTTAAATGGAAAAACTGTTGCTTAGTTTGTTGCAGCTTTGTATTTAGCTTCCCTACCCATTCCCCAAAGCCCAGGAAAACTGTGCTAAACGTAATTAGAGGAGAAGGATGGGTTCTACTGATGGAAGACCTCACCCACTGGGCTCACCCCTTACAGCCGGATTGCCTTGAATGTCACAAAAACAGGGATGTTGAGAAACTCCAAGGGCAAGAAGGACCCTTTTGTTGGTTCTCTTCTTCTGCTTTTCTTTATGTCTTTGACCTCAGATGACTTCTGAGTTTGTATTTTACAAAATGCCCTCAGTGGGAGTGAGACCTCTTGGTCCACATGGCACCTACATTCTGATGTCAAAACAATAAGCTAGAGTTTAAACAACCCAAATGCCCATCAGTGGGTAAAGTGTAGTATGTGTATATAATGGAATACTATTTAGTTGTAAAGGTTGGAATCCTATCACTTGGGACAGCATGAATAGATGGGCATAGCATTAAGTTAAAATAGTCCAGGAACTAAAAATCAATGGCATGCACAGTGTGCATGAGTGTGTTGTGCATGAGTGTGTGTAATTTTTTAAATTACAGAGAAGTGTAATTTAAAAAAAAAATAGTCAGTAAGGAAAGACCATAAGCTTCTTCCTAAAAGGTAACAAAGACAAACTGGAGAGGAAAGAAAACCATTACAGACAGAAAACCCCCAATATTTTCAGTGTTTCACAGAACGTATGGTGATTTATTGAGGCAACATGCTCACAGCACGTTTGTAATTAACAAAAAAAAAAAGAATACGCCGCAGAGGAACCAGATTCCCTCACCAAAGCCGCCACTTTTTGTATGGTCTTCAGCCCCTGTTATAGCTACCTTTTATACTTACTTGTATGATCATTTCCATGATTTATCCCATAAAAGATATGCCATTGTTTTCTCAACACTGACCAGTGAGTAAGCAGTGTGTTTATGTTTAGTGAATTGGGGAGGAATTGTGTCATATTTGAACATTTCTCTTAAAAAGAAGTTGAGAGAATGATTTCTGCCAGAAGTTAGGGGGTAAGGGGCATAGGCAGAGAGAGGTGGGCCAGTGGATACGAAGCGTGGTTAGCTAGGAGGAAGAAACTCAAGTGTGCTTTTGCACAGTATGGTGTCTGCTATTGACATCAGTGTAGATACCTACAGGACAGGATTCTGAATCTGCTCACTCTAATGGAGAGTCTGGCATGGTGGGATGTGCCACGCACAGGTAGGGATTGTTATGCACTGCATATATGTCTGAAATCTCAAACATCTCACTGTGTACCACATAAACATGAGCAGTTATTGGGTACCAATAAGAAATTTAAAACAATAAAGGCACAAATATACCTTAGCCTTGAAAACTACCTCTAACACGTTGGCTAGGAGGAATAGTCAGTTTTATCATTTTTCCATTTTGATCCCTTACAAAAATTAGGCTTACAACTGCCTTCTTTTCTTAAACTTTCTTTTCTTGCCCTTAAAAATTACGCTGAATACTTAGTGCGTTGTGGATTGCCCTAAAGGAGAGGACAGTTGGGGCAGGCATAACAAACAGCTTGAAAAAAAGAAAACTCCTTCACTCTCCTTTTTGTCTGAAAAGATTTAGCCTGAAATTTTCTCTGTATGCCCATAGCAAAGGAATGACTCTCTCTCTCCAGCCCTGATGGAACCGCTGAGTCTGTTCAGCCTTGAGCATTCTAAACAATGACCAGAGCATCTGTAGACTGTGTCACATTTAGGAAGGGCTTAAACACTGCTTTTATGCTTCTGTAAATCTGATACTTTCCCAACTCAAACCAGGTCTCCTTCTTTGTCTGCTAAGGCTGGAAAGGCAGGTGGGAAGTTGTGTTGTGGGATGCACGTTTAGTTAAACAGGAATTGATGTGATTTCTTTGTTTTGTTTTTCTAGTAGCCCTGCGTGCAACCCTGGACGGAACCCAGGATGTTGCTTGTGCGAGGCAGGCACTCTGCCACTGAGCTATATTCTCAGCCTGGGGGTTAACTTTCTTCATAACACATGGAGGAATGTATTACTGAGTCATTCTCTTTTTCGTAAAATGTTCAAATGTCAGCAGTTTCGTAGGATTCCCCCAAACGTGCAATACTTAAAAAACAGTCCCCGCTAAGCCCCTGTTTTCAAGCCCTTTGGGTTCTTCTTTTCTGGCATTCATCCTAATGGTGGACTCTGCTCCCGCTGATGCCACCTAGGGGCTGGGGACAAATCTAGAGGTTGACAGGTATTATAGATCATGCTCACTGACTTGAATCCACTAATTGGAAAAAGCTCACTGATAGGAATAGGCTCTGACCTACAGGTGTGTCCAGCCTTACTGCACGGTCGTCTACAGTGATCTCACCCAGGGACTGTGCAGTAAAGTTACAAAATAATCACCAAGAAACCCTCGCTGTTTTAAGCATGTTTGCAAATTGGGACATCAGAGCTCTCCTTGCCTGCAGGCCTCAGACTTTGAGTTGAACACGTGTGGATCTAAAGAAAACTGCCATTTCCTCTGGGGCACTCCTCCCTAACTTTTTGAGCGAAGCTATTTTTCCCTTCTCTTCTACGTCAGTCTTTTCAAATTACTCGTGCATATGGCTGGGGCTTTTGTTTGCCTTCTAAAGAAAGAGACAATCTATGGGGGGAAAAAACGTAAAGGAGTTGAAAGGGCATCTTCACACCTATTTCTGACTGCAGATGTGGAACCCAAGCCTCCTAAACCATGCTGTGTCTCCTACTGCAGCAGGGACTCTGGCCTGTGAGTCTCTGAGGCTCCTCTGGTTCCCATCACCTGAACTATGAGTTTGATATTTTCTTTTTTTATTGTTTTAATTGAGCTATATATTTTTCTTTGCTCCCCTCCCCTTCCCCCCTCCCTTTCTACCCTCTCCCATGATCCCCACACTCTCAATTTACTCAGGAGATCTTTTCTTTTTCTACTTCCCATGTACATTAGATCCATAAATGTCTCTCTTAGGGTCCTCATTGCTGTCTAGGTTCTTTAGTATTGTGAATTGTAGGCGGTATTTCTTTGCTTTATGTCTAAAAACACTTATGAGTGAGTACATATGATATTTTTCTTTCTGGTTCTGGGTTACTTCACTCAATATGATGTTTTCTAGATCCATTCATCTGTATATTTGGTATTATCTTAATGCTATTTGTAATGCGTTTGTTGGAATATACACATAAGGAGTACACCCTGTAAACATGTAAAAATGTGTAAGGAAAGAAGCCTCATATCTTTTAAATAACAATGGGAGTATCCTACCCTGTTAATCATAGTAAATCACATTAATTGAGCACTTTGAATTGCCCAATACTAGCCTAAGCATTTTTTTGTTTTCACCATATAAAAGCCCACTGAAGGAGGATGTAGTTATCTCCAAATTGTAGGAAAGTAAAACATGGCTGATAAGAGATTGACAAGAAGTTCCATGGGAGTATGAGCCTACTCCAGCCCTAGGCACCAAGCATCTCTAGAGTGGTTGTTCTGTGTTGGGAGCATCTGTTTACCCCAGGTATTATGTTCCCTTGGGTCCCTCAGTCCTTTAGGAGAGATTCCCAGAGCTTTGCTGGGTAGCTAGGGTAAATTATAATCTCCTTGGGAAATCATTTACTTTTAGTTTCAGATTAAGGGCACGGTTTCTTTAATTTGACCACAGAAACTTCTCAAAGACATGCTTGACACATAGGCAACAGGCAAATTAGGTATAAATTGATACACTTATAATTTAGCCAGAAGTTTTGTTTCCCAAGTGTTGAAATTGCACTCGCCTCTTCAAAGCTATTCTGTGACTTATTAAATGCTTGCTGTCTTGCTTTCTCCACCCCATTGCTCATCTGCAGGGTAAAAGTGCAAGCCATAGCTGATAGGTTACTGAATGAATGACATCATGAGCTTGACACGCCCCTCTGAACTGTACCAGAATCCCGAATTTTAGCCTCCCACTCTGCCTGAGGACAGAGTTCTAAAGTGGTGGCCCTCTCTCCTTCCCGCCATCTCTCCTTCCCATCAGCTCTTCAGCTGCTCTATAGACCTGTAGCCCAGATCCCTCAGTGCATCCATAATGGGGCCCTGTTGGCTTGACTTAGCACTTTCTTTTTTAGAGAAATGGCTCAAATGATGAGTGGGGTGAAAGGTAGCATGCACAATGATTTTGCCTCTCCGGGAGGTTTCCATGAAATGGTACATTTTCCTCAGGAAGACCTTCCAGCAGTAAAAGGATGCATAGGTCCTTGGGCACAGAGCCCCCCAGAGTGACGAATGGCTCTGCAACATAATTCACACTGGGGGGCTTTTAGGCAAATCAGAGGACCTCTTAACAACCATCAAGTGAGCCGAGGTGAGGCAGGGTTGAATTAATGCCAAGCTCTTGGCTGCCATGTGAGCACATCTGGTTCTGTTCCTTCCAGTCTGGTTTTGTACTCCATGCCCCTAGAAACATGGGGACTGATCTGTTATTCTTCATCTCTCTGTGTGGTTTCTTCTGCTCTGAGAGTTCCTATTGATCAGTCTGGCCCACGGGTATTTTAGAGTCATGATCCCTACTGTTTTCATTACACCTTGTCCTCCACGTAGGGAAAAAAAAATAAAGTACGGAGATATAAGATCAGGAATACTGTGGAGCTGGCCTTTTAGTGTAATGACTTGAGCCAGTTGTGATTCTTAAAAAACACAGCTGTTATTATGAATATCCTCCCTAAGATATAGTTGATATTGTCCTTTCAGAGATGGGTCAGCCACACTTTTAAAAATGGGTAACTAAGAGGGTTTTTTGGGTTTTGGTTTTTTTTTTGCGGGGAGGGGGCACACAATTCAACATGAATTGAGCTGAAAGTGTGGCATGCTTTCATTGGCTAACACCTGATCGTTATCACACGTACCCTCCCCCGAGCTCTCGTGCGATATGGCATCTCCATGGGCCCAGAAGTTATTATAGGAAAGATCGTCATAACAAAATAAGTCAAAGCAATTCCATTTCTCTTTCTCCCACTCCCACTCAATCTTAGTAACAGCTGGTTAGTCACAGGAACCCAAAGCTCCATACATTCTGTATGTGTCAACTCATACACCAGCTTCTTAAGCTGTGGCTCTGTTGCCAGGGGTCTCACTAAAAATCTGATGGAGGTTCTTTTTATAATTATTTCCTTTTTTTGAGGTCATAATGTAATTACATCATTTCCCTCTTCCCTTTCCTCTTTGGAGGTTCTTCATTGGCCTTTCAGAAGGCAAGTGGTATAGGCCATTGTTCATCTGGGTCCCCCCTCCCCACTGCAATGTCCCTGTATTATAAAGATCTGCTGAGAATTTTGTGTCGTCATTATCTTTGAATCCCTCCCTAAAGTCCTCAAACTTTGAAAACCTTTATTCTGGGCCGTGGTTCTGTATGAAAGTAAGAGCTGTCAAACTGTTCCATGCCTTCTGCATCCTCCTAGTTAGAGTCTTTCCTCTCTTGCTGCAAAGATGAGAGTCAAGGCCACACATCCAGCCACTGTTCCTTTACAGGTCATCTATTTAGGGTGATGGAGACAGCGCTGACTAATGAACCCAGACTCTAGCATAACACTTTGGATCAGTCTCTCGGGCCTTTTGTTTTTCTTTGGGAAATTATTATAATCTTACCCCATCTTTAACTATTTATCTTGTATCAGCTATCCAAATATACCCAATAATGCTCTTTCTGAAAATATGCCAGTTGCTCTAATCACAGCTAACCTGGGATATTACATTGTGATGTCTCTTTCTTAGACATTGTAATGCTATCCCCCAAAGCATGTCCTTGGTGCCTTTACAGATTCTATTTTAAAGATTCCAGTAATGCTTGTCTCGTGTACTGAGACTTTTACTGATCTCGTCCATCTCCTAAAATGTTGGGGCAATTCTTGTGAGTTGATCCAATCTTCACACCGTGTCTGGTCATGTTCTCAGGAATTTTTAATGATTGATGTGTTGCTTGCATGTGCCCCCAAAAGTCTGGGTTACTGTCTGTGTGAGGATCATTTTCCCGTTTGGGCCAAGTTGCCAACTCAGCAGACACACATCTGGTGTATTGGTACTACCTTCAGTCTCTTAAGCAAGACTGTCTTTTGTAGTAGCTACAGTGGATCAGTTAGCATAGGCTTAGGGCCTCACCAGCCACGTCCCCTGTGTGATTTGTGTCTATTAACCCCTTTAAACAGCTCTGGAAAGGTGAAGCTTTTCAAATTCCAGCCTCCATGAGAAAAGAGTGTTGACTGTCAATGACAGCTTCCCAGTGTTGTTCTCATACCTAAAAGAGCTAGACGGACTTCATTTTAATCCAGCCAACGATTCTTGGGGAGAAGGGAGTCAGTGGGATTAAGAGGGGGATGTGAGGGTAACAGGGAGTGAAAAATGACCAAAATGTTGTATATAGGTATAAGGAACTCTCAAATAATAACAAAAAAGCAAGCAAGAAAGAAAGAAAGAAAGGGAGGGAGGAAGGAAAGAAAGAAAAAGAAGGAGGGAGGGAAGGAAAAAGGGAGGAAGGAAGCCTTACTTCATGAAGTGTAACAAACTTTTGTCTCTGTGTGGGCTGTGAGTTTGTCAAGCACATGCAGAGCCTCACAGGTACAGGTGCCATTGGCCCCGCAGTAACCCTTCCAAAGAGTTAAATGGTGCCTTTAAGGATATGTCCAAAAACTGACAGCTAGGATGCTCAGCTCAGTGTTGTTTAAAAGTATAATTTTTATTTTTATATATATATATATATATATATATATATAGTCAAAAGCAGAAAAAAATGGAACACTTCATGTGCCCATTACAAATACAATTGTAGAAATAGCTCTGTAGCACCAAAATGTATTGAGAATATCTAAAAGCTGATTTCTTTTGGAAAAATGGCATCATCACATCTGCTCTGTAATATATCAATGTTTATGTAGTAATTTCGTACAAGGAATAGCTAAGGCTACAGGTGTTGTTTGCCTTTTGTAAATCTTTGTTCTCTGGTGTTTATTTATTGCTTAGCAGTGATATTCATTCCTAGAAAGAGAAATGTGTGTTGGTCCTAACAGGGAAGCAGTAATTCAGAGCAGATACCCCTTCATTCTACCCTCTCATGCCATCAAGGAAGCCTGGCACTAAGGTTCTCCCAGCAGCTGACAGTGCCCGGTGGAAACTCAATCTCTGATTTGTGTCTACAGGGAAGGAGAGCCCCCCAGTCAGTGACACTCCCGATGAAGGGGATGAACCCATGCCTGTCCCCGAAGACCTCTCCACCACCTCTGGAGCACAGCAGAACTCCAAGAGTGAGCGAGGCATGGGTAAGTGGGTCACCGTGGTGTCCTTCAGGCTGTGACACACTCACAGTTAGGAAATGCTGCTGTGTAGGGTAAGGTAGGTGTGGTCAGTCCCGCTTGCCCTCTGAGGTCAGTCCCTTAACGTTTCTCAGGGTTCCCTAAAGTTGGGACTTGGACAATCTCTTTTAATTGATGTGTTTATTTTTAAGGTGGTTTTCTGCTTCTTGCAAGTGGTCTTGGTGTTACTAACTGCCAGCATGGGTACCTTTTGAAACACATTTGCATAAATTTAAAGGTCAGTTTAAATCGAGGGATTCAGCTAGTGCTGGAACATAGAGATCTTCTTTGTTTAGTCCCCCAAAGCACCCTGTGTGATAGGGGTTTGTTTTCCAAGGTAACCCAGGCACAGACAGATGTTTACAACCTGCCTGTGGTTCTCATCACAAAGCAAGAGGCTCATTCTGGGAAACAGAAGACATTGTCCTTTGACCACGCTACCCAGAGAGCACCCTGGCTAGGGTCGTGCTGCTTGCCCTGCAATCCCATAGCTGCCATGGAGCCTCTACAGAATCATCATGCTGCAGGCATGCTTTAGGGAACTGAAAACAAGGCTGGTTCCTGGAGAGCAGGGAAGACGTGTCCTTCACTTGTCATAGATGAATGGGTCACGAGTGCCAGCAAAAGCCTGTAGGTACCTTATCCCTGTGACCATGTCCTGTGAGTGGGGACCAACCATGGCTGACTCCGTGACAGACTGTGTCCCTTGCATCCCCAGTAAAGTGCTCAGTCCCAGGTACTCTCAGGGTGGGAATTCCTTTGGACTTGTCATTTCCAGAGTCTCCTCTGCCTGACTGTCCCCATGCACAATTTTCAGTTCAGTTTCCTCTCAGGGCGGAGTTTAGAGAACAGTCTTTTCAAACTTGAGAAGATAAAAGGCCCCGGTAAACCTTTTCACCTGATTTGACAGTAGCCGTTGACTTGGTCCTGGAGACAGGGGGGGCATTTGAAGTGGGCCCCACAAATAAAGGGAGCTAAGGTTCTCATGGGCAACTAGAGGCCAAAGAGTCACTTGCCAGGAAAACTGAGAGAAAAAGCCCGGAGGACAGATAGGATATGGGAAAGGGGTGAGAGGATCCGCCCTAGAAACGCCCCCAGCCGCATTACATGGTGGCCAGCTTATCCTGTGTGACTCTTGAATGTGAGCCTCCTGTTCCACATGTAAGCTGCAGGCTGTGAGTTTCATATCTTGCAGAATGTAACATTCAATAGAATGGTGTGAAGATAGCATGTAGGGGAATTCACAGATCGAAGGAAATAAAGCTGAAGCGGTACTTCACCACACTCTCCCATGGTATGGCTCATGAGAACCAAGGAGTCAAAAAATACCAGGGGACCAGGAGCCTGAAGAGTCTGGGGTGGGAGCAGAGGGCAGCAGGAAGAAGCAAGAGTCACCATGGAGATAGCGAGTCAGTAAGAGGGATGTGGTCATGCGGGAGGGCGAGTCCCAGAAAGGACACATTCCAGATTCCTGGTCCCTGGTTGTGACTCTGAAGGCAGAGCTTCTCATCTTCTCCAAGCCTCAGTTTCCTCATGTGAGCAAGAACAACTACTACATGCCCCAGGATGTCTTTGTGGGCCAGATGAAAAAAAAAAAAAAAAGCAGAAGACAGAATGGCAGACAAAACCTAAAAGGTAGGAAAAGTGTATATTGTGCATTCTGAAATTTATAGCCCTGGAGAAAGAGGGCCAGTGTAGCTTCAGGAGTGAGAGATAGACAGGCAACAGGTCATCAGGAAGAGACAATGGATTTATTAATTAAAAACCAACCCATATGTCAGGTAGTGGTGGTGCATGCCTTTAATCCCAGTGCTTGGAGGCAGAAACAAGTGAACCTCTGAGTTTGAGGCCAGCCTGGTAGACAAAGTGAGTTCCAGGACAGCCAGGGCTACACAGAGAAACCCTGTCTGGGGAGAGGGGAACGACCATATAAAGTAAGCAAAGAGAGAAATGTGTTAACAGAGGACAGTACCAAAGGGGAGACTGACTTCAAATCTGGGTGTGAGCCATCAGAGTGGACAGTTTAGGGAGGCATGGTCAGAGCTGACCAGCAGTGAGGGTGGAGGAGGTTGGGTCACTCAATGGGAAAGAGACAGGCCCGCTGTTGACAGCTGTGACCCATTCCAGAAGCATTTCTAGCGCCAGACAAGAGCAGACCAAGTAAGAAAATCAGCACTGGGAAACACTAGAAACCGACTCCCAACTGGTTCATGGGTCATTCCCAGGACTTAAAAGTTAGGGTTTCACACACTGCTGCTTTTTCTAATGATGCTGAAAGGCCACCCTAGATCTATGTCTAAATATTGGGACAATGACAGTCAGATGCAGAGCAAGACACCCACCACTACTCCAGTACTAGTCCCCCATTTTCTTCAAAGTCTGAATAAGAAGAAACAAAATATTTGAAGGGCACCTTAAAGAATTTAAGTCAGACCCAAAGGAGAACTTTCTGGCAAGCAGGGATTTAGTCATCAGAATGATCTACTTAATGACACTGTGGCTTGTTCTTTCTGAAGTGGTCTCTTTAAAATTGAGAGAACTCTCAGCTCTCTGAAGTGGTTGTGTCTGAAACCATTTGAAGCTGAGGAAGCACTCATTGACCTCTTCAGGCAACCCTGACTTTACCAAGTCTCAGTTGTTTGCTGCAGGGAGTGCAGGACCCATTGCACTGACACAGAACTCCCCGGGGCCTCGTGAAGGCCCAAGCTGAGATCTAGAGAGAGGTGGGAGACTTGGAAAAGAAAAGGGCAGCTCCACACTCCCCTCCTTTGCCCAGTAATACTTCTTCTTTCTGGGGAGTTTTCTCCTGGTTTGGGTTTGCTCTTGCCCCTTGTGACCAAGAAGGGACCAGAGCTGCACTGCCCTTCCTACCTGACAAGCTGAGGACTGTGGGCAAACACTGAGAATCCAGAGCACCACTCCATGATGAATGTAACCACAGGGAAGTCCAAGCAGAGGGAGAAGAGACCTGGAGTGCAGGGAGGGGGATTCCAGGCTAACAGCACAGACACACGCCGCCATGAGAAGGCCAAGCAAGGGTGGGGCTTAGCATAGAGTCCAGGGGAAAAAGCCAGCAGAGGCATAGGCCTGCCCAAGGCTGGACTAGGTTAGGTGTTCCCAAATCTCCCTGAGTGGTGGCTTCAGGGGGCTACTTGGCCCCTGACACTGGGACAACCTTGTACAGAACCCAGACAGAAGGAATGGGGGAACACTGTGAGGGTGTGTGTATTCTAGGCTGTGTATCTTTCCATTTCCCTTTGAGTTCATCTCAGTCTGATCTTCATCTGCTGGCTCTGAGAGAGGCTGGCCCTGCACAGCTTCTCACGGAGTGCTTGTGCCAGAGTCTGGCTCTCCTTAGCTTAGATGGAAGTGGGGAGAAGGTATGAAGTAAAATCTGCATTTTTCCATTCCCCTAGGAATCCTAAGAGAAATAAGGAAGTATGTAAAAACCTTGTTTTTTATTTTGTTCGTTTGTTGTTTTTTTGTTTGTTTTCTGCTCCATTCATTACATTGATTCAGCTGGGAGGACAGGGACTGAAACAAACTATAAGCAATCATTTCAAATTTTCATTGCATTTAAGAAGTGTAGATGGTATTGTGTTACATGAGGGCATGTAAAATATATTGTCACCTATTTTGTAACTGATAGTCCTGGTGCCAAGGTCCTCTCCTATGGAGGGGATGGCGTTTAGCTTGGGCTTCGGTTGGCATACAAACTCTGGGATTCAGTGTGGCATTTCAGACATACAACTACAGAACCAAGGCTTATTCTCCCCAACACTACTGTCCTTACTTTTCTCCTGTCTCCTTGGTCAGCTTTAGGCAGACAAGGGAGGTCCTTGGGGTGGGTGGCAGCCCTTGGATTCCCTTAGGGTAGGAGCTGGAAGAGGGGCTGGAGGGAGTTTTTCAGGACTTGAAGAGAGACAGCAGGCCTGGCTTCAAGTACGGAAGGGAGCCCCTTATCTAATCAGCAGCGAGAGGAACTTGTTTTTTATCAGTGAAATGCATCTCTTCTGAAGCGATAGCCCCACTTCAGCTTGGAAGAAGCATTATCTGGCAGTATCTGAGCAGCTGCCACAAGTGCAGGGGCCGAAGGTGCAAGCAGGCAGCGTCTCCAGCCTCACGATCCTGACCCTGGTTACTCTTCTCTGGGGATGACTGGAGAATGTAGGTTGACTTTTTGTGCACTTTGCTTTCTCTTTCTTGCTCCCTTGTTCCTCTTTGGAGCTGAATGCTCTGTCACAGTCTGTCCATCTCTACCTTGGAATGCTTGTAAAAGCCGCCGGCATGCCCCCTCCCACTCCATAGGCATATCCCAACCCGCCGAGAAGTATACCTTTTTCATTAATTTCTCAAAACATGAGATACTAAGTAATATTATAAAAATGGTTTTCCCACCCTCTTTCTCTTTCCATGTTTGGCCTAAGAGGCTGATGGGTGTCTACAGCCTCCAGCAGAGGAATGAGAATTGCAGGCTGCCAACCAAGCCTTTTGCCTTCTGCATCTCCCTTAATCTGTCAACAGTTGGGAATCACAGTGATCTTCACTGACACTTGGTTATGCCTGAACTTGAAAGTGACTCTGTGTAACACGTGCCATCTTGGGTTGGGCTTGGGTGTACACAATGCAGACCAAGCAGCAGAAATCTGAGACCATCCCTGGGAGGAAATGCAAATTGTTATTTGTTTGTTAGCACCTGCGTGTGCATGCTTACTTGCTTCTGTGTACGTGGAGATTATGTATTGTATGTATGATGGATGGATGTGTGTTTGTTTATGTGTGTGGTAGATACGTATGTGCTTATTTATGTGTTCTTGCGTGTGGCATGTGCATATATATGTGTGTGTGCACATGTACATATATGTGAATATGGATGTGTAATATTTTTATGCATGTGTATTTGTGATACATAAACATGTATGGCATGTGTTGGTATGCATGTGTGAGGCATGTAAGAAATATGTATATATGTGTATGTGTGTGTTGTGTGTATATGTGTTTGTATATGCTATGTATGCATATGTTATATGGCCCATGTTTATATATAATTTGTAGTATAGATGTATATTGTGTGATATGTGTGTGACATATGGGCATGTGTGTAATACATATATGATATATGCATATGTGTGTATATACACAGTATGTATGTTATGTGCATGGCATATGGACATGTCTGTGTAATACATAATGATATATGTATATATACACAGTATATATGTGTATGGTGTGTATATAGCACATATCTGAGATGTGTGTAGTCTCATGTGTATTTGTATGATGAGTAGCAATATGTGAATAGTGTGTCTGGTATTCATGTGGTATGTATGGTTGTGTCATTTGTATGGTATATATATGCTGTATGTATGCATGTATGTATGTGGCTTGTGTGATTTCTGTAGTTTATGTGTGATATGTATGTTTGTGTCTTGTGTGTGGTATTTATGTGTGGGGTATGTGTATGACTTGTGTGTAGCATGTATATGCGTGGTATGAGTTACTTGTGAGTGGTGTGCAAGGGGCTTGTGTATAGTGTGTATATATTTCCTGGAGATGCTGGCTCTCATCAGCTCTGCTGTGACTACCGTCTCTGCACCTAGAGGATGAGGAGTTCACCCTACCCAGGCGATGCATGCAAGTTACACCCCAGCATGGAGTTCACCCCAGCCGGCACTCATGGTGTTGTTAATGTCTTCATGTTGTGCTAAGGACAAAAATTACATATCGTCTCAATTGGGTCACCCTGTGCCTGAGTAAGTGACTTGGCACAGAAGCCGAGACACTAAGCCTAAAATGAGATCATTCCCTGGGTCCCAACAGAGGGCAACTCAAGGCCCCTGAAAGAACTAATTTCCTGTCTGAACCATCAACTCCAAACCCCTGAGCACAAGAAGCCTAAGACAGTTCTGCCAAGCCCTGGTGGAGAGAGAGAGTGTAGACAAGTGTGCTGATGGAGGGCCGGGGCGATATGGCTCACACCTTGGCCTAGTCTCTTCCTGTATGCAAAGGCCACTCTATACCCGTTCACTTCCTTATATTTGTAGAATGGTGACCACGGTGCCCTGAAATTTCCTTAATATCTGACCCAAAACAGCCACTTAGGTGCAAAGCATAGCCCTGCCCATCCTCTGCTTAACTCATTTAGTATTTGTATAAATGTTCTTTGCACACCTCCCGGCTTTGTTTGGGTTGTCTGGCCCTTCAGGGATGAGGGAAACCCATCAGCTCCCAGAACTGTTCCTGGAGCCCTTTAGTGTACAAGATGGCCTCGGCCACTGCTAAGGAATGCTGGATAGTGATGCCTGTATTCCAATGGTGCAATGATAAACTCACAAGAATATGATTTTCTTAGAGAACATATACAAGGAGGAGTTTTTCCTAACTGGACCGAGGCTCAGATTCACAGAGCAGCTGGTTTGAGCAGGGGTATGAGAGGGACCCGGCCCTATTTTGACTGTGGGAAGAGTTGAGAAAAGAGGGAAGGATGCTCAGAAGCAAACAAGTAGAGGCCCTGAAGGACCTCAGCAGCTAGGTCTGGGGGTATGAGCAGCGGTGCTGGCAAGGGGACCTTCCCCACATGTTGGCCCAGTGATAGCCCCAGCTGATCTGCGTGTTAGAGTTTGTTCTCATGATAGTCTCTGGAACTCTTTTGGTCTCCTGGAAGGGTGTTTGAACCTGTGCCAGGAGGCATTGTGAGTAAGAAGGAGGCAGGTAGAGATGGTATCTATCTTCGGACTTGGTCTAGGTCCTTGTGTGTCGTGACCAACTGCAGTGATCGGGGCGATGGTGATTCTGCTGAGCCAACTGGGGAATCCAAAGTTGATTGAGACAAAATTCAGTGATGATTCCAAGCCAGGGAATTAGCTGGAATGTAGGGATGGAAGAGGAAGAAGTTCCGTCTTTGGGTAAAGTCTACTAGGTAGGACAATAGAGGGAAACCTCAGGCCAACATTGGAAACCTTGTAGGAACAGTAGTCTTTAACTGTATAGAAATGGGGAGAGAGGTGACAGAGAACACGTCCTATGGTTTGGGTGAAGTTTCTCAGAAGAAGTATGGCATGGAAGCCACAGAGGAGACCAAGGTGAGAAATGCCAAAGGGTGCACAGGAAGTGCCCTCCAAGGAGGGTGTGGGCCACTTGTGCATTCCCAAATGCATCTCAACAAGGTGCAGGCTGAAACCAGACTGCCAAGGAGATCAAGCAGGTGGGCAGCAGAATGGGGGTGCGGAAAGCAGGGGGGAATGGAAAGGGAGGGCAGGGCGTGGAAAGATCAGATGGGGTGGGTGAGCAACAAGATGGGTATCGGGAGCAGGGGGGTGGGAAAAGGAGCTGAGAAAGTTGCCGGCTGAAGAGGAGGATTTCCAGGCTGGTGCATTAGATGAGAATATTTCAATTCACTTTACGAAGTAGGACTGGAGAAAAAAGAAAAGATTGAGCTAAGAGTCCTAGGAGGCAAGCAATGTGGTTCCCATGGTGCCCTGCTCCCTCCCTTTGGATTCAGAAGCCTGACCCACAAGAGGATTTTCCAAAGCCATTGCTTTCTTCCTAGCTTCACACCTTGTCCCTACAGGGTAACGTTGACCTTGATTTCCTCCCTGAGGTGCCCTCAGCACCTGTTGTCCCTTAGAGTGGGGCAGTGTCCCAGCAGTGAGGATGGAATGTTGGATGGTGTTGCCTTACTAAGGACAGAGAAAGAGGAGAGGGGCAGGAAGGCTTGAAGTCAAGAAGAGAAAACAAGGCAGGGTCCCGTGCTCACCACCTTCTTTATTTATTCATAATGACTTAACTCCTTCTTGGGGCAGAGGGACAGAGCCTTTGTGGGAGGCTGTCCCTGCCACATCGCCAGTAGTGCTACCCCACCCAGGTCACTGTGACAACCACACATCTCCCTATAACTTCCAGGTGAGAAACTGACTTAAATGTCATCCACACTTCCCTCTGTGTCTCCCCCACAGGACAGCTTTTGAGTTCACACAGGCCATCTTCAGCGGGTTGACTTTTCATTGTGGTCATGATGTTTCAGACCTCAACACAGTAATTAAAAATACACTGTAGAAAATTGAACCAAAAGAGGTAACAGAATCCCATCTTTGGAGGTACATCCTTTCTTCCTATTTTTCTCCCTTGTGTCTCCAGATGTTCAGGCTGACTGTGGAAAGTGGTTTGTTTTCTATAACTAGAACCCAATATTCATCTTATCTTCTTCACCTTACTCTAACCGTTTCAATTCAAAATTCAGATTGTGTTCCATTAATTTGCTGAGAGAGACGAAGGAGAGTCCAAGATGAAAGGGCTTTAGAGCAGATAAGACAAGTTCTACTTTCTGTTTCTGGGTTTTGGTCTCAGTGTTATTTTCTGCTTTGTTCTCCGTGTTTTGAAAGCATTTGGAGACTCTGTATGTAGAGCAGCCAACTGACATTCCGTTAACTTTCCTTCTGCATGGGGTTTCAGAAAGAAATGGAAAAAAAAAAAAACAGGTTTTGTGCTGTGGTTGCCAGTTGCCACCTGTGCTCCTATCTGGTTAGGACATTTTTCTGATTTGGGAAGTGTAAATATAACCCAGAAAAAAAAAAAAAAGAAGCTTCCCTTCCTTTTATGCAAAAGTAGAAAGGTTTAAGTAGATACAGCAGACCTCCCCAGCACCCTTCAAGTTTGCAGAGAAGCAGTTGAGTGCAGTACAGATGCCTGCTGGGGGAGGGAAGGGGGTGCAGGAAGCATTCCTCCTCGGGTCCCAGCGTCTGGCCGCCACCAGATATGCTCAACAGATCACAGATCTGCCCAGCATTTGAAACTTTTCCTGGGAATTTTTTTTTTTTTTAGGATAAGAGAAACTTGTAAAGAATTTAGAACGTTTGCTTCAGTTAGCCTGGAGCCAGATAAATCAGCGGACTTCGGAGAGATTTATTTATGCTCCCAGACTCTTTTTTTTTTTAAAGATTTATTTATTATGTATACAGTATTCTCAGTATTCTGTCCAGAAGAGGGCACCAGATCTCATTACAGATGGTTGTGAGCCACCATGTGGTTGCTGGGAATTGAACTCAGGACCTTTGGAAGAGCAGGCGGTGCTCTTAACCTCTGAGCCATCTCTCCAGCCCCTGCTCCCAGACTCTTAATTGAACAGTTTGTAGCCTACCATAGTTAGAAGTATTTTCACCACAGACATTTGGCCAGTGCTACAAATGAAGGCTTTTTTAAAATTTTTCTTTTGTTTTAGTTTGGTTTGGGATTGAGAGCTGGCTTGATAAGATTTTCATATCTTTACAGCTACAATTTAATATGATGGGGGGTATTTTTTTTCTTTTGGTTAGCTATCTGTCCAATAAAAGGTAAATTTGACTCTCAAGTATTGGCTTCCAATGTCTCTCTGCTGTTGGTATCACAAATGTGGCCTCTGCAGCAACTTGTTCGGCCCAGAAGTCAGGACACAGATCAAGAGCTGACTCCCTCCCTGGCCCCTGCACCTGGGGTGGCTCTGAAGCTACTTTCTCAGTAAGGCTTAGCAGTATGCAAATGTGGGGGAGGGTAGTCAAAAGCTCACCCTACCGTGGAGGGACCCAGCACTCTTGGGGCTCTGAAGCATGTGACACTTGCTGGAACTCACTTCTCTGGTTCTGAGCCATCCCTGCCACCTCTGTCAGAAGTTAGGTCAAGGCAGGCATTGCTGGCCACAGGTCTGAGGTGTGTCTTTGCAAGGCTGGCTGCCAGGACAGCAACTTCCCCTACGGTGGATGTGGCTGCAGGCTGTTGATTTCCACAGAAGTCACCAGGCCAGGATTCCGGTGAAGCACTGAACAGCCGCCATCTTCCCCATCCAGCAGGGTGTAACCTGTGACGTGTGATCAATGGCTGGCTTCCAGGCTGGCTCCTGCTGCCCAGCAGGGCCCAGGCAATTGTGGGCATTCACTCTTTCCAAATGAAAGACTGTCACCCTAGAAGGGAAACCTTGCTGAAATGAGAAAAAGACTTTTATTACAGCCCTGTAGGCAACTATATGATTATTGTTATTATTATTCTTAGGGCCTGGCAAAGTGTTGGCTGCTCTCACAATGTCTGTACACTCCGTTTGAACTTGGTTGCAATAAAAACATGAATTTGCAGTGACCCCAAAGCGCTTCTCTCAGCTGCTATTACACCATAATGTTTAATAATGACTATTAACAATGGCCTGGCAGGGTGACCACTTGTTTGATTCTGGTCTGACAGTTGAAATGGCCTTTAGTGAAACTAGTGATGGGGGGGGAGAAATGCCGAGACTTCAGCGTAGTGGCTTTAGTCCTGAAAATATAGTGGCTGGTTGCTGTAAAAAAAGAAATGTGCATTTCCTTACAGTTTTAGAGGCCTGTTACTTCCCTGTGGGTCCTCACACTGGATTTTGCATTTGCCTTTGTGCTGATGGGTATGGAGACACCTACTAAGGGTTTGTGTTTATCGGTGTATTTTCATAGTCTAGTAGCTACTCTTATTATCGGTGGAATATATATGCACCCTTCTCTCAACCTGCTCTGTGCCTACGTACCACACACGTGCCCAGACTTGCTGTCAGTGACAGGCTTGCCCCACAACCGTGAGCAACCCATGTCTGGGGTCAGGAGTCTCATAGATGCCAGACGCATGGTAGCCAGTGTTTCTGGAATGCATCTATGCGTGAGTCACCTGTCCTAGTGTGGTGCTGTCTGCTGGAAGTGCAGTCACATGTAAAGGTGTTTCTGAATTCCCTACAGAAAGGACCTTTTTCTTTTTCAAAAAAGGAAGAAAAAAAACCTACCACAGTTAAGTTAATGTTACTATATTTTATTTAGTCAATATACCCAAATATTATTACAGAGTATGTACTCACTCTAAGTAGGATTTTTTAAAGTGAGAGCTTTTACTTTTCCCTTGGACTGTTTGAGCCCAGTGTGTATGTGACGCTTATATCACATCTCAGTTTGAATTGGTCGCTTTTCTTATGCTCAGGAACCAACTGAGCCAGCAGGTTGTAATGGGTTGATTTGGTTTTTATTCAGTAACATGCTCTAGCACTGAGCTGTAGCCGCAGGCAGGCAGAGCTTGAGACTTCCTGAGAAAAGGATCTAATTACGTTATAGAAGAATATTATGGGGTTAGTGCTGAGTTTTATTTCTATGTCAAAAGTACAGACTTTTGCTCAATCTAAGTCCTGACCCATTTGCGCTTTTCAGTTATTGTGGACCCCAGCGTTCTAGCAGCCGGCCCTACGGGCATTTGCTGCCGCAGGGAGAGCATCAATGACCTCGGAAGCCCATCTGCTTCCCTGAGCCCAGCCCACTGCAGGTCAGAGAGGGGGTAATGCTAGCTTTTGTTCCTCCCCCCCCCTTTTTTTTTTATTTGGTCCCAGATGGGGTTTCTCTGTATAGCCGTGCTCTCCTGGGACTCACTTTGTACACCAGGCTGGTCTCAAAATCAGAGACCTACCTCCCTCTGCCTCCAAGTGCTAGGATTTAAGGCATGCACCACCACCACCTGGCGTCCATCCATCCCTTCATGTATTCCTGTGTTCTCCTGTGGTCTTGGTACGAAGCTATTTATTTGATTAAATATCTGCAGGCAAAGCCCATTCCCGAAGAGTACCACAGGAGACAGCTCCCAGCAAACTGAGCCTCCAAGACATTCTGCTGTGGCCACCGAATCCTCTTGCTACTTCCTACAGACTACTGCTGCAACTTGCTGAAGCAACAGGGAGGAAAGGGTTCGGAAAGGATTTTAAGGGAGAAACAGAGGCCAGCTTCCTTCCTGTAAGCTTCGTGCTTGCCTCAGCACCCACCGCTGTTCTGAAGGCTCAGATGGCTCTGGTGTCCCCACCCCTTAGGCTTCCCCGCCACACCTGGCGCCAGCACAGACCCCAGCCTTGCGGATGTCTGCACTGCCACTGCCCACTGTTCTTCTTACAGCTCAGGAGACAGGGCGTGTCCCTGTGCTTGCGGCTGCTGGGTTTCCTGGGCACACCATGATCGAGAGCACAGAGATAGGATCTGTCGTTGTGGCTTTGTATTGTTATTGTCTTATGACTCTCTCTCCCTCCCTCCCTCCCTCCCTCCTTCCCTCCTTCCTTCTCTCCCTTCCTCCCTCTCCTTTCCCTTTTTTCTCTCCCTTTTTGTCCCTGTCCTCCTTCTGCCTCTTCCTCTGTCTCCTCCTCTTCTTTCTTCTCTCCCTCCTTCCCTTTTTCCCTCTCCCCTCTCCCTTTATTCCTTCCCCTTCCCTCCCTCATGCTCACCCTTCTTCCTTTCTCCTCACTCTTTCTCTCCTCCCTTACCTCCTTTTCTTCTACCCTTGCCTCCCCTCCCTCTTTCTACTTCTGATTTTTCTTCCTTCCTTCCTTCCTCCCTTCCTTCCTTCCTTCTTCCCTCTACTCCTTCATTTGATCATACATGTATTATCATCAAAATTTGGTTGCTCGAATGGATCTAGGAACCAATGGATGGATTGTGTTGCATTGATCTCCCCTCAACACTCTGCTCAAGAGGCATGGGCAGAACCATCAGATACAGTCCTGTTGGCCTGAGGAATCGGAAGCATCTTTAGCTGCCCATTGGTGGTAACTAGCAGTGTCAAAGCCACATGTCTCGAGGTGACTAGCTTTGTGTTTTGCTTCCTGGTAAGTGAGTTAGGTATTCCCTGGTTCACGATCTATTGTGGTGCAATGATCTAGCTGGTTGTATCACAGAAAACTTACTGTGCAGTCTCCATAGGTATAAATCCAGGGCTCCTGAGCAATCAGATTCTTGACTCTGTTGACCACTCCAGACTGTGGAACCAGCATTATTATAGCAAATTCTGAAGTAGAAGTGGGTTTGTTTAATCCTTCTTAGTTGTGAAAACTAATAGGGAATCGAAGTAATTCCCGCCATACTCCTCAAAACTGTGTAGTCTCTAGAATACTGCCACTACACCTACTTCCAACTCCTGGAATGAGTGTCACGAGAGTCACAGGATCCTGTTTTTTTAAAGAGTTAAATATATACACTGTGTCTTGCCTCTGGTTGCTCTTTAGACTTGGACCTAAAAGGGAGTGTGTTCTGAGTGGATTCAACATTTTAGAACTCAAGAGACAACTGTTGAGACAGATGTGAGTTAAGTGTCTGTTCATTTCCAGATGCCCTGTTAGGCAGAAGTCACCAAGTAGGAAGAGGTCAGAGGGTTTACCCTTTGATAGAAAAGAGGAAAGGTGCAAGGACAGAGCAACAAGAACTAACAGAAAAGTAAGAAATAAAATGTAGAAGAATATAGCTTGCCCCCCCCAAGCCATCCTGTTGGTTTTGGACACTTAAAATTCACTTAGATATTTATGGAAATGGTTAGCTGGGTGCACTGAAGTTCATAGCGTTCATTGCTTTTATTGAATTCATTGATGGCAGGGTGACAATTCTCCTGGCAAAAGCTGTCTCTCATGTGTTAGTAAATGATATTTGAGTCACCAGTGGACCACGTATGTGACAGTCCATTGATGGTATCTGCTCATGGTATCACAGCTGTCTGTGTCTGTACTTCATACACTTTGATGATCACATGGGGATGAAACCCCTCAGGATACTCCATGTTATCAAGTGATGCATTTCTGTAATAGCCTCTGTCTGAACATGGATGGCACAGTTAGCAAATATACATGGCCGGCCTTTGATGCTAATTAATGCCTTTCTCCCACACCCAGTACCCACATAGCAAGGCAGCCGCAAGCACAACTTTTGAGCAGTATCGTCCCAATTCCCATGAAAGACGCTGGGTAAAAGACCAGCCAGACACCATGTGGATTCAGCAGTCCATTTAAACCAATCACCTGGCAGGTCACTCACTGTAGGTGCTAGCAACATGGGGTAAGGGGTGGGGGTGAGACAACAAGCATTGAGCTCAGTCTGTCCACCTGGAGTTCCTTGCTTCTGTCTGCAACATCACTGTTTTCTCATCAGTGAGAGCCTTTCCAATTGAGACATACATTAGGCCCACTAAATATCCCCTTCTTCTATCTAATTGCTCCTTTCCTTGGACTATAAAAAGCACAAAGAGCAAGAACTGCAGTACCTTGGCTTTCTGTTCATTCTCCTTCTTTAGAGAGTGCTTGCCTGTATGCATTTCTCTTACATCTGTGTGCTAGCAGACAGCATGCCATGCCAGCCATGGATCTCCAGGGGACTCACTAATAATGACCTGTGAACGTGTGGCTTCTTAAGCACATGGTCATTGTTTATCAACTCTTACAGTTCTACAGACACAAGGCTGAGTAGAAAGGCCGCCTCCTCCCTCGCCCTTGGTGCATTGCCTGAGTACACACACAAGAATGTATGAGAGTTTTACAGTCACATCCCTCGTCTCCTGATGATCAGCAGACCTAAGCAGTTTCCCCAGAAGAAGTATCTCTTGTGCATCCTGGAACCTTTGACATTTGATGCTCATAGTCATTATCCTGCTTGGTTCAGTGTATCTCAGCTCAGTCTGTGCAGGATGCATGGGCACTGTTGAATAAGAAAAGATCCCTGCCCTGAGGAGGCTCATGTCTCCATTCCATAACATGTCTGGCTAAAAACATTATTTTTTTTCTGTTTTGATAGTGTGATACTCTGTGGGTAAAATACGGAAATGGTGAAGTTTGGGTTGCTGAACTGCTCAGAGTTCTGTGTTGATCCCTGCTCCCCTAGACAAACACCTGCAGGAGGAAACAACTAATGGACCAAGCTTCAAGTCAAAGTCATGCTTTCAGTCTATTCAAAATACAGTTCTTTAAAGGGGCCCACAAGCACCTCATACTTTTCAGTTAAAGGAGTAAAAACATGCTTCTGCCCCCCACTCTGTTCAATTCTTATTCCAGTGAAGTTTATTTCACAAGGAGATTTACCCATCAGGTCTTGAATTGAGTTTGATTTTTACTTTGGCAATTGATTTTTTTTTTCTCCTAACATTCAGAGTTCCTGAGAGTCAGCTGAAAGGTTTGGTGCCATGCCACATAATGTGTTAAGCCCTTCAAGAGCAGGTTATAAATGCAGAAAGATTTCTTAGGAGGCTTAAGTAAAAGGGGATCAGCAGGAAGAATGCTTGGCAATGGTGATGTGTGGAGATGTATCTGTCGCTGCTGGTACAGCATTCCTGGCTTGTGTCAAATGTGTTGGCTTGCCGCTGGTGGAGTCCCTTCTCATCCTTCAGGTCAGGGAGGCTCGTTTTCCATTCCACAAAGAAACAGGAGCTGGCTTGGAAGGCAGAATGTTTTGCTATAATCAAGATGTAAATACTTAGCTTTTGGTTTAGAACGGATAACAGAAATCCCAAGATCCTCCTGCTGTGTGCCTGGAGCATTTCCAAGAGAATGCCCTTGCTTTGTTTCCCATCTGTCATCCACACTGTTAAATGCTGACAGAAATTGTTTGAGTTTGTCAGAAAAGTTGGAAGCCTCGAATTGGGGCATCCAGAGAGATACCACATAATCTTTTCAGATCTACATGAATCCCAACAAGGAAGATGGGAGAACATTTGCTGGTCAGAGATGTCTCATAAATGAGCTGTTAGTGACAGTCTCACCTCAAAAATGGAAAACAGGAGAAGGTAGGCACACTCAGAAAGTTATTTGTGGCACATTCTTTGAGGCAAAGCACCTCTCTCAAGTGCCGCTTCCCTGCTGCATGCCATGAAGACTGGAACAAGGGTGAAGTGGTTTTAAGACCATGGGTATCACCCACAGAAAGCAGGGGCCCTCTTCCCTGGAACAGTGTGCTGGGCCATCAAGAACAAACCAATCAGACCAGTGGACCAGATACGGTTGCTGTAGGTAGACGTGGAGTAATCTCGAGATCAGAGGCAACAGCTTTAGTGAGTGATTGTTTTGTATAATATTACCCAATCTTTTAATAAGATGTTCATGCACTGCTCACAGGAATGAAGAGATACACCCTGACAATGGACAGCTAACTGCAGGCAAAGGCGTGCATGGGTCACGTAGGATATGGTTGCTGTAGGGGCCGGAGATGGATCTGCTGGCCTGTATGCCGTAGACAGAGAACTTCCAAGTGCATGCCCAAGGACCCAGCACAGGCTGGAATAGTGTTCCCTATGTCGAGTTGCCAGACACCATGCTTGCTTAGCTGGTTAGCTTAAGGGCTCAGTTTTCTGGTCTTTGAACTATTACTATTAACCCTCTTTAGGCTATTACTGAATTTTCCTTTAAGTGTACGTGTTCATAACCTTCATTGCCATCCAAAGAGCAAATCCTTGCCAAATGGCATTCTACAGCCAGGTATCCACCACCAAGTCTAATTTCATTCAGGACATATTTGCCAGGCATATAATGTTGCAGGGAGAGAGAGAGAGACGGCTGAATAAGCCATAACCTGAGTTTTTTGGGGCGGGGGGACAGAATATGTTTTAAAAACTGCAATGCACACAAGAAGCAAAGGGAGAAATCAGTTTTGATGAGACATTTGTATTTTCCGGATACCTCACCAAGATCTATAAGCCTTCCTCCTCACCACTGGTCCTGTATTAGGTCCTCAAGGTTTGGTTTGCCCCCTCCCGTGGTGCACTGAAGAGAAAGGAGCTCCCTCCCCTCTGCGCTGCTCTTTAAAGTGCATCTGTTGCAAGGGGGCCTGCAGCTGCAGCACAGACCCTCCGGCACCCAGTGCTGCTGGCCATTGCCCAGTGGTGCTGAGGTTGCCCGCAGAGAGCTCTGCCTCACTCCTGACCGTTAGAGATGTGTCACCGAAGTGTGAAACTACCGACGCTGTTAGGTTTCCCATCATTTCTATTCTTTCGATCCTTCTCATTTGCATGGGTTACTCATAAATGTAGATCTTGGGTATGATTTGGACAACTGCTGTCACTTGGCAAAGGGCCTTGCTAGGTGGGCTGGCCTCTGATGCTGCTTCGTCTGCAAGTGCTGGATGTCAGTGAGCCACAGGTGGTGCCATAGGAGCTGGCCTGGAGCCAAGGGCTGAGGAAACAAAGTGTGTATCTGTTTGACACAGTTGCTGGTTTAAAGCCCACTTCAAAAATGGGAGCACTGCTTCTGAACTAAGGAGTTCACTTTAAGATCCCCCAGTTGCTTACTTAATTTGTGTGCTGACATCTCTGGGCAGAATCGTACACCCTGACTACTAAGAAACCTTGTGAGTTTGCAGTTGTTCGTGAGTCGTACCCTTTATTAGGTAGTTTTTGTGTTGGGGTGAATGGTTTGTGGACTTCACCGGGGTATTCTTGTGATACTGGGGGAGTGGGTTGGACCGTGTTTAAAAGGACAACTTAAGAACCTTGATTAAACTCAGCCTTTCATGGTTACACCTTAAAGTTGAAACACATTTCATTTCACCATTTCCCAGAAGGGGCACTCAGTTCACCCGTTTCCTGTTTTTAATCTCAGGTTGTTCTGTATTTGCTCCATATCTACTCTCCCAGTAGCACGGGCCTGGAAGTCAACATCAAACTTGTGCCCGACCTGAGATTAGCGCGTTCTGCACACAGCTGCCGTCCATGCTGAACTATCTTCACACGGATCTGTGAGGCAGGGCTGTCTGTTCCCCTCGTGTCTGAAACGTCACAGCCAGTCATTGAGCTCCTCATCACAGCGGCCATGCACCGTGTCTGACGCACAAGCTCTCCCGCTCCCAGTCGACCACAGACAGTGTTTTTAGTCTGTCATTGAGCTGGGGATGGCATTCGAGACCAAAGCTTCTGAAATACTTAATCCTGCCCCATTCTATTTCTGGTGCACTTGGACCGTTGTGTGTAAAAAATATTCATTGAATCTGCTTGATACCTCCTGCCCCGAGAGTCCTGAAAGACGTATGTGTGTTGCTGATGGTGATGGTATTGATGACGAAGGATCCCAGCAGCCGTGCATGCTCAGCACATGGTATACAACTGAGTCACACTCCCACGCCTTGTTCATTCATTTATTCACTCCCCGGCAAGCGTGTCTCTTGCTTCCCATGTAGCAGGGGCATTGGCCTGAGGTTTTCGCTTCTGTTCAAATTTCAGATGGTTAGAACCCCAGGGGCAGAAAACATGCTTGTGTTTGTCAACCCACGGGTCCCGCACTCCGTGCAAGAGAAGTTGCCTTGCCTCAGAGCTGCTGGCTCTGAGAGGTCTGCTGTGATCTCGTATTGAGTTCTATCTCTTCCTCTGTTAAACTGCTGAAGATTAGGATAAGAAAGGGTCCTTTCCCCTGCTGCAGTGTGTAAAACAGGGGATGGGAGTCCCAGGGGCTACTGGGGGAGGGGGGTTTCAAGCTACAGGGAGAGTATTCATTCCTGCTCAAGAAGGCATTTGCCAGCTTATGCATCCAAGATTTCCAGGGCTCTTGGACTGATTTTCCTGACCTCAGCCCTTCCTCCCAACACTTGCAATGACAAGCTGTTTCAGCCTTTACCGCCTCTTCCAGGCCACCGTGGGTGTCACAGCATAGTGCGGCCAACTACCTAGTGCAATCCCTAGTGACACAAGTTAAGTGGCCGTGAGACCCAGGTGAGGATGTCCTGGTGATATGGGTTACATGATCTATGTGACATGACACAGATAGGACAGCCACATGACGCATGATTACATGAGGTGACAGCAGTTGGGACATTCTGGTAACAAATGGCACAAGTAAGGAAACCCCGTTAATATGCAAGAGCACCAAGGTAGCACCAGTGAAGACCCAGACCACCAAAACCAGCACGCCTACCTAAGCTTACGTCTGTGAAGTCCCAGAGACTGTAGTGACAGACTGATGGCCGAGGGCTAGAAGATGTGGCTTTTGTCCCAATATTAACTTTCAATTGTATTGTTTTGATTATTTTTATAAATACCCAAATTACTCTCATTTCATTTACTACAGAGGATCAACAACCCTCTTAGTGTTTCTGTACCCAGGACATTCCATGTCACAGCTTTGGCATGAATTCTTCAGGGAAGGTCCTGTTGTCCCAGACAACCCTACATCCAGAACCTTTAGTCCTGGGGCCCAGTCTGGCACTGAACTAGGATGGGAGAAGGGTGCAGAGAAAGCAGAATTCCCAGCTTCTGCCTGGAGGGCACTGGTTCCTGGGCAATGCTGAATCCCTCTGCAACATGATTGTTAAAGGGCCGTGTCTGCCTTTCGTGTGTTTGAAGTACACATTTATCTTCTGTCCTGGGCTGTGCATACCTGCTGGTCCCGGGGACTTATGGGAATAGGATGGGGAGAAAGACAGAGTAAAGGGTATGTAGCAGCTTCTACTCTGGTTTATCTTATTTCTTACCCTTACCGTAGGGTGGCATGGCAGAAGTGGGGAACCAACCTCCGTTCCCTACCTACACATGAGTGTGGCCTTGGAGGTACCAGAAAAGCAGGGGACACAGCACTCCAGGCAGCCATCTTTAAACCTCCAGGCACATGTGTCTTACACAGTCTCGCTTCTGCTTTTTTACCTGGCATTGCAGGTTCCAGTGTATACTTTACGATAAAAAAAAAAATACAATGGTTGAGATAGGTGACACAGAGAAGACACCATTCAGAGCATTTAGCCAGGGAAGTGCCCATCAGAGGCCTTGAAGACAGCCTGACAGGTGGAGCTGGGCCTGAGTTTCTTTGGAAGGTGGACTCAGTGAGTCATAGCCCTGCATGACTTGCATAGCCCTGCCCACCAGCCTCCATTAGGCAGATCTTCCCCAGCCTCCATTTTTCCAGGGAAGGATTGAGACATCTGAACTTTCCTTCTTACTCACAAACAAACACACCTGTCCCATACAGGTGGCTAGGCATCTTGTACGGGACAGTGCATCTTCTGGGACCTGGCGAGGAACTGAACGTGGTAGTGTCTGAGTAAGAACGTCTTGTGTGAAGAATGCTCTGAGCACAGCAGAGTCAGTGCATGGCCTCTCCAGGGCAGACATGCACACAGACATGCATGTCCTGCACACAGCGTGGAGATGAGGCTAGAGCTTCCGACTATTTCTCGGTGGACCTAAGGCGTTCTTGTGGCGAGTTGCTACAAAGTGTCAGATTGCTAGATCACAGAGTCATAAATGGATAGAAACAATCCTCAGAGCCACTGGCGTAGAGCGTCCGTTAGAGCAACAGTAGCTCCCGGGTGGCTGATGCTTCTCTGGAGCAGTGACTTTAGGTTCATTGTGGGAGAGCAGCGTGGGAACTTTCACCCCTGATTGCTAAGGGAAGCTTCCATTTGCATCAGGCTGTTTGCTAACCTCCTCAGTGGGCCCTGCTGGCTCTGCTGCAAGCCTGTGGCCATGTTAGATAAGGACTTTTTTCTAAGCGGTGTCCACACTCGGCCGGTGGGAGCCTTTGACTCAACTCTGCTTGCCGGTTATCTCGACGAGCAGAATGCCACAGACACACGTGTTGATTTGTAATGTTGGTCTCATTTCTCTGGGATACTCTCTTTTCGTCTGTTCCCTTCATTCAAAAACTGACTTGAAGAGGTTTCTAAATGTGCCCTTCCTAAATATACCTATGTTTTCTGTCTCTGTAGTCTATTTTTGTTGTTGTTTCTTTGCTTGCTTTTTGTCTCTGCCCTGACGCTGGATCTTTATTAGACTGTAAGAAAATCTTATTGTGGTTTTTACTCTGGTTTTTTCCTAAAATACAAGAGAAAAATACCTGAGTGGTGTACTAGAAGTATCACTACACTAGTTCCTGGATTTTAGCACTGAATAACTAAGGTAGTCATCGTACTCTTCTGTGGAGACTAGAACTGGAGAGCTCCAACTCTTATTTTAAGTTCGAGAAAGGGCTGTGTGTGGATGTGTGTGCACATATTCCCGTGTGTGAGCATGCATATATGTGTACTTATGTTTGGATTTTGCACCTGTATATATCTAATGGCATATTTGTTGTACAAGTTGTGTATACATGCCCATTCATTACATGTATGTGTGAAGGAGGGTGTGTATGTGGGCTGTGTGTGTTGGGATGTTATTTTCCTGTGCCTGTATCTATGCCTGCACCTCCGTGTGTCTAAATATGTAGGGGATGTGTGCCAGTATTCATTTGCGTGTGGACATGAGCATGTCTGTATGCACGTCTAGGTATTGTGTGTTGTCCCCCAGCTCTCTGCTAAGCCCCTGGTATGATTCCCTATTCTTACTTCCCTTTCTGTCAGTTCTCCATAATTCTTTGATTTCAGTTAGGCTGATGTCTTGGGCAGCTTCCTCTTTTCCTGTATTCCTATATTTCAATATTCACCCTCGTTCCTCTTCTCAAGCTCTTACCATACAGTCAGGAGGATGTGGAAACCCAGTTACAATATGACACACAACACAGTGTCACAATCACTGAGCATAGCCCTACCTCCTGGGGATAGTGATGTTGATGGGCTAGGAGAGGCCGGGAGGGACGAGGACAGATTAGAGAAGCTTGACTCTGGAAGCTCAGGGCTTCCTGCTCCATAGCTGCTGTTCCAGAAGTGTTGTGACCAAAGGAGGCCATTCTGTACCTTTCTCCAATGGCAGCTGGGGTTCATGCATCTGCCTCAGAGGGCAGAGCCTCCCCGTCATTGCCTCATAATCCTGCTTTTCCTCCAAAATGCCTGTTGACTCCCAACTTCCCTATTTCTGCCTGTGGGGTGTTAAGGTCTCCTCCCTTGGAGGGTTCCCTATCCCTGAGCAAGTCCCTGCTAAGTGACCCACTGAACAAGCATCTCAGACAGTCCTTGTTGCCTGCAAACTCCAGTTTCCAGAGGGCCCTAGGATGGCTCCCAGCCTCCTACCCCTCCACCCTGGGATCGCAGAACACTGTCTCTATAACTCTGAGCAGGTAGAGGATCATTTACATGCCCACCTCAGATCTCTCCCTGGCGTGTCACCTACATGATTTCTGACAAGCCCCTAGGAAACCAGGGCCCATGGCCCATTTCTGCTGGTGCTCCTGGTGGCTTTTGGCAGTGGCTACTGCATTTGTGGTGTTCCTGTCATGCTGGTAGGTTAGAAACTCTGGAGGTAGAAACACATCTTCCTCTTGCAAGGTCTCAAGTGACCCCCCCCGTGGGGGGTTGTGAACATACTTCCGGAATGCCTGCATTCCCTACTGATGTTTGGCCTTGTTTCATCAACTATGAGAAACAGAAGGTTTATAAAAACCCACGTCAGGGCTTAGGGGGTGACCTGGGAGGAGTGTGCTCAAAGGTCCCATGGACTTACAGAACAGCCATAACTTGCTGAATCTCACTGGAGCCCCTGGGCAGGTCTGTTGTCTGTGAGCCTTACTTCTCTCTCTAGTAAAATATAAGGGATGTTAGGGGGTGTTTTCCTAAGGGTTGTTTAAGGACTAAAGAAATGCACAGTAGATGCTCAACCTAGCTCCCTCGCCTAGAGGAAGCTCCCAGAGGAAGCTTCTTGGAGGACTGCGGGGGAGCCGGTGGGAGATGTTATGTGCACAATGCATCTGATTTCTAACTGGGAAGAGCACATGACTTGAACTACTCATTTCTATCCATTTCCCAATAAATGCTACTGAATCATAAAAGGAGAAAAACAGGAAAGGAAGAAAGAAATTCTCTCATTTCCAAGAAGTGCTAATGATAAGAAAGACAGGACTTTTTGAGATGCCCTGATCCTGGGAAACTGCTGGTCCCTACTAGGAAGAACATGTGGCATTTGTAGGTTCCTCCCGAGAGACGTGACATTTTGTTGAAAGTGCCAGTAACCTAGGGCTTTCTAAGTAATGAGCTGAGCTCAGGAAAAGGTAATGGCACCTGAACAAAAGGGCAGCCAGCATTTCCTGAGGGCCAGGTGTCTTCTCTGCTCTCTCAAGAGACAATTTTCTGGGTCTCCTCGTGAGGAAGCTGAAACATGGTGATGTCCTGTAATTCTTCGGTCCCACAGAAATGATAGAGGTGGGCTTCTGTGGGCCCATTTCCATGGCAACTTCCAAAGCTTGGAGGCCAGTTGCTAGGGCCATGTTCATTGCTAACACCTGAGAGCTTTGCTGTGATGGCCAACCAAGATAGGATGTGCTTAGCATTTGCCGCGCTCAGTTTTTATAAGGGGAGACCAGAAGAGAAATAGAGGAGAGGAAGGAAAATAAGAAAATGGAGAACGAGCCTTAAAGATCTCCCTACAAAAAGAACCATACAATGCAAAGACTTGGCTAGGCTGACGTTAGCAGTTAGTTGTCACTAGATAGTAAAGGACTTGAACTTTCTGTGTGCCCTGCCCTCTCAGCGTGTGAATTAACGTCATGTGAACTGCAGCAGGTGGCAGAATTTCATAGGAGGGTTCTTCATTTCCAAGCCCCTGGTCCCAAGCTCACAGGTGCTCACGGCCAGCTCTTACAGATACCCTCTCTGCTCCTCACTCTCTGAGCCGGTACCTGAGAAACAGGCTTTCTGGGGAGAGCACATGGAGAAATAACCAGGGCAGAACTAGGGCTCCATTGCTTCCTGCAACGTGTGGCGTTGTCAGGAGCCTGCTAACCATCCCCCACCCCAGTTTCTCAGCCTGAGTGTGGCTCAGTACCTTTCCACAGACAAGTGCCCACCCAAAGGCATGTGCTGTGAGCTAGCACCAGGGCACGTGGCCTAGAGGGCGGCAGCAACAGGTGACAGGCGTCCTTCCCGTCACTCTGCCTTCTCGCTGAGTCACTCTTTGCTTGGAATTTTGACAGGGACCCGTTGGGCTTCTGGAAGGGAGGGACATCAGAGGATCCACCCTCTGTGTGTCCCTGGAGAGATTACATTATCTCTGGCCTCCCTGAAGCTGGGCTTAGGCTTCTGGAATCTTTGGGGCTGACACAAAGCCAGTTCTGGGGATGGGACAGGATGGCCGTGAATGTAAGCAGAGCCCACAAGGAGGTAACCCATTTGGTGTCCTCTTCTGAACACTTTGGGACTTAAAGTGCTCAGGTTCACTTGGCATACGTCCCCTCATTTTACGGACTGGCATATCCTACACCCCACCAGTGTGAGAGCTGTCCACTTCTGAGCTATATCTAGGAAGCCAGGTCAAGTGGAGCAGTCCACATGTTTACAGCCCTACGTTTTGCCAAGTGGTAGTTGGCACTAGCAGACAGTTCAGCTTGTTGCTCTTGGAAGCCTGTTGCTGGTAAGGCCGGTCTACCGCCTGTGTGGAACCTCTTTGCTCAGCTCACACAGCCATAGACGGAAACGCTCATTGATTGGCTCATACCTCACGACTCTGATAATGACTAGACTTGTCATGCGTGACCCTTTCAGGCTGCCGTCCTCCCATGCCTCTCCACTTGTCTGGTGAACACAACTACTCCTGTGCCTCACGGTGGGTGCCTCTGGCTGTGTCTACCCAGCCCTTCTGGGACCTGGATGTTGGAAGATAACCCCAGAAACCTCCTGGTGTCCCTCCTGCCATCTGTAATTAGTGCACTGGTACATGTTCTAGTTGTCCAGCAAGGTCCCCCACATAGTCTCCACCCTCAGCATACTGGCAGTCTGGTAAACATGTCTCTCACTACACTGAATTTCAAATGGGATGGGAAATAAATATTTGCAGGAGGATCTTCAGGTCATCATTATGGTAACATCTTCTCTTACGCATAAAATCTTTTAACTCAGATCCAAGACCTCAAATGACGTCATCCTGCTGTGGCACACCGGCAAGCACCTTTCTCGTGACTATCCTTCTACCTCCACTGTGTTCATCTTACTCATCAGAGCATCCCTTTTCTCTGTCTTCAAAGTTTTCATTATTGGGTTTGGAAAGATGGCTTGGTAGTTAAGAGCACTGACTGCTCTTCCAGAGGACCTGGGTTCAATTCCCAGAACCCTCAAGGCAGCTCACAACTGTCTGTAACTCCAGTTTCAGGGAATCTGGCAGCCTCACACAGACATACATGCAGGCAAAACACAAATGCACATAAAAACAAATAAATCATCTTTTTTTTAAAAAAGAAAAAAAAAGCTTTAATTGGGGTTTTTTTTGGTTTTTTTGTTTGTTTGTTTGTTTGTTTTGGTTTTTTCCGAGACAGGGTTTCTCTGTGGCTTTGGAGCCTGTCCTGGAACTAGCTCTTGTAGACCAGGCTGGCCTCAAACTCACAGAGATCCACCTGCCTCTGCCTCCCGAGTGCTGGGATTAAAGGCGTGCGCCACCACTGCCCGGCAGCTTTAATTGTTTGAATCTTCTCTTGCTCACATGGTTCTTCTTGAGTCACAGGAATGTCCTCAAGGCCCTTCTGCATTCTTAGTACCATGCAGCTAAACAAGTCATGTTCTTGTTTAAAATGTAACACTTTTCTAAAAATACAAAAGAAGCATGAAGCTTAAAGCATTCGGAAAGTATCTCTAAGCTTTTTTTTCCAGCCCACCAGATTTAACTTTCCAGATTGTGAGTCTGTATGACCCTTGGTCCTGACCTAGCTGTCACAGACTTGATGCTTAAGAGAAGGGGGAGAGAAGATGAGGGAACTTACAAATGTCCCCGTAATGATGACTGGAAGATCCTCCTGTAAATATTAGAACAGTCGTTGTTACTCTCTGCTCTTTCCTTGTACTCTCTAGAGAAAACTCTGAATCCATCTCTTTCTAAGCCATCCATTGTTCTATCAGCTGGAGCTTTGTCTAGCCTAATTTGTTCGCTGTGATAATTTAATACTGCATTAATAAAATATAAACAAAAATAGGACAGGGATTGGGATGTAATTTACTCTCAGAGTCCTTGACTCACATCTTCAAGGCCCTGGGTTCTGCCATCAGCGGTGAATGTAAAATCCAGGTGTGCTACATCAGTGCAAGGGCGGCCCTGCCCTCTTCCCCTGTTGTTCTCTACATTGTCTGCTCTGGAAGCAAATCTGGAAGGTGGAACTGGGAGCAAGACAAAGTGGTGCTGGGAACAACCCCAGTGTCAATCTACCCAACAGCCTAAGACACAGAGACGATCGCCTTAAGCTTCTCCCAGGTGGGGCTAGTCCCATTCAGAGGGTTGGCACAGAAGGCCACTGCCAGGGTTTTAGGAGCTGGAACGCACAAATGGTGTTGCCCTGACTCCATTGTCTTGGGTGGGCTGCCGAGCTGTCTTCCCGCTGTTGTTCCCATCTGAGGAAGGTGGCAAACGGTAGTTGGGTGTAGCCAATGCCATGGGCCCACGGGATTCTTTGTGGACGAGAAGATAAGGCATTATCTTCCCAGCCTGTGGCTTTGTGCCGAGCACAAAGCTAACTACTCGTCTTTGCAGTGCGAGAGTCAGGCCCTCGGAGGATTATCATGAATAAGCATGCAAACCTGACAGAGCAGATGGGATTATTCCCACTTGGCGGATAAGGAAAGTGAGCTCCCATAGGCAGCACGTGAGGCACTTTCCAGCCAGGAGGGCAAGCCCAGCATGGATGCCTCCACGGACTTGGTGGGGTCAGCTGCCTCTTCGTTCCACGAGATCATGGCCGCCTTGGTTTCCTGCAGACTTGTGAATGTCTGAGTTCAAGGACACCCATAACCAAAGAAATCCAGAGGGTCCGATTAAATTGGAGAGCCAGGGGACAGTAGTGAATGACACTGTGTGAAAGTAATGTCAAAAATTATCTTCTCTATTTTTGACTTTGCTCTAAATATACTTGTGTCCTGGAACTGCATGTGAAACCCAATGTTTTCTGCCATTTCTCAGTTAGTTCAAGTGGGTTTCTGAAACCAGCCAACTATTGTGGTTATTAGGTAGGGAACTTTCTAGTCCAATCCTGTCATGGGTACCCTGTGCCTCCTGTCCATGCTGCCAAGGGGACACTGGGTGCTGGCCAGTCATGGCCTCTTTCTGAGCATGCCTATGACCTGAAATAGGCTCAGGTGAAGACCAAAGGCTATCGTCAGAGAGAGACGGGGTGGGACATAGGCTTCCGAAGAAGCATCTCCAGGCTACGGTCCCAAAGCAGGCCTTGAGATTCCATAATCCTGTGAGGACCAAACACAGAGAGATGGGAGAGCGGGAAACCCAGTTCTCCAGAAGAAATGATCTGGGTATCTGTGTCCAATCGCAAAGTCCGCTAAGTCACTTGAGCACATAAGAATTACAGATCCAGGCTGGGGCTGTGGACGTGTGTAGCTAAATGGAAACCACAACATTTACAAACACGGGTAGTTGTGAGCTTTGATGGTTGTGCATTTTCTCATGGTTCATCCCTCTGTTTACTGAATAGTGTGATCTGCCAAGAGATTCCCTGATAGCAGTTGCCAGGGCTAGATGAATTTTGACACAAGCTCCCTGCTCACATTGCTCTGTAGGCTGTTGGGGCGTTTGGAAGTTAGATGCAGTCTGTAAAGAGCAGTAAGGAAGATGGCAGCCTGAGCCTAACAGACAGATGCATTGGGATGGAAGTCTGAAGGCCACAGCCTACAAATGCACACACAAGCCAGACAGATGCACGATGGTGAGCAGGGAGCACAGGCAGGAGGTGCCACAGACCACACAGCCTTGGCTAAGCAGCGGCAGGGGTGGTGGCAGTGGCTTCATGGAGGTGCTGGGGGTGTGCATGGTTGGAGAGCGGTGGGGGGGATGGGAAATGAGGGTCATTGGAAAAACTGGGGTGATCATTGGACTTTGCAAGTAGTGGTGGAGGCGCTCCGATGGATTGGATTAGCTAGGCCCTTGTTCACTGATGCATGTGGAGATGGAGGAAGAAAACTAGGCCTTGGGAAGACCAAAGGGTGAATTTGGAGACAGGCAACTGTCTGGGGCCTGGGAGGCAGAGGAATAGCAGGCAGGATGAAGCCCATTCTGTTCTCTGGGCCCTGGCATAGTACCGCTGCCCTCTCTTTCCACATGTGTGTGCCTGGAGCTGTTCAGGACATCAGAACCTGCCCAGCAGGACCCTTGAAGTCTGGATCGGAAGAGCTGGTTCCCCAGGGGAAGAGGTGTGACAGCCTCACGGCGGTTCTAACCTGCATCTGGGTGAGCGGTGGAAGTCGCTTAAGTAGGTGTAAGACCACACACACCAACGCTCCTCTGCTCCGTGTCTGTAGGCAGACCATGGAGCTTCTTTGTATTTTAGCTGTCTCTTTGCAAGGCTGGAACCACAGCATCTTCTATAAGTGAAGTCAGCTGGCTAGTGTCCTCTTTGGGTGAGAAAGCCCTGAGCCACCTAGCCAACAGGGAGGATGAGAAACAAATGTATCCATCTGTGAAGTCTGTAGATTCTCAGAGGATCCACATCGGCTCCCCCCTACACTCCTGGAGAAGGATGCCTACAGTGTCTGTGGGGACCTAGAGCCCTTTGCAGCCCCAACCCTGTCACTCTTGCTGACTCAACCACACGCACAGGCTGCCTGCCCCTTCTGTAGCTCTGTAGGGAAGGCCGAGGTCGCTGTGAAGGGTAGACAGGTCAGTAACAGACTGTTGACTTCCCCGTGGCTGAAGGGTTAACTGACGTGACTTAAAGAGTGGGGTGTAGGCCGGGCGGTGGTGG
>JAQHUG010000046.1:4682068-4692680 GCA_028555095.1 Dicrostonyx torquatus | reverse complement strand
TTTTTCGAGACAGGGTTTCTCTGTGGCTTTGGAGCCTGCACTGGAACTAGCTCTTGTAGACCAGGCTGGTCTCGAACTCACAAAGATCCGCCTGCCTCTGCCTCCCGAGTGCTGGGATTAAAGGCGTGCGCCACCACCTCCCGGCGCAAAGTTACACTTTCAAAAAATGAAAAAAAAATGTATTTTGTGATTCTTAAAAGACTTGTAAAAATTCTCAGTGCAGCCAAGAGTGAAGGCAGATGTCAGTAATCCCAGTAATCAGGAGGCAGAGGCAGGTGGATCTCTGTGTGTGTTTTAAGGCCTGCCTGCTGTACATAACAAATTCCAGGACAGCTGAGGCGTCAGAGTGTAATCCTGTCTCAAACTCTGTTTTGTTATCCCCGCCATTTCATAAAACACTAGCTTAAAGTTGGGGATAGACTGTCTAACAAGTGAGGGAAAAGTCAAAAGCAAATCAGGTTCCTCTGCCCTACCCATACTGGGACGAGCTGCTTCTGATGGCCTTCACAGACATCCCAGGGTAGAGTGAGCCTCACCTGAAGACCTCTGCAGAAGAACGAGCAGCCAGTAGCTGTGTCCTTCTTCCTGGAAGTGTTGTCAGATGGCATGATGGTCAGCCAGCTCCCAGAACACAAGGCACTCTCAGTGACCCATGAGCTTACCTCTCCTGTGTGTGTGAGGAATGCCAGACTTAGCGGTGAGGGCCACACATCAGGCATAACTAGGGCGATGGTATTCGCAGCACCCTGCAGGTTATTGGTCATTTGGGGAACTCTGTCGTAAATGCACTGTCACCCGATGTGACCATGTACAGGCGAATGTATGCGTATGCGTGTGTGTATGTGTGTGTGTGTGTGTGTATGTGTGTGAGAGCACTTACCCTGTGAATGTGTGTGCAGCTGTGATACCTTACACATTTCCCGATGCCTCACAAGCACCCAAAGAGGGCTGCTTGCAAAAGTGTGTCCTTTAAATTCTGAGAGCCCTATAGCTACCCATGGCCTTATATCTTCATATTTACATGTTAGATACCAAAATGGCAAATTGTAGGACTTCCTTTGAGCCCTTACTACCAAAGCAGTGATGGTGTCTACCTCAAAGGCCCATCGTGAGGACGTGAGGCTGGCTGTGAAAAGCGACTTGTAATGTACGTGACGTTCATAAGGGCCCCACTGAGTTCCCACTATAAGAGACTGGATTTCAGCACAGGTTGGCGTTCATAAGGGCCCCACTGAGTTCCCACTATAAGAGACTGGATTTCAGCACAGGTTGACGTTCATAAGGGCCCCACTGAGTTCCCACTATAAGAGACTGGATTTCAGCACAGGTTGGGGTTTTGCTGTGTTTGCCAAGACACACCGATTTATGAAAATATTGTACTAATTAATCATGTTACGGTGAGGGTGTGGAGCAGAACAGAGGACAACTTGCAGAGACTCGGGTATCAAACTCAGATCCTCAGTCTTGGCTGCAAGTGCCTTCACCCTGTGAGCCATTTTACCAGGCAACAAACTAATTTATGACGACTTTGATGGGATGCATGATGTTAACTTTAACTGTAGAGGTTTAGACCAAGAAGCAAAACAAGTAGATGAAAAGCGTGTGTCGTTTCCCTAAAGGGGACGTGACAACATCTCCTTAACTGTGTTTATACATTCTCCCCATAGTTTATCGTTTTCCGTGAAGAGGACTGAGAGGAGATAGCCCAGTGGTAAAGTACTTACTGTGAGCGCATGAGAGTCTGAGTCTGGACCCCTAGAACCCAAGTAAAATCCAGGCGTGGCAACAAACACGTAATCCCAGCAGTGGCAGGGAAAAGCCAAGGGGATTCTCTGAGCTCTTTGCTAGCCAGTATAGTTGAGCTGGCAAGCTACAAATTCAGCGAAAGCATTATCTATAATAATAATAATAATAGAGGGAGCAGTTGAAGAAGACATCAGACATTGACATCTCCACATACATAAACACGCATGTGAACACAACTGCACATGCACTATCCACATATATAGTTTCTCATGGGGGAAAAAGGGAAGAGTCTGTGGCCAAACAAATTTGAGAAACAATGGTTTAAGCAACGTTTGATAAATGTGTCTAGTCCTGGAGTTCTTGTCTAGTCCTGGAGTTCTTGTCTAGAACTGGAGTCTTGTCCAGGACTGGAGTTCTTCACCCTTTTTCCTGGTAAGTCAGTAGTTGACCCAACAAGTTGAATTTAACCAGCTGCATTGTGTACACGATTCTGGCTGCCACTCTTAGAAAGAAACCGAGTGTGTGTGTGTTCACCTGATGTGTGCACATGTATATACACACATACAGACACAGCATACCAAGACTTAGAAATAGGAACTCACCAGGAGCTGCCTGCAAAAGAGAGGGCCAACCTGGAGATCTGGTGCCCTTTCTGAAGGCGACTGCTCAGTAAGAAGCCTACAGGAATCCAGTCAACATGTAGACTGGAAACTTTAGTTTCTCTGGATACTTTCTAAGACAAAAACAAATGAATAGCCTGTGAGATGCATCTACCCCTGAGGAAACATGCTCGTGTGGAGATGTGTGCCCTCCCCGGAGATGCTGTAAGGTGGCTGGACTCATGGACCAGCCCTACTACATGGTTTCTCATTGTTCTAGAATGTCTTCAGGTACTTCTAAGCTGCTGAGCCCGTCGAAGCTTAGTCACACTGGTTCAGCGTGATGAAACGCTGAACTGAGACCCTTGAGGTCAGACGTCCTGTTCTGAGTAGTGACTTCTGTTGCCTGTATAAGACCAACAGTAACAAATTAGCAGCTAACTAGTGGTTTTACATAGTAATAGCCCTTTAAAAATAGCACTGTCTTCTAAACTTGTCCTGTGTGGTGATGATATTACAACCTGGCTTTCTTTTTGCCTTCTTTATTGCAGCTGCATATAGGGCTGATGGCTTTAGGGATTTTCATGCACTAATACCCAAATCTTTCTCCCGTAAGTATATGCTTGGCTTCTAGAAAACAGTAGCATGCGTTCATTTCATGGACAATTCCATCACACGCACGCCACAGCTTGCATGTTCCCTCATCAGCACCCTCCTTTACACTTGAAAAAAAAAATGCGATGAACCAAATGGTTGCCATTCTGCTCATTAACACCCACGATTGGTCACTGATTCAATAAAGTACAAAGATAAAGGGTGAGGGGGCTGTTTGATAGGTTTGGGGTTTTCTGTGTGTGAGAGAGAGACAGGGTCTCCCTATTAGCCCTGCCTGGCCTAGAATGTTCTGTGGTGCCCAGGCTCACCTTAACCTTGTGATGATCTTCCTGCCTCTGCCTCCCGGGAGCTGGGCACACCCATGCCCAGCTTACAAGTAGAGTTTTAAGAACATGAAATCGGAGCAATAGTGAAGGAAGAGCTAATGTGGCCATAATGGGTCTGTCCCTGAGAGTCTGTTCAGCAGGGTCCGGATTAGAGTTGTGATCAACAACCTTGTGGTCCATACTTCCTGCCAGCATCAAACAAACCAACATCTTTTCAGATAACTTGCGCAACTTTGTGTGACGGGAGGGGAGCACATTCTCCTTTTCTTGCTCTGGAGTGCTAACCTCAGAACAGAGAAGACAAAAAAATACATGGGTTTCCAGCCTGTTCTTCCGCAGTGGCTCACTGCATGAACATGCATACAGGCTAGCCTGCTCTCCTCTGAGATGTTGCACCAAAAACTAGATAGTAATTTTGTTTTTTAATGTATTGAGAGTTGAAAATGTATATTTGGGCAACCATAAGGAGTATTTTCAAGAATAGAGAAGCCTTTTTTCTTTTGTTTTTTAAGTATTTAATTTTATTTTGCATGCATTAGTGCTTTGTCTGCATTCACGGTGGGGTGAGGGTGCCGAATCCTCTGGAACTGTATTTACTTAGAGACAGTTCTGAGCTGCCATGGTTGCTGGGAATTGAACCTGGGTCCTCTGGCAGAGTAGTCAGTGCTCTTACCTGCTGAGCCATCTCATCTCTCCAGCCATGGCTTTTTTTTTCTTAATGCAAATGAAATTAATAACAAAAATGTTACAAGTTATTAATCCCTTTAGGTTTTCAGTTTTCAGGCTTTATATCAATAATTTTTGGCCAGGCGGTGGCCTTTAATCCCAGCACTTGGGAGGCAGAGGCAGGCGGATCTTTGTGAGTTCGAGACCAGCTGGTCTACAAGAGCTAGTTCCAGCGCAGGCTCCAAAGCCACAGAGAAACCCTGTCTCAAAAAACCAAATAATAATAATAATTATTATTATTATTATTATTATTTTGGGGTATTATGAAGCAGCACCAGAAAACAGACTGTGTGGATTCCACTTTGAGGAAAGATTTGTGTTTGCCTAGTGCTTCGGTCAAACCCAAGCGAGTACTCAACCACCAGAATCACGCCCTCCGACCAGCTTGTTGACATTGGGCTGTTACAACTGTATTTTTAATATTGAAGTGTCGGTAACAGTAAGGTCAGGTTCCTGAGGTCCTGTTAGCGGATACTATTCGGGAAGTACAGGATTTGGCATTTGGCAGTACCCGTCTATGTATGCTTAAGGTCAAAGACTAGATCGACTTATCCTGCCAGAATATAAGAAGTTTATTGGGTGTCACTCCTACTGATATCCCTGGGGTTCAGGTTTGCTTCTTCAGTGTAGGCGTGTGTGCACACATGCGCATCCTTTACGTGTGAGTAGTCGTGAGTGTGCCAGGGCAGGAATTCGTGTGAGTTTTGAGACAATCGATCTCATTTTTTTTTTCTGGAATGTTTTGATACGTCAGATGCTCGTAATAGTAAAACAGCACATTCTAATTTAATGTTGTCATTAAAACTGCGGAAGGGGCAGAGCCCGACATAACCTAATGTTCAAGCAGATGGCTGAGGTTTTCCGATGGAGAAAGTGCTGCACTGTACAAATGACAGTGGGAAATTTTCTGAGACAGTGTAGATGTTTTCATGTATTTCATGTCTATATACTTGTAAAAATTAGCTCATAGTACTATCTCTTTTTCTTTCTCTCCCCCCCCCCCTCAGCATCCCTAAGTTGTAAGTACCTTTCTGGAACAAATGGATAGTTGATCCTCAAGTCGCCACCCAACAGCAACCAAACTGTTCTGGGCCAATATCGCCACCTTGTGGTCATGCTGGAGAACTGACCCATAGGCTCACGGGCACCTCCCTTGAAGTTAAAATAACCTCTATCCCACTTTGGGTCCCTAGATTTCTGAGAGAAATAGAAATATGCTTGACACGGCTCCTTTTGTGTAATTTTCAGCTATTCACTGAATCGTTTTTACCTTTGACTTCACCATACTTGAAAGTCTAAAATACCAAGTACAACTATTTCTAAAAAAATATACTGGATCAGATAGAAACCGTACTATTTTAACTATGTTTTAAGGGACATTAAGTTATATAAATTGTTCTAGCTAATGCTTACAATTTGTTTTATTTTGTTTTCTGAGACAAGGTGTCATGTGGCTCAGGCTAGCCTCGAGCTCCCCATGTAGTGGAAGATGACCGGGGACTCCTAAACCCTTGCCTCTGCCTCCTAATTGCTAGCATTATGGCTATGAGCCACAGACATAAATTTGAGACACATACGCAGGTGTCTCAAATTATCACTTGATTACCACAGACAAATCACAATATACCTTAAGTGTATTCCCCATTAGATTTTTGCTATCTTTATCTTAAATGTTAAGATTTTTTTAAATGTTAAGATTTCCTTTTTAAAATGTTAAGATTTCATTTGTATGGCCTAAACTCATGCTGAAAGGACAACTTCAGGTTTTTTTTTTCCTAGAAAAGTCACTAAGTTCCAAAACTATGTCTCCAGTAACTATGGAGATGCATTCTGAAAAGAAAAATGACAGCATAGCATCTGTGAGCCAGAAACGGCCAGTGTGCATTACACCTCTGCATTAAAGATGTTCAATTATTCACAAGGGTACAGCACAGTTGGCAGTGGAGCCAGGCCTCTGGACTCCTGTTGACCCGAGTCCCTTAGTTTCTCTGGATTGTTTGATTGGGGCCTTGGCACACTGGAGAAGCATTCCCTTAGGACAACGGGGTCACTGGGCTGGTGGGCCACCTCTCAAATACACAGTGATGAGGTTTTCATGTCTCCCCCATTTTAAGTAGCATCTGAGAAGCAAAGTAGCTTCTAATTAGGGGCTTGAAAACATCCATGTTACTATTAGCCACGTTTGGGAAACACTTACATCGGGCCTCGTCCACTATCTCTGAGTTGCTGGAAGAGCACGGGGCAGGCTGAAGCTAGAACCTTCCCAGGAAACACTTAGAGGACTCCATCCGTGTTCTATATTTAATCAGCTCAATGCAGCACTTTGCTGAGTTCCTCATTGTTCTAAGTAGTGGAGGAGGGATAGGGTTTTCGGGACACTTGCAAGTCTATTCCTCATATTCAGAGAGACTGCAGTGTTTCACCGAAGAAACGCCACAGCTGAATCGTTCTAAACAGAGTCCCCCATTTCCACGGGCAGCAATCTGGCGGATCTCTTCTACTTAGCTAGTCCCCACTTTGCATTTATCCCCAGAGATATGAGGGCCTTCCCCATCTCTGTGCAGAAATTCCCCACACTGCAGGGATCTGAAATTCCTCATGCTGACAGTGTAACTTGGGTCTCACCGAAACCTCTTCTCTCTGGCCATCTCAGACATCACAGACTTCCCTACTCAAAACATGGCCAGGAACGTCCTCAACACAACCACCAGGCTCCCAGAGCTAGAGCACTCAGCAGTTACCATTGGAACTCTTCTTATGCCAGGATAGATGTAGGGCCTGTTGTGAGTCTCTGCCTGGTTTCCACGGTCCTTGGCCACGCCCACAGGCATCTGCAGACACCGTATCTTTCTCAGAAACAAGAGCTTTCTGATGCTAAAAAGTTCTCATTACTGTTCATCCTCCCCTCACTATGGATCTCTCCCTACACAGCACACAGACATTGTGTAGGATTACATATTGTATATATAAATTATATATATTGAATTATATATATAAATGAAAATACTACCACTCCAGTAAAAGTCAGATCAAGTAAGTTTGAAATTCTTGCTCTGTGTCCTTAGTAGCCATCCATCTATCTGCTCCCCATACATCTCTTCCCCAAATTGTATTTGGTGCCCACACTGATGGCGAGACAATTGGTGAACAACTCTCGTCCTTTTGAGCTGCCTTTCTCTCTCGGTTCTGTCGCAGCTGGTGGCCATGCCATCTTGTAGGGTAGAAATGCCAAAGCCCTGCCTTCAGCTTCCCTAGTCACACTAGTGGTGCCCCCCCCCCGGTGGCTTTGAGGAAGCAGCCTGCTGGAGAAGGACTCTTCCTGGAGGCCTGAAGGTCACTGCCCATGCACCCTGCCATCCCAGCCGTTCCTGGGAAGCACCCACCTAGGCATTAGTGACATGTGCCGTGGAGTTCCCCCAGAGGATTGCACAGGAACTCCGCAGTTCTTATTCAAGCAGAAAAAGTGCCCATGACTGGCATGTGCTTCTGTGCCCTGTGTGCAGTGCCCTCAGGGAAGTAGGGTCACTTCCCTTTGACCAGGCTCCTTCACCTTAATGGAATCCAGCCGAGTCAGGGATCATCCCAACACATGTTCTTCTGCAGGGTGGCTTTTGTCCCGCTGTGGGTCCTTCTGGGTTAAACTCTTCACTGCAGCCCTGTGTCATAGCTGTCGTGGCAGGAGGACTTACTACAACAAGCTGTGTTTTTGCTCCAGGGTGTCTTTAGCTGCCTCAAAAAAAAAAAAAGATGAATAATTGCAAAATAACCAGAGATTGAGGTTGTTTTGTTTTTTTGTTTGTTTGTTTGTTTGTTTTGTAGCTTTATCATGCTCCCAAGAGAGCAAGTTTGATGTAGTCTATGGTCTGTCATTATAGCAAAACTTCCAGAGGCTGGGGACATATAGAGGTTCATTTTACTTGTACTTCTGGAGGAAGAGAAGTCAGGCGTGGTGTCCGCAGCTGGTAAGGGTCTTCTTCCCCCATCTCTAACTTGAGACACCGTGTGGCTAGACAGAGCACTTGTTCTAGCCCAGGCCTGTCTTCCTCATCTTAGAGAACACATTGTAGCCAGCTTTGCATTGCTAAGTGAAATACCCAAGGCAAGGAGTTTATAGAGAAGTTTGTACTTAGTTCTCACCCTGGGGGCTCCAGGCAAAGAGGGGGGATGTTGGTGAGAGCAGTCAACGGTAATGATGGGGCGTATGTGTCAGAGCAGACCATCCATCAAGTGTTGGGAAGTGGAGGGTGACTGGGAGAACCGAGTCCTGCAGCCCTGTCTGAGGGGGTACCACCAGCCACCGAGACCTCCCATAGGTCCTCACTCCGGGAACCAAGCCTTTAATGAATGAGTCTGTGGGTATTTACCCAAACCATAGCAAAGTGGGTACAGACACTGGCGAGTTTGAATCTACCCCCAAAAGACACAGAAGAATTCTGACACCCCAGAGTTCAGTGTCATTAAACACCATTATGTGAACAGCCATCTAGCTAGGATCTGGCCTCGGAGGGAAGTTGGAAGGCCTGCTGGTATGCAAAGTCTCAGATCAGAATCCTGTAGGGAAAAGCGTTTCTGAGAATTCCCCGCTTCAGAATTTCTCAGTGTTACTCATGGGCTGAGTTCAGCCTCGGAGTACATTCTCACTTCCAGGACCTCAGAGCCCATGTTCTGGTCTGCCCAACACATTTCATTATTCATCAGGAAATCATTTGTGCGAAGAGCTGATGGGATCATGTTGGCCATAAGTGGGTCCTGGGGACCACTGTGCTGCATTTGCCTCCCAGTTCTGCCACGTTCTAGCTATGTGACCACAGCAAGCTCTTTGACTGAACTGTACCTACGACAAAATACAGGATGGTAATGGCATGCCCTTGTTGAGTCCGTGTGAGAGTACGTGGCAAGGCAAGGGCCATTCAGTAACCAGAGATCTTGGACAAGGTAAGTGTCAAAAACACTGGTGGTGGGCAGACCGAGCCCTAGGCTGTGCAACCACTGTGTGTGGAGTAGGGTGTCACTTGCTGCGCCCCAATCCCCGTTAGCTCTTGCTTGCCTCATTCTCTCAGGCTGGCCAGGGCCATGGTAGTTCCTGGAGATGAACTACAGGATAGATGAGTACTGCAGCTTAGCGAAGCTGAGGTGGTTTAAGATCTCTGCACCCTTAAATAAAGGTGCCACGCCTCCAGCCAGCCACTCATTTTTTGGTGTCTGGACCTCAAATGTCCCAGTCTAGAGGAATTTGGTGAACAGACTCATCTGGCAGTCTGTGAACCAGGTGGGCTACTTAAACTGAATATTCTCCATTGTAAAGAGTCTATTCAAACACAGGACTGGAATCAACCCAGGATCTTGGATCCAGCAGGGCTGAGGAATCCAAGGGTACACACTTCAGGCATGCTCTGGGGTCGTGTCCCAGCTGCTTCTCTGGGACCAAGCTGAGAATTCTTGACTGAAAATGCTGTTCAAAACTTATGTCAACAGGGACTGGAGAGATGGACCAATGGCTAACCATTCTTGATGCTCTCGCGGAGGACCCAGACTTAGTTCTAAGAAAGCATCCACATTTGGTGGTTCACAACAGCCCGTTAGCTCTAGTTCCACAAGCCTGCACACGGTGTACATATGTAGATACAGGTACTCCCGCACACACACCAAATAAAAACAAATAATTATTTCTTAATTATGTCAGATAATCACCACACTGCTCCTTTTACTCAGAAAACACATACCTCCCCAACTCTCATGAGCCTGTAAAAACAGAGAGAAATGATAACTTCTGATATTCTCATACCGCTACAGTCTCTACTGGCCATTGCGTGTGGGATTCGTCACCGTACTGTTAGTGTTGCAGGAGAATATGTGTGCAATGTGTTAAAAAAAAAAAAGATAGGTGAATAATAAAACTCATGCAGGGAAGCAGAGTCAGAGGCGAGTTTTATCTTTGTTAACCTACAAACATCTTTCTGTTTCAAACACTCTCACCTGTTGCACTCAAAGACCGTTCCAGCTCAGCTAAGCCGCCAGCAAGCTGGAAGAGGAACTGCTCTGCCTTAGGGCGCAGGTTGAGGTGTGCCACTGTAAGATAAAAAGGAAGCCAAAAGCAGAGAAAGTGGAACTTGGAAAAAGGAGTTGGGAATCAGAGCTCCGAACAGCAAAGATTGTTCCAGATTTGTTGTGCGTGCTTGTAAAAAGAGGGCTTTTTCCATCTCGAAAACCAACTTCTTATGAGTTGTGCTAATGCTCACCAGTTTTAGGGAGGTTGACTGTGCGACCAGTCACTACCTACCACCAGGTGTTCTCATTGTGAGCACACAGGGTTCAACTCCAGGCCCCCCGCCACCCCGAGAAGTCCCACAAGCCCCCAGTGAGGTATGATCTATTTTAAATAGCCTCTTCCTGCTGGGCGGTGGTGGCGCACGCCTTTAATCCTAGCACTCGGGAGGCAGAGGCAGGTGGATCTTTGTGAGTTCGAGACCAGCCTGGTCTACAAGAGCTAGTTCCAGCGCAGGCTCCAAAGCCACAGTGAAACCCTGTCTCAAAAAACCAGAAAAAAAAAATAGCCTCTTCCTGCTTTACCAGATGCTCCTGTCCAGACCACCTGTGGTG
>JAQHUG010000046.1:4633425-4678965 GCA_028555095.1 Dicrostonyx torquatus | reverse complement strand
AAAAAAAAAAAAAAGAACTACATGGGATGAATAAACCTGTCAGGCACAGATTCCGAAGGATACCTCATGTTTGCTACACACTTTCCCCAACAAATAGTGACTAAGTACCTCAATATACTAAGCTTTTCCTTCAGTTACGCAGCAGATAACTTCCAGAAAGAGGTACATACGACCCACCGTATCAGGCCTGCCAGGAAGAGATTTCCCCCTCAGAGTTTGCTCACGGCTGATTCCACAGTCTATCTTCATATAAGTGAATAGACAAAGCCACAGGTGGTGATTAAGAACCCTGTTTAGCCCACTAGGTTTGGATAACTAGACATGACAGACGGGTGAGGTAGAGTGTGTCAGCGGAGGTCTGTGTGTCACACTCCTACGTTTACAGCAGCCAGTTGGAATGCTTCCCCAGCCTGAAAGAAGCTGTGGGTCACTTGGAATCTTGAGAAAATGCAGATTCCAATTCAGACCCCAGACGAGTTTGAAGAGCAGGCACTCCCAAGAAGTCCCCAAGAACACCGGGCATGAAGTATCTCTGGGGACATGCTTCTGAGGAACAGACAAGAAGCAGAGCTATCAGTGTGGTCTCTCCGTTATGTAGGACATGATGCCCCAGTGGGCAAGCTAGGATGTACTAAGATGTACTCCAGAGTCTCCCTTCCCTCTGCCATTGACCTCTGTGCAGTCATCAAAGCTCATGGCTTCCCTGCCCCCTTCCCTGGTAGACACGGACCTCAGAGGTGTAGCCCCAGCTCTGCTCCTCTCACTAAAAGAAGTTCCAGTGCTGCCATTTCCTAAATGGCTTGTGGGCAGCAGTGTGTCACTCCCCCTTGGGTGCTCAGTTGGCCTCATAGTGGATTCAAGTGTCACAACCTCAGTGTCCCCACCAGCACCTCAGGGTGAGTAGGAGCATCATCGTGAGGTGATAGGAAAGCTGCAGGAAGTGTAGCAGGCCCCTGCCCATAGCATTAGTAGTCTGGATAGTAAAGACCAAAGAGGCCTGAGGAGATCAAAAATTCTGGCCCACTGTGGTCTGCGGCCTAACAGGCACAGCCAAGGGCATGGTCGCTACACAGCTATTCTTGGATGCCATACTTTTTTAAAATCTTCCTTCTGCAGACATACCCTCAAAAGTTCTACCAGTTTAAAAAAAAAAAAACATGAAGATACTATTTATTGCCCAAGTAAGTTATCCAAAAGGTCTCAAACATTTTGCAGAACACCTCTTCATGAAAAGTGTGGAGTGGCTGGGATGAAAATGAAATTTAGAACTTTGCAATATCTAATTCCTCATCCCAGTTAAATGTAAGTAGATCCAAGCTTAGAGAAACTTGAATGTAGATACAGTATCAAGCCATTGTCCTTCAAGAAACAGGCCATGGCCACTGGCAACAAAGAGAGAGAGAGATGGGCTGTGTCTTAAGATCCAGCTCTTTGGACACACCCCCTTATGGGTAACACCTCCGTTGAGTGGAAGTTGTGGTCTGTTTGGGGAATGTGATCTTTAAGACCCCACCCCTCCATGGACTTCACGTTCATGCCCACACAAGCCATTGGAAAGCAATGGATTTGCAGTAAGCCTGCCTTACCTTGCTTTGTGGCAGGGATTAAGACACCAGGCAAGCAGTGCCCATGAAGATACATTGACTCAAGTGAGAAGACAAGTCTCAGTCTCCTCAGAATGCCGGCCTTCCCTTCCTGTAGGAGGGAAATGAGTCTCCTGAGCATGTTTGTGCCATGGGCTTTCCTGTACAGGCCTACCCTCTCTGAGTAAGAGCTGCGGTATTAGGCATGGTCAAGCTCACCAGCTGGGTCTTCCTCATACGCTGGTCACTTTTTTTCCCCCATTCATCCTATTGAAATGGAACTCTTGGTGAACACAGTGTCAGCTGAGTTGGGCACTTGGGACCCAGACTTGGCGATGGATAGTGAGCTGCTTCAGTGTCGGAGTCCGGAGGCCTCCACTTCAGTTATGACACTCCAGCTCCTTGACTTGAAACACCATCTTTCCGTTCAGCTGAGTCTAATCCAGATGGGGATTTTGGAAAACGCTGAATACATACTGATTAGTATGAAGGCCCCTCTGACTGGCCTACAGTTCTTTAAATGTCATTGTAAATTAATTTTAACTTTTATGTCTACACTGCCCACTGAAAAAGACTCAAGAGGTAATTAGGAAATCCAAACACCAATATTGGCATTAAGGTCTAACCTGGCCTGAGTTTCAGCAGCTCCCCTTGAGCTGTTCCTCAGTCTCCATGATAGACAGTCTCTTCTTCTGCATTAGCCAGTTGGGAAAATGTTAATTAGGTGTTTTTTTTAACACATTGTTTATTCTTAAGAGATATGTGTCTCGGGACATATATTTCCATATATAATAATCTTTTAGATGTAGATTCTTCTCTTCCAAAGAAGCTTTTATGAGGAATGTGACAAACACAGCACTCCGAGAGTTATCACCTGAGTTAGTGCTAAGACCCGTGACTACCCGGCAGGACAGTCCACACTCGCTATTCATAAGTAGAATTCCTGCACCTTCTCCAGACCCGGGGTATATAAGCTGCAGCTCTTAACACTGCAGGGACGCTAGGCTATCTCAGGCACAAACTGAGGAGCCTCCTTGGAAGACTCCTTCAATGGCAGCAACATCTGTCTGTACCTGAACTGCAGCCTGTCCAGTGCGGACATAAAAATGAGTGTGAGGGAAGGAACGGGCAGGAAGTCTCAGGGTAATGCATTGTGCAGGAGCCCGGGGATTCCCTCTGCAGGACAGGCCGTAGCTGCCCTGTTTCTGAAGTTCTCATTGTATTCAGTCTCACTCCAATCTCCCTCTCACCCTCGCACTCTCTCTGGCTGTCTCTCTCCTGATTTGCCTGCTTAGGGACAGACAGGTAATGGAGAAGAAATTGAAAGGGAAAATACAGGGAAAATGTAAATGAAAAGAAGTTATTATAACTGTTATAATGAAGTGCCTTTCATTTAAATATAAGAATGTAACGCTGAAATGAACTTGTGATCCTGAAATGCATTTTTAATGAGTTTCCTTTTTATTTTGCTGCTTCAGTGGCATATTTTAAAGACCCTTTGAAAAAAGCCACATTAAAACCCCACCAAATGCCACAACACGCAAAATTGGATATTGGTTTATTCCAAAACTGCTGATCAGGAAGAGTGACTCCTCATCACAAAATGTTGCAGTCACTTTATTTAAATGAGTTTGAATTTGCATTGTGATGTGCCATTCTGATTTAGGGGGAAAAAATTAGATTTTCAGATCAAATTGACCCAGCCAGTGAAGCGTTAAGTAGCTGGCAGGTTTAGTCTAAAAGCCTCGTGTTCTATCAAACCTGCAGCCGGTGGAAGTCACCGAGCCCGTGGGGAACAACTTTTTTGCCGCCGTCCTTCTCACAGGCTACCCTCTTCCCTTCTCGCCCAGGTGAGCGGCCCTTCCAGTGTAACCAGTGCGGGGCCTCCTTCACCCAGAAGGGCAACCTGCTGCGCCACATCAAGCTGCACTCGGGCGAGAAGCCTTTCAAGTGCCACCTCTGCAACTACGCCTGCCGCCGCAGGGATGCCCTCACCGGCCACCTGAGGACACACTCGGGTAGGTCTCCTCGGCATGGCGGGGATGCCAGGCCTCGGCCATCTCAGTAAGGGGGCCCTCGGTCATGTGCTCCGTGTTCCCAGTCACTACCCTTCCGTTCCACCCAGTCCACAGCCCTCTGGGGGTCTCGGCCTCCTACATGATGGCCTGCTTGCCCTACTGAACCAGGGGACGTGGGTGGGTGTGAACACGGAAGGGGACCCCACCTCCATGGTGCGGTTCAGAAAAGCCTTCTCCCTCCCACCTTCTCGGGTAAGTGGGAGTTTTCCGAAGTGCTCTGCTCTTGCCCTTAACCTTCCAAGCACATCTCTTTAGGCTCACTCATTGCTATGCCACACCTACCGCTGGCTTGTGTAGAATATGTTGAGTAGCGGCAAATACACATACTTTTCCCAGCAGAGAGGCCGCAGACAGGTTGGTCAGACTACACCAGTCCAGGGCACACTGTCCCAGCCAGAGAGTAGCTCCCGTGCCAGGAACCAGCAGAGGCTTTGATGGGACTGGCCCATCTGTGGAGCTGTCAGCAAACTGTCAAAATTTTCAGCAGAAAGCAAAATTTCCCTGTCAGGATGTCCCAGATACTCTGGAGTCTTGGCACCCAGTCTACATAAATGCTGGACAATTGTCCACATGTTCTCAAACTGTCACACAGACTCGTTTTCCATTAGATCCCATCGTCTGTCTCTTGGGTGGCTCCTTACCCAGTCAACATGGTGGAGCGTGCACATTTGCCCCCATTCTGTCCTGTCGTGTGGTGTGGTGTGCTACGCTGTCTTTAGGAGCACTAGGTTGATGGGCTTTGTCCCTGCCCTCAGAGAGTGCCCCGGCTCAGCCAGCCATCACTCTGTCATTGTTCAGCGGCTTCTCTGAGCAGCAGCTGCACCCTTGAGACAGGGGCTATGCAGGAGGGAGGCCCTCATTCCACCTACTCCCCACTGCTACCCTCTTCTCAGACAGGAAAGATGCGTTTCACAGTGTAAGTTACCCGTCTCTTTGCCCGCCTTTCCTAAGCCCCTCAACAGCATCCTATGTGTGTGTGCCATGGAAGAGTCTGAGGGTTTCACAGAAGCAGAAAGAAAAGACAAGCTGTCCCGATAGGAGGATCAGGAGAGAATCCCACAGCAAAAGGACTAGACAACATGTTCGGCCTGAGTTTGACTAGGGGAACTGAGTTTGCTCTAGGGGAAACCCTAAACAAGTCAGAGTAGGACATTACTATGGTGCACATTTTGACTGACAGGTGTTGTCCTAGACAGCTGTAGAGAAGGAAAAGAGCTGAGTCCAAGAGTTGTCTCCCCTCTGGTCTGCTCCCCTCTCTGACTGACAGCGAACATGCAGGAGACTTACAAAGCTTACAGCAGAAAGCTGTGATTGCACTAAGCTCTTTGGCCCTGCTGAGAAAGGTGCCGCCTTCCTCTGAGGAGCTGTTTTCTCAGAGGCTAAGACAGGGGACCAACACTTCCCTGTCCTAGGTAGGACACTAGCTCAGAGCTGACCCCAGGCTTTCTGCAAGGAATGAGAAGAAATGAAGGCTTCCTGAGATGGGGGTAGCACTGTCTACATGTAGTAGTGATTATGTGTGCTCTACCAAGTGAGGGTGGTGCCAGGGGCGGAGTGACATACAGTCCTGTGTAGGTGTCAGGTGTGAGACTTGTACAGTCCACGCCATGCTAGCTGGGGACTAAGAAAGCAGCTGCCCATCTGTCATGTATGAAAAGACATGTAAACACAATCAGCAGACACCATGCTCTCAGGTTGGCAGCAAGCACAACTTCTCAAGCCAGTGGGAAATGCAAAGGCCTACTTTACAGCTGTCCCCAGCCACAGCGTTATCGCTCTTTAATTCCCGGTTTGCAGGATAACTCTTTCCTGCATATCCTTAAACCATAAGATGGCGAGATGAAATCCTGTGAAATTGCCGCAGGGTTTGCGTTTTGCCTACATGCTTGCTCATTGCCTTTGAGGTATGATGGACTCCTCCTCCCATTAGAGGGGCCAATGACAAATAGTCAAACAGGTGGTGGACTCCCCCCAAGTTATCTCCGTCACAGGGTCACCAATGAACTGGTAGAGACAGCCGTCATAGACCTGGGGTGTCGATGACTCTGTTGTTGAAAATGCCCTTGATGCACACAGCTCTGGGAGAAAAGAAGCACTGTGTTTGCTTCTTCAAAGCGATTTTACCAGAACGACAAGGCTTAAAGGCTCCCAAAGGGTAGCTTATGTTCTTCCGGTGTGAGTGACCATGCCCATAGTCGGTTCACACATGGGATTGACTATATGGCTTTCCCTAGCATCCGGGGGTGGCCTGAGGTTCTAGACTCCAGTATAGTAAAGGAATTTGATATATACTTTTTTGGAAACTCCCAGCTTTGTTAGAGACAGTTTGGTTCTTGTGTTCTAACATTAAAACCAATCGTACACTGAGAAAAATCACTTATACAGGGGGCCATTTTGATTTAGTAAATCATTAAAGTTATAAATTTTTCAGGAAAGAACATGGAGTAGGTATTTATATTGCACTAATTTCTATGACAATAGAATATAAATATATAATTTTAGGCAGCATTCATTCATTCCATACTTCATCATATTTCCTAGTGTTTGGGGTGCCTCACGATCTCTAGACAAAAGGGGCTGGAGAGATAGCTCAGCAGTTGGTTGCTCTTCCTGAGGAGCCGGGTTTCATTCCCAGCACCAACATGGTAGCTCATAACTATGAGACTCCAGTTGCAGGGCATCTATCCCCCTTTGTGGCCTTTGAAGGCAGGCATCAGCCTTGCACATGGTGCACAGTGATACATGCGGGCAAAACACCTGTGCGCTTCAAATCAAAACCTGCTCTGGGTTCTGCAGCTGAAGCTTTGGTTTCCATGAGAAATTCTTCTTCGCAGCATCTGATCACCTAGGAAAGAGAGCTGAGTGACACCAGCTATAAGCCAGTCACCAAGCATTCCTACAGGCCTGACTTTGTACAACATTCCTACAGGCATGACTTTGTACCATACTCTGAAAGATACAAAATCCAACAGTGTAAGAAATGCTATATTGTCACGATGGGGTGAAAACTCTATATTCTTCATAAAGTAATTGGAGAATCAGGAGGCAGAGGCAGGTGGATCTTTGTGAGTTCGAGGCCAGCCTGGTCTACAGAGCTAGTTCCAGGACAGGCACTAAAGCTACAGAGAAACCCTGTCTCGAAAAACCAAAAAAAAAAAAAAGGTAATTGGAGAATGTTTTCTACTGAAGTCTTTAAAAATAGGCATCGTATGGGCCCTTGGCTAGTCTCCTAAAATACCAGTCCGAAAATCCAGGAAAGACTAAACTCACATAGAACAGCATTGCTCCACCTAGAAGCCACTCGCCATATGTGGCACTTAAGTTTTGGCAAGTTAAAATTAAGCAAAATTAAAATGTTAGTCCTCTGTGTCACTAGCCAAACTTGGAATTCCAATAGTCTCATGTAACTGGTGACTGCCATATTGAAGAGCACAGTGAATGCCGTGCTGAACAGACATGCAAAGAATGCCTAGAGCATCGTAGTGAGTTCTAGTGGACAGGGCTGTCTGGAAGTTCCATCATCCTAGTGTTCATGGGATAAAACAGGGTTTCCATAGACTCTCCCATGCAAAATACATTGTATGGTCTACACATAAGTGAAAATGAAGTTTGCTTTATCCATAGCAGTTGTTTTGTTGTTGTTGTTGTTGTTGTTGTTTTTGAGACAGGGTTTCTCTGTAGCTTTGGGGGCCTGTCCTAGAACTAGCTCTTGTAGACCAGGCTGGCCTTGAACTCACAGAGATTCGCCTGCCTCTGCCTCCCGAGTGCTGGAATTAAAGGTGTGCGCCACCACCGCCCATCGTATTGTATATTCTTAAGCAAGACAGTACGCACTACAAATGTCAAGTACATTTGTGTTATATAGAAAGATACAATCTGGAAATACCCATTTCATTCAAGCCTTTTCCTGCCATGGCTTCTTCGAGACGCTGAGTGACCTCATTGGTTGTCCCAGTGAGGGGTCAGACCTGGTGGGAGGCTCACCCTGAAGGTGGTATCTATGGTCTCCTCATGTTTCTGTCCACACTGTGGTGCACTTTTTCCCATTGAAGGACATACCTTAGTGATTTAGAAAGGAGTTTGGTAGTCAGCGTGATAAGTTAAGATGAAACAAGAGTCGTGAACTCTGGGTACAATCAGTGAGTCGCCCGTTCATTAGCGTTTTTTTAAAGTCACTCATTTTGACTCAGTCCATAATAGTCACAGCTCTCAGAGAGTATATTTTTATTTTTTACCTTTTTTTGTTATAATTGTATTGCATGCATTCCCATTACCCAGAAGGCCAATATGTAATTGGAGTCTTAAACTCAATTGTGTTTTCTGCAGTTGGTAAGCCTCACAAATGTGGATATTGTGGCCGAAGCTATAAACAGCGAAGCTCTTTAGAGGAACATAAAGAGCGCTGCCACAACTACTTGGAAAGCATGGGCCTTCCAGGCACGATGTACCCAGGTAAGCGCTGAGGCTCCCTGCTGAGCTGGATCCCTCCCCCTCCCAGCACCTGGGTCAGGAGGGGGCTCTGTGGCATGTTTCTGGCCGTGCTGTCCGCGAGGAACTTTTTGTCCAGTAGTACGGAAGCTACACTAGGGACAGCTCATTGTGTATCTCTATTTTCCAAGCTCTCACCTGACCAGACATAGCCTGTCTTAAGACCTCCCCTTCCCAGAAGTGACCCTAATAAGATTCTGTGTTGTGGGGTGTTTTTGGTTTTGGGTTTTTTTTGGGGGGGATGATTTTTAAACCAAGAGGAATTGGCAGGAGCAAAGAGATGAGTAATGAAGAGGTTGCCTGGTATGCAGAAGGCCCTGGGTTTGATCCCCAGCACCACACAAACATACACACAAATACACACACACACACACAGGAAAATAAAAACAAGCTAGAGTAGTGTGGTGATTGCTTCTTTGTGTTTAAAAGTCCAAATAAGATGGCTCAGAGGTTAAGAGCACTAGATGCTCTTCCAGAGGTTCTGAGTTCAATCCCCAGCACCCACATGGTGGCTCACAACAACCTATAGTGGGATCTGATGCCCTCTTCTGGCATAAAGGCATACATGCAGATAGAGCACTCATAGACACAAAATAAATAAGTCTTTTTTAAAAAAATATGTGAGGTTTTTTTTTTTTTTTGAAAACTAGCTATTCATTGAGTTTATCAAAGAAGTGTCGGGCTGGGACTTAGACTGAGCTTTGAGTGTCCATACCTGGGAAGATGGGGGAAAACTTGTTGGGAGACCCAGCAGTCATCAGTGCTGAGGCTGTGGGGAAAGTGCTGGGATGTTCACTAAACTCTACCTTGTCAAGAGACTCAGTGTCACCCTGAACATCTAGTGTGTCCTAAGTGCTGGCCAGGTGACTCAGAACACTGCAACGTGAGACTCGGTCTCTCTCTGAACATCTAGTGTACTCTTCACTTCTGGCCAGGTGATTCGGAACACTGCAGTGATGGCTTCATGCTCCAGTTCTTTCTCAAGAAGTGAGAAATTACTCTAGCAAGAAGCAGCAGTCTGCCCTCAGTACGGCCACAGAGGCAGGCACCAGCATTTAATTACCCTGGGTTCTTCCTGCCTCTGCTGCATGCCACACTAAGCTACGCCAGAGGACCCTAGAACCCCGAGCTAGTGTCAGCCAGCTTTCCATCGCTGTAATGGGTGTCTGAGACAACCAGTTATAAAAGGAATACAGTTCTCCCTGGAATGCTGAGGATTCCAGCCCATTGGTTGGTCAGCTACACTGCTTTGGGCATGCCAAGCTGGAAGCATGTATACACTGAAATCCCCTGCTTCAGGAGAGGGTGCTGGGGGGTGGGGGGATTCTTGTAAGTCAGGAAGAAAGAGAGAAAAGGCTAGGCACCCTTGTTCCTCTTTGAGAACATACCCCAGAGACCTAAGGACCTCTCCCAAGACTCCACCCCTAAGGGTTCCAGCACCTCTTACTTGGGTCACCCTAGAGCCCAGGACTTCAACATGTGAGCTAAGCTGGAGCTGCCAAAGCCATGTTTACTTCATCCCTCCAACACCTCCCTTGTAGACACGCAGTGAATGCTGGGTTAAGAAACTTGACAGCTCCAGTAATGAACTTTAGTGTAAGTCCTGCCAATAAACCTGTACATTTTTGTTTCTCTCTCTTTCTCTCTCTCTCTCTCTTTCTCTCCTCCTCCTCCTCCTTCCTCTCTCTCTCTCTCTCTCTCCCTCTTCTCTCTCTCTCTCTCTCTCTCTCTCTCTCTCTCTCTCTCTCCTCCCCATTTCTCTCTCTCTCTTCTCTCTCTCTCTCTTCTGACCCTATATGTCCCTCAGGTCACCTCATTAACTCCCCAGACCTATATACATTGAGTCCATTAAGTAAAAACTGCCTGACTCGAGATGTTAGAAAAGGTTTGCTTTCCTGAACAAAGTTTCCTTTAACAAAATGGTTGAGGTCACCTGTTATACTTTGTTGATATCTTCATGGGGGAAAACAACCTTCTTCTGAGCCTCACGTGCAAAAAAGACATAGAAAAAGTGTTGGGTTCAGAGGTGTGGTATGGTCTCACCTGAGGGATAGGGAACCTGGGCTGGTGGCTAAGCCCGGTAGACAGAGAAGAACATGTAAATGAGCATATTAGTTTGATGGAGCACGTGTATGACTGACTTCTAGAATTGGGTTTTATGACTTTGTGTAGTTCCTCCGGTTAATCAGCATGAGGGCTGAGTGTTGAACTATTTAACAAGACACACTTATAATCCACTGCTTAAAAGGACATGCAGCAGTGGTCTTTGACTAGAAATGCAGGTTTTAAAGTGGCATTCACAATACGGTGAAGATATAAAGCACATAAGGATCCTGCCATCATGCAGAGTATAGAGTAAGGGTCAGAAAGTGGTCATCCCAGGCAAGGAAGAAATGTAGGAGATGGAAGAGGGAAACAAGGTTGGTCCATCAGCGAACACCTTCCCAAATCTAGGCATGGTTTTCACACAAAATTGTCTTGTACACCTTGTTAACATTTGGTTGTAGCATGATTAATAAAAACCCAGAGACAGATATTGGGGTTCAACCTGAAGGTCAGAAAAGCAAAACAGCCGGCCACTGGCTCTTACCTCTACCTCAATCCGAAATGACGATCCTGCCTCCAGAAATCTCAGAATGAGACTGTGTCTGAGACCTGTCTCCTTCTGTTTTATATTCCTCTCTATTGCTGGGATTAAAGGTGTGTGCCACCACTGCCTGGTCGGTAAGGCTGAACAGTGGGGCTGTTTTATTCTCTGATCTTCAGGCAAGCTTTATTTATTAAAGTACAAATGAAATATCACTACATTTGGTACTCTAGCTTATAAAAATCTATCTGAAAAAATAATGAGAAGATTAGTAAGACTAGAGTTATGCCGGGCGGTGGTGGCGCACGCCTTTAATCCCAGCACTTGGGAGGCAGAGGCAGGTGGATCTTTGTGAGTTCGAGACCAGCGTGGTCTACAAGAGCTAGTTCCAGCGCAGGCTCCAAAGCCACAGAGAAACCCTGTCTGGAAAAACCAAAAAAAAAAAAAACCAAAAAAAAAACCATTAAAAAAAAAAAGACTAGAGTTACATGAAGATGTAGCCTTGCCTCAAGGAACTCTCTGAAGAACATGGACATACACCAGCATAGAACTGGATAAAGCTGTGGTCAATCAGCATGATCTGTCTGAGAAGGAAAATGCACAAGACAGAAACAGTGTTGGAGGAGCTGGATCAAAAGTGGAAGCTGATCACTTTACATTTTCGGCTCCTTAAACAGTAGAAAAACATTTAAAGACATTTCAGGGGAATGGAGGAATTATATTTCAGAAATCCCTGCCATGCAAATCAGCTAGGTGAGACTGTGCATAAGACAGGCTTGGATCTTGACTTACAGATAGAGTTAGTAAAGAAAAGAAGATGGGGGCTGGAGAGATGACTCAGAGGTTTGGAGCACTGGCTGCTGTTCCAGAGGTGCAGAGTTCAGTTCCCAGCAACCACATGGTGGCTCACAACCATCTGTAATGAGATCTGGCACCCTCTTCTGGCATGCAGGCAAAACAGTGTATACATAATAAATAAATGGATAAACCTTTTTTAAAAAAGAAAAAAAGGGAGATGGATCGAACTAGCTCACATTTGTACATTTTCCTTTCCTTTATGCTAGGCTTTCTACCGTGTGTAACTGCCGTGTGATGATTAGGAATTTGCTGTGTGGTCAGGGACTGTTCCCTGTACAGTGTGACTTCAGATCCTTTGATCATTTCTGGACCTGATGATATTTGCTTCTAATGGTTGTTGTTAGAGTTGGTTAAGATAATCTTGAGATCGGGCCCTCCAAAGTGACATAGTTAATTCTCTGTGGTCCAGTCTTGGATGGTGGACAAGCAGCTTGTTGTGGGGTTGAACAGGCAGAGGAAAGGGTGTTAGCAGGTGGCTGGCTGCAGGTGGCTAGTGGCTGGATCTGCCAGGGGACTGGAAGATGAGATATAGGCTCTTGTTGGCATTTTAGCACAGGATACGGCAGCATCTTGAAGTGGAAGCATGTCTAAACTGGCCTTTCTAACTGTCTTTGGCTTTAGTCATTAAGGAAGAAACTAACCACAGTGAGATGGCAGAAGACCTGTGCAAGATAGGAGCAGAGAGGTCCCTTGTTCTGGACAGACTGGCAAGCAACGTCGCCAAACGTAAGAGCTCTATGCCTCAGAAATTTCTTGGTAAGAGTTAAATGTTTGCTGTCTCTTAACATACAACTAACTATGTGCGTGTTCTAGACTCAAATGAAAATTATTTGAAAGTAGAAGAAAAGAAAAAAATCTCACTTTTTAAAGAGAAAGTGATAAAGTTAGTGCTTCCTAAATATTGAAGTTTTTTCTAATAATTTTCTTCAAATTGAAAGACCTCTCATCAGGAAATAGATAGGATTTCACAGCATCAAGAGCCCTTGGTGTGATGCTTCTATGGCCACTGATAAAGCAGTTAGATCAGTCCTCTCGGAGTTTCAATTCACGTTTTCCCTGGAGGCTGTTGTGACACTGCCCTCAAAGGACAGTGAGGGCTAATAGGAACCGAACAGAGAATGACCCCTCAGGAGTTCTAGTGAAGAGGTATTGCAGCTAGAATTGCTGTTTGACCATTGAGCTGTCCTTGATACTTGATACTATGAGGGATAATGCAGAGTGAGCCCCTTGCTCCTTGAGCCACTGTTGTCCCAGGAAGCTCTGACTATAACATTAATGGTTCTTTGAGTGCCAAAGTGAGCCACGTAGTCTCATTAAGAATCACAGAAGAAGCAGGAGTGTGTTCTCAGTAGGAGCAGCAGCTTTGAATGGAGATAAAGCATGGGCCAGAATTAATTGGAAAGGGGGCATGGCAGGAGAATGGGAAGTGATCAAGAGGATGCGTTGAGGAAGGAGGCATGGAGGTGGGGAGGTGAAGAAAACCATGGGTTTCCCTGCTTAGTACCATTGGCAGAAAAGACAAAGCCACATCTGGAAAGTAAGAGTTCAGAGTTTAATGAAATTACTGTCAAGAATGCCACCCTGATAATGATAACCCATGAAAACTGCTAGAGAGAACATGCAACTAAAAAAAAAATGGTGATACACACAGACAGAGAGAGAGAGAGAGAGAGAGAGAGAGAGAGAGAGAGAGAGAGAGAACCTACATCAAGCCAGAAAGCCAGAGCTCAGGTTCTCAGGCAACAGTCTTCCTCTTCCAATTACAAATAGGACTCCAGTTTTATCTATTGATTAAATAGAGGTTTCTCGTGGCTTAGGGGTTGGGAGGAAGAAGGGGAAGAAAGACCTTCAAGACAAAACAGAAACCACTTATTGGAAATATTATTCATGGACTTGACTGTGCTATGGGAGCTTCTGAACCAAAAGAAAGGAGGAGACTCCATTTCCTGATCAGAGAAGGAGGGAATCTTGGTCAAGGAGTCAGTTGCTGGATGGCTGAGACTTTAGGCAGTCTCAGCTGCAGGGTACCTATCTTCCCGCTGTGGAGTGCACCAAGAACTGGACTCACGGAGAGAGTCTGATGGACTGCTCAGACAGACTGGCAGAGATGAGCAGCGAGTATGTTCAAGGGTTGTGAGGAGCTCCTGACCTCAGGAGGCAGGGTGTGGACTTCCTCTTTTCGATTAGGAACCTGAAGAATGCCCCATGTTTTAGTAATGACCGTATGCGGTGCCCTAAAGCTTTGGGAGATGTCCAGCCAAATGGAGCATCTGCAATTTGACCATGACTGTCCCGAGTGAATGGGCATTGTCTTGATTCACACACTTCCGGGTGAGAGGGAGCAGCAAAACTGGTGAAGCAAGGCTGAGATGAGACAGCTCTCTCCGGGGGAGAGGTTAAATGCAGGAGGAAGTGGCATTGTGGGAACAGAAGGACCAGGACAGCAGAAGTGGAGTGTGCGAGGAAGAGCTCCCAGCAGCTGTGTTCGGTTGGTGTTCCCCAGAGGTGATTGGCAGTTCATGCCCTACCCAGTGCCTCTTTCTGCTCTCACATGCCTGCCTCCCTCTCGCTGCTGTGTGATGGCTTCCACTGTCTCACAGTTTCTCCACCTCTAAAGCAGAAACAGGTGGCCCTCGGAGGCCCCTCTCCACATTTGGGATAATATATGATTATGTTACTAAAATGATAGATAGCTAATAAGAATTTTGATAGAAATATTTGGTGTTTTTCAGTGAACCAAATCAAGCATCCAGGCATTCCCGTTACTAAATTAAATGAGCATCATTGTAAATATCTTCCTGCCATGTATGTTTCAGCAGGTAGGATGAATAATAGGTGGATTACAATATAGAGATGGGAAGTAAATGTCTTTTGAAGTTTCCAAAGATGCACCCTCAGAAAGAGTCCAACTTTTCCAGCTTTTCCTGGGGGTGGGTGTATCGATTTGTTGTGTTTAGCTCTTCCTGTGCCTTGCTAGAAAGTATGTTCAAGTGACCACCACATATTAAACATGACTTAAACTTTAAGAGGTGGCCGGCCCTCAAATAACTATTTAGTCCCAGAGGGGATTCTGCTTTTTGAAAAGAATTACTCTTGGAATAAAAGTATTTTCTCATCAATCATTTTTATTGATTTTGGTTCTGCATTGTGCATCTCTACAGTATCCACATTCTATTCACTAATCATTCTTCTTATGTAGTGTAGCTAGTCACACTTATACATTTTAACAGGTTGAAGAGCCAGGCCCAGGCATCTTTGTATCATGTCCGTTTATTTTGATTAATCCCTTCATTGAGTAGACTTTACATTCAAGCATCCTTCTGTCGGCATCCCATCCCTATCGTTGCTTTGAGTTGAGAGTGTCCACTGTCACCTTTGTACCAGAGGAGTATCCTCAGGAGGGTGTTCCCTTGGACCACTCTTCCTTCCCCGAGAGTGATAGATCATGCTTCGTTGCCTATAGCATTGTTTGTGGGATGGTGCTGGGATGCTGAATCCAGCCTGATTTTCTTTTCTTTAATGTGCTTTTACTTTTTTCTGTACACGGTGTTCATTTTTTTTTTTTAACCCAGAAGTCAAAAGCATTCTAGTGTTCTACAGGCTGGATGAACCCTTGCCTTTTAACCTGGGAGGTTCCTTTCTTTTTCTTTCCTGCCTTGTGGAAACATTCCCTTGCATAAATACCCTTTGTTCTGCCAATTGTGCTCTCTACTCCAAAGTGCTGGCTTTCCATAAGTTGGAAAAATTGTCTCCCGTGTCTGTTAGCGTTTTGTTATTTTTAAGTTTATTCACTGTTATTTTATATTTCCCTGCGCTGTCAGAAATTCAGTTCCTAGTCATTTTTATTCTGTTTGCTAGTTCTAATGCATATATTAGGTGTTTATTGGATTGGATTTCATTTTGTTTCCTGAGATCTGAACTCTTCCCATATTCTGTTGGGTTTTTTAGTATTGCCTTTGAATATTTTCTGAATTTGACTGCTTACATATTCCAAAAATTAAAATAGCTAAAACCTTAAAAAAATTATTCCATGTCATAAAGTAATTATGCTGCATTTCTTCTCTTCCTGGAATTGTTTCTTTTTCCCCTAGGATGGACTTATTGGTTTGTCTTAATTCCTTTCTCGCCAAAAAATATTTTCACTGTAACCATGACATTTCTTTTTATCCTGCTCATTCTACTTGGTCTAATGGGGCTTGATTGACATTTCAATGTTCTTCCCATTGTATCTAGACTTTTTCCTATGAGAACTATGACTTTTTTAAATCCTGAAAGAATGCCAAGGATGGTGTTGGGGGAGTTCAGGTGAGGCAAAGTGCGGCTTTTGTTTTAAAATGTTCCTCTTTGAGAGCTCTCTCATAATCCTCAGATTTGGTTAAAGCCCTAAACCAGCAGATGGTGTTTCCTGACTCCACAGGGGACATCTCAGGGCTTCCCTGCCCCTGAAGTGCAGCTCATCAAGGCCTTTGCTTCCATGCAGAGGAGCCAGCCCACATGCTAAGGTCGCTGATGCCATGTGCTTCCTGCCAGCAGAGCCCTGTGATCAGAAAAGGGGAAAAAACAATTAAGTCTATTCAACTGTTTTTCTGTCAGCGTGAGGGTTGGGGGGATGCTGGAAATGTGATTGATCCCACCTGTTTCTAGAAGTGATAGGACCCAAAGCTTTGTCTTGTGTCTCATTCAAGAACTGGGCTTTCCTTGGTCGTAGATAGATGAATTTAAAGTAAGAATAATAGATAGATAGATAGATAGATAGATAGATAGATAGATAGATAGATAGATAGATAGATAGATAGATAGATAGATAGATAGGCAGGCAGGCAGGCAGGCAGGCAGACAGACAGACAGACAGACAGACAGACAGACAGACAGACAGACAGATAGATAGATAGATAGGCAGGCAGACAGATATATAGATAGATAGACAGATAGAGAGACAAGAGGTTTCACTGAGGCCCTGGGGACTTTTGTAGCTTTTAACTTTTCACATATGGGTAGAGAAATTCTTTGGGTAGATTTATCACTCCGTGCTCATCTACAGTGTATGTTGCTTTCTTTGCAACACCCACTTGTTGTTGAAACTAAGTTCTTGAAACAGCAGGCTTCAATGGTTGCTTAGAAAACCACAGAACCATGACTCTGGGGAGAAACAGGAAAGCACCACCTTTGGTGAGAGAACACACACTTCACCGGCGAGCAGAACTGGGCACCAGGCCCACACCCTCCTCCATTGCTAGGCTTTGGCAGCCAGTGAGATGCAAGCGCAGCAAGAACGAGTTCCTTCTGTCCGTGTAACCAGATAGGTTATCACCTTGATTTTAAAAACAAAATTTACAGGAAAAGCAATCTTTGGTTTTAGTAATGCTGTGTAATTTAAGAATGCTACCCAATTACTTCCCCCATAATGGAGAGAGAAAACCCTTCGTTGTCACTACACAGGGATTTTTGTTCTGTCCAGTCTCTAAGAAGATGTAACTGGACATATACAAGTTTGCTTTCTACAATCTGAGGCTCATTCTGTGCCATTATCAGGGTACGTGTTGCTTCCAACACAGGTAGATGGAAGCCAATGAAACCAAGTAGTCATGTGGTACACATGCAGTAAGACACAAAGAAATGCAAAGCAAAGAAAGATACTGAGCCGTGGGGAGTATATTCCTCCGCTACTATTTTTTTATTAATTAAATTTATTTATTCATTTTACATCCCAGCTGAAGTTTCCCCTCCCTCTTCTCCTCCTAGTCCCTCCCCCCCACCACCTCCCCCCTGCTCCTACCCATTCACTCCTCCTCTTTTTTCTGTTCAGAAAGGAGCAGGACTCCCATAGGTGTCAACAAAGCATGGCCTATCACGTTGGGGTAGGACTAGGCTCCTCCCTTTATATTGAGGCTGGCTAACGCAACCCAAAGTGAGGAACATGTTCTCAAAAACCTACCAAGCATCAGGGACAGGCACTTCCACTGCTAGGAGTCCCACAAGTAGACAATCCCGACCTGCTATTTAATGGTCACTGATTTTTTTTTCAAGGACTATGGGTAGATTTATGAATTGGGGAATATTTTGTCCTACTGAAAATAAAGAGTTGGAGCTTGGAGCAAGGTGATGACCTCAATGTCGGTGTGAAAAACACTGGGATCATCCTCTGCCACCACCTTCATCAGCTGCTTTTAGGTACAGCCTGACTGTGAGCAGCCCTTCATCTTTGTATCCCTTCCATCTGTCCTCTCTCTGTGCCTGGGTAGGTCACTGTCTTCAGACCCTTCAGAAGTTCTACTTTTTATTTAATGAAACCTAGTTCAGTCTAAGATTCCAGGATATGATCCTGGCTACAACTTGGACATTTCTTATGCTCCTAGAGCTCTGGCCCCCGGACCTTGACATTGTCCCACCAAAGCTCCAGCCCCTCCCTCTGTCCTCAGCACCTTCACTGCTGCTGTCCCCAGCCATGGGACACGGAAGCCCACACACACATCTGGCTCTCATGAGATGCTTGTGTGACACCAGCAGCCAGCCTTCCTGTGCTCATGGGATTTCTCAGGTGGGGATGGAGTCTGGCATCACTCCATTGAGTGTGTCTGTCTCGTGCTAGCTGTGTGCTTCCGAGGTCAGGGACTGTTCTCGCTGGCTTTCCTTTTAGTCCCACTATCTAGCCAGATGTACTGAAGATGAAAGAGGCAGAGTGGGAGGTGAAATGTAAACAGGGCATCTCTGTGGGCTGCCTCATTTGCCATCACTGAGAAGGCACACACATGGCTACCCCTGCCAATAGGAATATGAACAATTGATTTAAGGAATGTCTTTGCTGTCTGAGTCGTGATTTCATCTTAGACTTAACATGTAGAAGAAAAAAACGTTTTTTTTCTTTTTTGGTTTTTGTGACAGGGTTTCTCTGTGGCTTTGGAGTTTGTCCTGGAACTAGCTATTATAGACCAGACTGGTCTCAAACTCACAGAGATCCGCCTGCCTCTTCTTCCCAAGTGCTAGGATTAAAGGTGTGCGTCAACACTGCCCAGCCTGCCTCTGCCTCTTGCATGCCTGAATTAAAGGCTTATGCCACCACAGCCTGGATAGAAGATAAATATTTAAAGAAATTCATTTTATTTCATTATCAAAATATTTGCTTCAAAACTAATTACCTGAAGCCAAATCTAGACTTGTCTCCCACTGGGACTCAGGAAGGAGGTCTGTATTAGCTCCATTTCCCATCACTACAGGAGAACATCTGAGATGTTCAGCTTATAAAAAGAAGTTTGATTTGCAGCTTTGGAGGGTTCCTCCACAAGACTGGGTCTGTTGTGCTGGGGCTGTGGCAAGGAAACATAAGTAGATCATAGAGCGGAAATATTTGCCTTGTGGCTATGAAGCAAGAGAGGAATATATGGAGGTCAGGGTCCAGTATCCCCTTTGAGAATATAGACCCCAAAATCTAAGTCCTCCCTAAAGAGTCCAGAACCTCCCAATAGCATATCTACAAATGGGCTCAGACACATTCATAGCTATTCTGGGATACATTTGGTTTAGGAGCCACAGGTTGGACGATACCTGAAAACATGGGCCTTTGAGGACATCCGAGGTCTAGACTGTAGCAGAGTTCGTGTAGTCCAGAAGCTCATGTGAGAGCTGCAAGCTTATGCTCATATGAGGCTTAAGTTTCTTGAGTGCCGGGTCCAGTCACTGCTGCTTTACCTTTATCCACAGTGATTTCAGCTACAGTGACTGGGATTAGCAGCCCAGTTCCTCAGGCCATAGCCTGGGGGATTCTGCTCCCCCCAGACAATGGCTCTATTGCTGCACTAAAGGTAGCTTTAACTAAATCTCTGTCATTCTAATAAAACTCGAGATTCAAAGGCTATGGTGAAAACCTGCAAGCTCAGAGAGTTAGAATAGCAACTGGCTAACTTTCTCTCTTTGCTGGTGTCCCTGGAACCTCTCTCCTTCCACACTTCCCCAACTAAAATACTCACACTATACTCCTCCCTGCTACTTCCTATCCACTAGTTGCTAACACTGCCCCTCTGAGTCCAGCTTAATTTTATTTAACACAAATGCAACACATCTTTACATAGTTAAACAAATACAGCAAAAATAAAGTAACACATCTTTGCCTAGTTAAACAAATATTCTACAACATTTCCCCCTTTTGTCTAAATAAAAGGAAAGATTTTAACCTTAACATAGAAAAACTATAAACCATAAGAACAGTTATTAAGTCAAAATTACATTTACAAAATCCAGTCCTTTTACATTTGGCATATTCAAAGAAATCCTCTATTATCTATCCTATCTTAATGAGTCAAAAGCTCTGTACCTAATTTACCTTCTATCATAACTAAGGGAAGAAGCTATAGCTATCTAGTCTTCAACTTAATAGGATATGTTATTACCTGAGTAAACAGGAAGTGCAGAGCAAGCAAATTCTAAAAATATAGAAACAACAGAGACATGTGGCTGTCTGGACAGACACACAAGGTTCCTCTGCAACATTTGGGCATCCATCTTCAGCCTAGAATGTCTGGTAGACTTTTCTATAAAACAGTTTTGAAGGACTGCCCTGCTTTGTCCTGACAAAGTTCTACAGACACTTTCCTTTGTAACCTGCATGTCCAGTTTAGACATTAAAACATTAAACTGTTGAGGCAAGGACAGTTGCTTCCCCAAATGTCTAGCTTTGCCACAATAAAAACCAACTCCATATGGAGGTTCTTCAATGCCCATTGTCTTTTTATGAAATAGATTGGTGCTCCAAGGACAAGATGTGTCTCACTGTCATGAAAAGCCTTAGGTTATTAAAGTTCTTAAATGCCATATTCTGCAAGTCTCTGAAGTATTTGAAGATCACCTATCTATCTAAAATATATCTGTTTAACCTTGAAAACATACCTAATATAGCTACAAGTTTGATTATTATAGATGACTAACTAGTAACCTATATTTCTTAATTGTATATTACATTTTTTTAATGAGCTGCATAAGCACAACACCCCAAACAAGAGTAGAAACATACATACAATATTATAAAAAAATAACTTTAAATTTGTATAAATATACCAAAATTCATACCATTGTAAGATATTTGAGGTTAATAGTTGTTTTATTATCCTATATTCCTATATACTCCCTAAATGATGACAAACGTCCAAAACCCACCAAGTAACCAAAATACCACCCACCCCACCTCTCGGGAATGTGGGTGTTGTGTTGTCTAGGCTGTTTCCTGTTGTTTGGAGGCAACTCTGACAAAATTGAGACAATGATCAAGTTCTAGGAAAACTAGTTGTAACATTTGTTGTCCAGTTTCAGAACTGTTCCCATGCACAGGGATCAGCATATACATTATCTGTCTTGTAGTTTTTTTTCTTGGCTTATTTCTTTATGTCTGCAGGCAAAATTTTCAGGAAGTCTCTGCTCATCAAACATGATCTCTGTTAACTTTGTAGAAATCCACAACCTTTCATTTCCTAAGGAAACAGAAGGATAACCTCTTTCCCAATGCAATGTATTTTCTGAATTCCATTTTAAAGCTAAGACATCCCTGAAGTGTCCAGGCTGGTTTAGTTCATCAGTCATTTTTGTGGTCCAGTGTCTCTCAGCAGCTGTTTTTTGCTCATTGGTGTTCAAAAAAAAATCAAAGTTAGCACAACACCATATGGGATCCAGATTCTCTGTGTATTCCCATCTTTATGTGGCTCTTTTCCACTTTATAATACTTTACTCTCTTTTTAAAGACTATTTTTTAAACTATTTTTTATATGACTGTCTAATACTTCTTTTCTTTCTTAAGCTCCTATGTACATTTTTAAACACATTTTAACCTATTTAGAGGTTTTTTTTTTCCATTCTGGACCTGCTTTACTGTGTACCTTTTGTGTTCTCTGACCATGTAAATCAAACTTTAACTTGCTGCACAAGGTTGCACTGGTGCTGGATCCTTCTTGGGTCTGTGAGAGCCAAGCTGATGCCCCATAGACTTGGCCAAGAGCTGAGTTTAATCAGGGGTTGCATTTAATCACCCCAGCTCTAGGAAGTTGGTGTTATGGCAAGCTTTTTACATAGTTTGTTTCTTCTTAATGACAGGTGCTTGCTGTATAGTGGAGCTGCACCTCTGTATGTTATGAGCCAGGCTACAAGGAAACCATGTTGTTTTTCTTTCTAGCATTCTCAGGCTCTATGTAGAAATCTATGCCCCATGTTGGGTACTGTTTATACTTGGGATTTTCTTTGGGACGCCAAACAGCTCTCAAATAAAGACATGAAGATATCATTAATTATGAATGTTCAGCCTTAGCTTGGGCTTGCTTCTAGCTAGTTTTAACTTAAATTAACCCATTTCTATTAAGCTATCGCTGTTGCAAGGCTTATTTATGTCATCTGTGTACTGCTCATCCTGCATTTTGCTTCCTCTGTGTCTGGCTGGCTGGCCTCTAGCTGGCTCCCCTTTTCTCTCTGCCTGCCAACCCTGTCTATCCTTCCTTTGCCTATTGGCCATTGAGCTTCTTATTAGACCTATCAGGTGACAATATAAAACAACAACACATCTTTACATAATTAAACAAATACAGCATAAACAAAAGCAACACATCTTTACATAGTTCAACAAATACTCCACAACAAGTCACCACTGAATTCTCAGTTTCATCCATCTTTAGTATTAGGCGTGTCTGTAAACAGTAAGTGAATGGTGTCTACCTTCCAGCTCTGTTTCCTACTTCCAATTTCTGCTAACTCTGATGAGAGGGTACATACAATTATGTTAATGTATTCATTCTACTTTCATCATTCATTGGAGTCCATCTACTTTTGAAATTTTTATAAGAAATGTTTAGTTTATTATAAGTAATGTATAATCATGTTTTAAGGACATTTTCTTTTTTTTCTTCTTTTTTATTGTTAAAAGAAAAATTTACATTTACTCCCCTTGTTTCCGGCCCTCCCGCTCCCCCACTACCCCACCACCCTCCCCCTGCTTCCTTAAGATGGGGCAGGATACCCTGCCCTATGGGAAGCCCAAGGCCCTCCCCCCTCCATCTCGGTCTAGGAAGATGTGCATCCATATAGAATAAGTTCCCAAAAAGCCAATACATGCAGAAGAGCTAGGTCCCACTGTCATTATCATTGGCTTCTCAGTCAGTCCCCACTGGCAGTCACATTCATAGGGTCCAGTTAGGTCATATGCTCATTCATTCTTGGTCCAGCTGGATTCCATGAGCTCCCAATAGATTGAGCACACTGTCTCTGTTGGTGGGCCAGTCCCTCACGGTCCTGACTTCCTTGCTCATCTTCTCCCTCCTTCTGCTCTTCCAATGGACCTTGGTAGCTCAGTCCCTTGTTCTGATGTGAATGTGGGTCTCTGGCTCTATCTCCATCCATCATGCGAAATTTCTATGGTGACGATTAAGATATTCAACAAAGTAACTATGGGGCAAGTTCAGTTCAGGCACCCACTCCTCTGCTGCCGGACATGTTTTTCTAGATTAAAATAATAATATATGTAATATAGTATCTTAAATTTATTACATGAATTCGTGGCTGTGTATTTTAATTAAACAGTTTTGGGATAAATTAAATAATATGCATTTAGAAAACTTTTAAAATATTTAAAGTCAATATAATAGTGTCAATTTCACCTTACTTAATGAAAGATGAAGTTTAGCCTTGTGAAACATGCACAGTTTAAGCTGACCTGGACAGTCTTTAGTCTCCCTCTTCATAGGTAAGCAGGATTTCTCAAAACACTTATCCCACAGTAAGACACTGAGCAGGGTGTTCCCTTTTTCCCTCCTGTGTCTGGGTAAATGTCACCTGTCTGCTGTCACACTAGGACACCTTCCAATCTCCTGGGTATAGATTTACTAATGGTCACCTACTTCCCACAGGAGACAAGTGTCTGTCAGACATGCCCTATGACAGTGCCAGCTATGAGAAGGACGGGATGATGACATCTCACGTGATGGACGAGGCCATCAACAATGCCATCACCTACCTGGGGGCTGAGTCCCTGCGCCCGCTGGTACAGACACCTCCCGGAAGCTCCGAGGTGGTGCCCGTCATCAACTCCATGTACCAGCTGCACAAGCCCCCCGCAGACGGGCCCCCACGGCCCAACCACTCGGCGCAGGACAGCGCCGTGGAGAACTTGCTGCTGCTGTCCAAGGCCAAGTCTGTGTCATCGGAGCGGGAGGCCTCCCCGAGCAACAGCTGCCAAGACTCCACGGACACCGAGAGCAACGCTGAGGAGCAGCGCAGCGGCCTCATCTACCTGACCAACCACATCACCCCACATGTGCGCAACGGGCTGGCCCTCAAGGAGGAGCAGCGCGCCTATGAGGTGCTGAGGGCAGCCTCAGAGAACTCGCAGGATGCCTTCCGCGTGGTCAGCACGAGTGGTGAGCAGCTGAAGGTGTACAAGTGTGAACACTGCCGCGTGCTCTTCCTGGATCACGTCATGTACACCATCCACATGGGCTGCCATGGTTTCCGGGATCCTTTTGAGTGTAACATGTGTGGTTATCACAGCCAGGACAGGTACGAGTTCTCATCCCATATCACACGGGGGGAGCATCGCTACCACCTGAACTAAACCCAGCCAGGCCCCACAGAAGCACAGAGATAGCTGCCTATGCCTCCCTCCTGGCAGCTGGACCCACAGCGGACAATGTTGGGTGTGGCTTTGCAGGCAGCATTTGTTCCTTTAAGTTGGTTGTTTGGGGTTTGATTTGTGTTAGAAGACAAGTTTTTAATGTTAGAGACAGGATTGCATTGCATTGGGAGCATTCAGAACATCCACCCTTCTAGACGGTTTTGTTGACTGCCAGCTGAGATTTCCCTAACCAGTGGCTTTCTGACCCACACCACCACCACCCAACAGAGCCTGAATTTTCAGAGAATTGAATAAGAGAATTATCCAAGAAGGAGCAAAGAGAACCTTTCCCTAAGCAAAGTTTATGCCCCATGGATTCTCCAAATCTCCCCAAAACATCATAGCCACTGGGGTGGGGCCATCTCAGGGAGCGCCACAGGTGAACCACAGGACCAGATAGATATAAGGCAGCTGGGGAGGAGCAAGGACACAGCCGAAGGTTGATCTTTTAAAGATACTATTAAGTCACATAATGAAGGGGAACATGACGTCTGGACAAGTGTCTAGGACTCACTGGGCAAGAAGGGAAGGAGATTGGAGAGCCTTGTAGACGCCTCTTCATTGGCCTGATCACACCCAGCCTCTGGGGACTTGTCGCCCAGTGATATGAGCTCAGCACTCCTGTGGGCATTTTTGGGGTAGCCCTCTTCTCTTGTCAACTCCCATGCCCCAAAGCTCATCACTGCATTTTAGACCCCAGTCCCGAAACTGAGACCTTACTTTAAACTTCTCACACTGTAAGATTCCTCCGAAGCCAAAGCTTTCTTCTAAGCCCCACGCTCAGTTGTCTGGGCTTCTGCTCTTCCCTGGACTGTCTGAACCTGGGATCAAGACCTATTCCAACAAAGTCCAACCCATCACTTCATTTAGGCTGAATCCCTGTTCTGATTATAGCTATGGACCTAGCTATCTTAGTCTGATAACCATCTTTCCCTACTCACACTGTGTGTTATTTTTGATTGAAAGGCTATAAAAACCATTATTCAGAATGACCATTTTTAGGAAATATATGAGCCCCGCATCTCAGTGGCTGAAACACAGAATATTCTTGTTAAACAAAAATTCTAAATGATCTGAAACTCTTCAGCATAAACACCAAATACCATGTGTTTTCACATAAACAGGACAGGAAGCATGCATCCTTGATTGGGTAAAAATATTAGGATATTGGAATGTCTAGGGCCACGGTGTGACCAGTTTAGGTTCCCAAAGAGGAATGTCCACCAGATATCACAGGAAAGAGGTGGTAGAGGTGAGATCTGGTCCAACGAGACCAAGACAGGGATGCCACACTGAAACCAAGTCAGGGTAGCTGGAGGTTCTCAACAGGACAGGCCTCTCTTAAGAGTCAGTATTAGGGTCATTACCCTCCACCACCTCAATGAAATGAAAGCATATAATTGTCAATGTTTACAGCACTGTCTTCATAGAAACTCTCTGAGGGGATTCCAAAGAACTGGAGGGGAGATTGTCTATAGCAGCACTTGGGTTAAAGCAAGGGTTCTTAGTCACAGCCCTCCTGATGCAGGGGGCTTGTCATCACTGGTGAGGACTGTTCTATGAATTGTAGCTTACCTAGCAGGATCCCTCGTCACTGCCCAGTAGATGCCAGTAGCATCCTAGATGATATCCAAAACTGTCTCCCAGGTGTTCCCTGGGGGCACACCACTGATCTAAATTTTAAGCTGGTGGAAAGTGTGGGAAACTTTCCGCAAATAAGAAGCACTTGAAGCCTTTCCCAGTCAGCAGCCTCAAGCTGCACTCTTTCTTTGGGAAGTGGATGAATTCCGTATGCGCATTTGAGAATACACTTCCTCAAATGCTTCTGAGTTCAGTTGCAGGAATGAAGTTCGCAGACTCTTAAGTGTGGATTTCTCTGCTTCCAGAACAATGTGGCATTTTGAAAGTAAAAATAAAATTGTGACTATAAAGGTTGACACTGAGTAAAGGGAGAATTTGAGGAACTAGAGCTGTGAGCAACTTTTGTTCAATATGCAGTTACGGAGAAAGGCTGGACTTACCCAAATTCATATATTCCAGGTGACAGCCTTCCAAGCCTCCAGTTTGCTGGCAGCTCCTGTTCACTCATGTCCTTATCCATGAGAGCCTCAGGGTCAGCTGGTCCAAGGGAGATGGCTCCAACCCTCACCCCTACCCCTGCCACTGGCATTCAGAGGTTAAAGCAGAATTGTAAATAGTGGCTTCAGGAGCTGTTTTCTAGAATGCTTCGTCCCTTGCTCTCACTGCCTTTTTTTTTAGCTGATATGTCTGTTTGCACACCTTTTGTTGTGGTTTTATATTGTAAGAGCATTTTTTGAAACTATTGTATTTAAGATAAGGTTTCATATTATGTCCACAAGTAATTAAATTATGTTTGAAGGTGGCTATATTCTGTATCAAAAGTTGATGTTTTTCTTTAGTTGGTAAAGTAGGGTTTTTTGCATGACCTCACTTTTTGTTCTGTGGTTTGTTCTGCTGTATGATGTGTGTCTTTGGTATCGCTGTGTGATGAAGTGTGCCAAGATTCCACGCCCTCGTGTTGTCTTTTAAGTAGCTGTCAGAGGCAGGAGGATTCCTGAGAGCAGGCTGACCTGTCAGTGACAGCTAGAAGTCACCATTTCTCATTCCATCTCCTCCCTGTTACCCCAGCTTCCTGTCCCAGGTCCCTTCTGTGCTTCATACCTTAGCGTGTGTGTCCTGATGAGAGTCAGGAGCATCGCTGTGGTACCATTGCATTGTCCCAGCACCACTGGCTTCAGATTCCAGCACATTCGGTTTCCAGTTTAGAATCGGCTACATAATAAAATGTTAGAGACTTTATTGAGAAGCAGAGGCACTCATCATGGAGATGGGGGCTTTGTTTTATGCTTGTGTCTTATTTTGTGCTCTTTTTTTCTTTTGTTTGTTCTTGAGTGCGTTGTGACTCTTGTAACATCATCTTGCCAAAACAAACTTGAGATGAACTGGGTTTATGTAGTAGACATATCATGATGTATCATCTATTCCTCTCTTCTTCAGTTCCAGCAATAAGAATGGATACACTCTAAATCCCAGATCTCCCACATTTAACATACATGTTTTCTCTATGTTTTATTTTACCTTAAAGTGAGCCACAATTAGACTTGAGATGTACGGGCATCAACAAGCAAGAAGCACACGCCCATCTGGTGCTACGGCACTCACTGTGAATAAGTATGACCAGATATTAATATGCAATATTGTTTCAAGTCCTTCCTAATACACTTTTTTATAATGTTGTGTGTGGTGGTTGTTGAGGTCAAATCTCCGTGGATCGCTGCAGCCGCAGCTCTTCACTCCCTGCTGGCAGGTGCAAGCAGAGGACTGTAAGTGAGACAGTGGGATCACCTCTGCAGCCCTGGCTCCACCGTGATGTTAGACAACGACCTCTGTCTAGCTGTGAACAGGTGATTTCCAATGGAGGCGTAGAGTATCCTTTTGTACACATTTCGCATTTTTTATGTAGTGAGAGAACAAATAAATTCTACAAACACTCTGTCTGCCCCATCCAGTGAAGTCCACACAAGCATAAAAGAAGCCCCACCCCAAGCCTGGCAATGGTGGCACACACCTTTAATCCCAGCACTCGGGAGGCAGAGGCAGGCGGATCTCTGTGAGTTCGAGACCAGCCTGGTCTACAAGAGCTAGTTCCAGGACAGGCTCCAAAGCCACAGAGAAACCCTGTCTCGAAAAAAAAAAAAAAAAAAAGAAGCCCCACCCTTAGACTAGTCTGCTGTAGTCTCTCAGAAATGAGAAGGTAAGGAACACAGGCCTTTAGATGAGAAGTGGAGGCACAGCCATTTAGCCCTCCCCAGCATTCTGGAGGTAGAGGCAGGGGGATCAGATGTTGACGATGCTCTTTGGTTCCATAAGGAATTCAAGGGGAGCCTTTGATAGCTGATACCCTGTTTCATAAAAAGAAACACACACACACACACACACACACAAAAAAAAAAAAAAAAACCTGTTTCTGAATGTTGCCCTTTGCCATGGCTTCAACTAAGACACAGATCTGGGAGCAAAAGAGGTAGAGCATTGAGCAATTAGTGAGACTCAGAGGAAGTTCTCAGACAACCAAAGTGGGAACTCCATGTTCCTCCATCATTCTGGAAACCACTGGCTCCTCCTCTGCCCCAGAACCTAAAGCAGCAATCAGCCAGCACAGCGCCCATGCAGAGGTGGGGCCAGATGTTGCTGCTGCCTCACAACACCCTCCTCTTCTTTTCCCAGGCCACTCCCTCCAGCAAGCACACTAAACCAAAAGGGACTCCTGTGGCCCCTAGAACAGCACTGCCTCTGGCAGCCCTGTATTCTCTATTCCACCAGTAGCCTTCATCCCTTTGCAAACCTCTTCTGGAATTAGCACACAAGAGGCCCAGCTCCAAATTCATCAACAGTAGCCCATCGGGTGTCAAGACTCCTATGTGTCCCAGAAACGGTCTCTCAGATGCATCACAGACCCCACCCTGCCCTACCCATATTGTTCAACTATAGCTTCGAGGATCACTTACTGAGCATTCTGGAGCTGAAGGGATGCCCTGCAAGCTGCCAAGATGGGAGGCTCACATAGTCTACCCCCAACACCTAATCAATTCCCCTAGGGGAGAGCTTTGCCATTCTGCCTGGTTGTGTGTCTGACAGAGACAGAAGGCCACATGCCAGCTATCATGGGTTTCCCGAGCGACTTTGTGTCAAACAATTTGGTCTCCGTCACTGCCCTCCTGCCTCCTGAGTCTCCTTACAGCAGTCCAGCCTTTGCTGGGTTCCAAAGTGATTTGTGGAAACGGGGACCTGACCGAGTTACTTTCCCTACCCACAGATTGTCAGGGATTCCACTGAAGTTTCAAAGCGGAGAGCAGTTTCCTCAGATAGGAACATGAGGTGGGCTTTTCCTTAGATGGTATTCCTCTGGGCATGCCCCCAAGAGTATGGCCTGGTCGTTAAGAACAGGATTCTGGAGAAAACCAAGCCTATGTCTGAATGTTTGCACTACAGGTTAAAGGTGTGTGACAGCAGACATGGTCTAAATGTCCTGAGGCCCCTTTCCTCGGCACTGAAGCCTGAAGGGTTGGGAAGTTAAAGTCATTAAATCTGGCAAAAATGAGAAATGGGCTGGGTCATTCAAATACTCCTGCTTTGTTTGACATGTGTATACACTGTCCCAGAGGCCAGATAACTCTAGTCAGGAAGCACCAGGCCTCTCCTCCCATGTAACCAGCCACACTGATGAATTCTCCTTACCCAAGTCCTCAAAATTGCCCTGGGAGGTGGGGCCATGCCCCATTGGACAGATGAAAGACAGCACAGCAGGGCTCACCTGGGAACCCAAGTCTCCCCGGAAGGTGGTGCTGGGCAGAGGCAGAAAGAGGCCCTGACCCAGACTCCTTCACCTGGCTCCTGCTTCATTCTGGAATGTTCCTTTTAAGGAAAAGTGGGTTAAATCTGATGCTCCTGAGTGTCATTCCCAGAGAGGGAGGAAAAACCCTGCATCTAGAAACCTGCCTTCAAAGCAGCACCTCAGCCTGGTGCTCACCATATTTTCCCACAGGTTGCATCTGACATAGTTTCTCAGTCTTGCCCTTACTGAGAGTCACTATCCCTGAGACCTTCCCCAGAGCAAGTGGGGCAAGTGGCGTAGAGCCAGCACACTGACTCACAGAGCCAAGAGGAAAAAAGAAAGTGGGTAGAGCCAGGAGTGGGGAGCCAGGTCTTGCTTAATTAAGACAGCTGTGGAACATCTGCCAGTGCCAACGCACAGCAGGTATATTTGGGCAGCACTGTCCACTCAGACTGTCATGGAAGTTGTGAGCAGGTACTGCGGCTGCTCCTATGGAGTAGAAAACAGCTCTGGGACAGGGCAGAGGAGCAGAAAGAGCAAAGGAAATGAAAATGGTCCATAATGGAAGGAAAGCCAGTTGAGCAGGCATCCCCAGTTCATCTTAAAGAGAGAGAGAGAGAGAGAGAGAGAGAGAGAGAATTACAAATCTGAGGAAGACCAAATGAGGAGTGCAGCTGAGGAAGGCCTCCAAGCCAGGTGTCTAGGATGCTCCAGAGGACACCAGGTGTCTAGGATGCTCCAGAGGGTATCAAGGCAGAGAACGTATAGGGAGAGAGCATGTGGCAGAGGTAGGCCCCGACCTCAGGAAGGCAACTAACAAAGACCAGGGCTTCAGCAACATGGTGCCAAATCTCAGCTGGTGCCAAGTTCTTGGCCAGATTGTCCAAAAAAGGAAGGAGAGCCTCCCTGGGTGTCTCCTGGCTTTTTCAACTTTCTGACAAGGCCAAGATCAGGAGCAAAGTGGACATCCTTGACCTCTGATCCTCTCTCCAATGACTACAGACCCTGCAAGTGTCTGGGGAGAGAGCTGCTTATATCAGGATGCTTCAAGAACAAGTCTGGTGGGTTCGTGTAGAGCCATGAGCCTCTGGCCCATGCTCCCTTTAGCAGTAGGCATTTGGCCAAGGACAGAGCAGAGGGGCCCTGGAGACTCAGTGAGTCGGCACCAAGGGAAGCAGATGTGCCTACCATGGTCCCCAGACACAACCGGGAACCAGCCACAAGGGGAGGAAATTTGCATAATAGGGATAATTTGGTACCAAAACTGTCCCCTGAAGTAAACTGCATGGATCTCAGTATAGTTCACAAATTTCACTTCTTCTTTCCCATGTTTTCTCAGACTAACTAGATGTAAGGTAGAGTGTGTGACTTGTCCAAAGGTTTAGGGGTGTTGTTTTATCTTTACCATTGTGTCCCTTCATGAGTTTGTACCAAGCCTTTTCTCTCTCCACTCTGCCACTCCCTTGTGCCCAAAGGTGAGCTTTTGACACTCCCTCAGAGGCCTCTCCCATGCACCTACGAAGTGGGGACAACCAAATGTTCTTACCTTGGGCACAACCATGTGATATTCCAGACTCACAAAGAGAATTAATGGTCATTTGCCTCTTTGCTGGTATACTTGGCCAGTGGGATCTCACTCTGCTTCTTCCCTAGAGCCTGCTTGAGCTTCCTCATCGACATTATCCCTGTGGCTTTCTGTGGGCAGAGGGCGTGTGGTTTCAGGGCTCCACTTTCATTCCCCTTTCAGGCCTCCTCCTTTCATGGTAACACCCTCATCCCCACCCACAGATGGGGTACAGCCTTTCTCTAGCCATTCCAGGGACTCCCTGATGCCCCCATAAGTTCCCACTTCTGCAAGCATCATGAGCTATTTTTTAATATTCATTTTATAACACCTCACAGGAAGGCGGTCGTGCATTTATAAGCACTGATGCTGTCACCAAATTTTGAGGTGACAAATACTCTAAAATAAAGCAGTTATAGATCTGCACAGGTGCTAGCTAAAGGAAAGACTAGCCTGAGACAAATGCCCTAAGTCACCAGCAAGATAGTCAGATGGCATTAAAACTGTCCCCACCACATACATACCCCTAAGCGGTCAGTGTGTTTTATATCAAAGTTGGGAGAGAAAAATCATAAACATACACTCTCTGCAGATAGTAAGGACAGGAGAGCATAGCCTGGGACAGGAAGTCAGGCCTAGAGAGCTTCTGCCTCTTCCTGGTTGGTTGATTCCAAAAGAAGAATGTGAAGTGACCTTCAATGGTATAGACACTTCAGCTCTACACTAAAATGGAAGCCTTTTTCCTTGTAGCTCCTGCTGGCTTAGCTTGTGACTGTGGATGCAAATGAATTAAACTGGGCTTCTTGTCTTCCCTCCATTTTTTTAAACATTTAATTTAATTTAAAATATCAGGGATACGCCCGGTGGTGGTGGCGCATGCCTTTATTCCCAGCACTTGGGAGGCAGAGGCAGGCGGATCTCTGTGAGTTCCAGGTCAGCCTGGTTTACAAGAGCTAGTTCCAGGACAGGCTCCAAAGCCACAGAGAAACCCTGTCTCAAAAAATCTATGTATGTGTGTGTGTGTGTGTGTGTGTGTGTGTGTATTTTTGTATCAGGGATACAAAAATAAAGCAGACTTTCTTATGAGCTCAACCTCATGATCTGAGAGACCATAAAGGGCAGGTGGCTCTTCTTCAGGTAAAACACCTTCTCTCCCACATGACAGTCTTCTCTTCCCAACCCATCCCTTCTAAACCACTTAAGTCCCACACAGTCTCACTACAAAAGCCCTGCTTGCCCCGAAAGTCTTCTCCTACTGCACCGGCTGCTACAACAGAATTCACAGCACCTGATATTTGGAGCATCCTCAAGACCCAGTCTATTTCGTTTTATTTGGCCATCCCTGATACTGGGCATTAAGTGCTGGACTCTCCCTATCAGGTTAGAGAGAGGGAGCTGAGCTGGTTCCAGGCTTCTCAGACTCACCCCTCACAATAATGGTGTCCAGTGATGTGGGTTTTCCCAGTGTCCTGAATTCCCTGACTCCAAGATGGGTCCCTAGCTCCTGGCTTTCCTTCCAGAAGCTCCTTCTCATCTCTGTGCTTGCTTCCGCCTTCCCCTGGGGAAAAGGGTGGGTGCAGCAGCACTCACCCTGGGATCTCCAGGTGAGTCCTCTCCTTGTCCTGGCATTCAGACTCATCCAAGGATTCATCCTGAACTATGCAGTGGCCCTGGCATGAGAAAAGCAGAGAGAAGGGCCATGAGGCAGAGAAGGTAAGAGTGGGCCCTTGAGAAGAAGCAGCTAGCTATTGCAGCAGTAGGTACAAGGGAGAGGCTGTCACTCAAGGATTCGGACTTTTATTTTCTACCTTAAGCAATTGTTATTCCTATCAGAGAGTAGTGGTATCATGCTGTCCCAGAGCATGGTTGAGTTTCATCTCATTGACTCTGAGCAGCCCAGCCGTTGACATCTCAGGAACCAAGGCCAGTGATGGAGATACCAGAGGACAGCAGATCAATGCCAGAGTTTTACCAATGTCTGCAAGGCTGAGTTAGGTGTCCAGAGCCAAGTCCAATGCTGTGCAGACAGGACCCAGCAAGCAAGCAGGATCCACAGACAAAGTACATCTCAGCTGACTTTTGAAAAACAGGCAGCGAAAAGAATGAATGATGGAGGCATAAGAGATAATTAAAACCAGAGAAAAGCCATCTAGAAAGGAAGACAAAAAGAAAAAGAGTCAAAGAATGGGAATAATAACAAAACAGTGACAGACGTAGTCAATGCTAATCAAACTATATCAACGATCATGCTAGTAAACAAAACGTACCAATTAAAAGAAAGTCACTAGACAAGGCACATGCCTTTAATCCCAGCGTTTGGGAGGCAGAGGCAGATGTATCTCTCTGAGTTCAAAGCCATCCTGATCTAAAGTGAATTCCAGGACAACCAGAGCTATGTCTAAGAAAGAAAGAAAGAAAGAAAGGAGGGAGGGAGGGAGGGAGGGAGGGAGAGAGGGAAAGAAAGAAAGAAAGAAAGAAAGAAAGAAAGAAAGAAAGAAAGAAAGAAAGAAAGACACTATCAGAATGGATCCCAACTAAGACTTGTCTACAGGCTGTCCATAGAACCTTCACTTTAGACATAACAGCACATACAAGTTAAAATTTAAAAAAAAAAGATGAGGGAAAGAAGGAAGGAAGGAAGGAAGGAAGGAAGGAAGGAAGGAAGGAAGGAAGGAAGGAAGGAAAGAAGGAAGGCAGGCAAAGATGCAAAGATTTTTTGACTGAACAAAAGCATGGAGGATACGCTGCTCCCAGAAGCCATCAATTGTTACATGGAATTCCCAGAGCAGGTGTGGGGTTCTTCTCTGAGTTGTTAGAGAAGCCCAAAGGCCCCCACAAAACAGGAAAGGCTAATCCCATTGCTTTCAGTCACCCACCAGAACTAGATGATAAGACCCTATGGGTAAAAACACACACACATTGTCTATAGGACATAGAAATTAAGGTAGAACTCAGGTGACATCGCCCTCCCCATGAGCTCTTCCATGGTGCTGGCGGGTACTATGTAGGTCGTTAGGTGAGAAAAGTCACTAATGGCTTTAACCAGCTGTGGACCCTGCGTACAACAATACCAACCAATGCCAGGCCAGAGTGACCATGATTGTTACAGGGATAACCACTTTCTGGTGGACTGAGGCCCAGTCCACCAGAGGGAAATAGTGCCTGGTCAAAAACCAATAGCTATGAAGGTGAGAGGCCCTAGCGAAGAACCTATTGAAGAACTAGTAAAGAACTTGTATTTTATCAAATGGATCTGTTTATACCCACAGATTTTGTTTATACCTATAGGGCAGTGTTGCTTTCAGTCTCAATCAGAGACTTCATTTTGCATTGGGTGGAAGTAAAGGCAGAAATTCATAACTGGTCAAACCACTAGGAATTGTTGAGTTCTGAGCCTTAAATGTTATATCTAAATCACCCCTCAGTGAATACCCTAGAAGAGGAAACAGAGAGAGAACCCAAGGATGGAGGGAAGTGCGGTGAAACTCTCTTCTGGAATGATGGGCCACACCCAAACGTGCAGAAGCTGTGCTTAGCCTGCACAAGAGCTGACTGGGCCCATCAACCTAACATCTTGCTGTTGGGAGTGGTTCATAGGGCCTCGTCTTTCCCTGAGGAGCCATAGGCCATTAGTGATTGCTAGGAGAGGAGGAGTCATGTTCCTCAGTGGTGTGCCCACTAAATTGCCCTTGCAAAACACAGAATAGAAAGCAAAAATGCATAAATTAAATTGCCCTTGTAGTTTAGTTAACAATCCTCACCTATGTCTCTGCAAGCAACCCTAATAAGATACAGTGGGCCATGCATACACACAAAAGGAACATGAAAATAGGAGATTGCCTTGTTGGGAAAAAGGGTTTGGGGGAGTGAGAGGAGGATAGGAGGCTAATGAGGAAAACATGATCAAAGTACATATTATATTTATATGTATATAGTTGTGAATGAATAAATAATAAAGAGGGAAATGTTCAAAATATTTTAAAAGAAAATTGTTGACCTTTAACTAACAAAAGCCTATACAGTAGAACATCAGAAGCTGCAGAACATCACAGAAATGCATTAGACCTTTGAGGACAGACTTAATTCAGCCCAGTCGTGTTAGCATGCTCATCTCTGCTGTGCCTTCTTTATGTTATTAAAAACATGAACTCTCAAAAAGAGAGAAAGAAGTACGTTGTTAATTTGAAAACATAAATGGAAAGCAGGAGTAACTCTATGAATGTCGTAGAGAGATGACTTTGGAGTAAGGTAAGTTATTGGGAGTGAGGGGGGCACCACATAAGGAGCAAGTGGTCAGCACTCCTAGATAGTAACATAATCCTGAACACGGACACGCCTAGAACAGAGCCTCAAAACACAGATAGAAAACAAAATGCATAAACTATTTCTTACGTCTTCTATGAAAACTATAGGTCAGCAAGATGGCTCAGCTGCTGTCAAGCCTGCGTGGAGCTGAGTTCCATCCCAGGGACCTACTTAATAAAAGAAGAGAACAGCTCTTAGAAGTTATCCTCTAACCTCACACACACACTAAAGAAACAAGGAAAGGAAATGTTTTCAAATCTCTCTCTCTCCCCTCTCTCCTCTCTCTTTACATCTGTCTCTTTCAGTTTTTCTTTTGTGTAGCCCTGAATGTTCTGAAACTCCCTCTGTAGACCAGGCTGGCTTCGAACTCACAGAGATCTGCCTGCCTCTTCCTCCTGTGTACTGGAATTAAAGGTGTGTGCCACCACAGACTGACTCAAATCTTTTTCTTAAAAAGAAGTAACATCCAAAGCCACAGAGAAACCCTGTCTCGAAAAAAAGAAGAAGAAGAAGAAGAAGAAGAAGAAGAAGAAGAAGAAGAAGAAGAAGAAGAAGAAGAAGAAGAAGAAGAAGAAGAAGAAGAAGAAGAAGAAGAAGAAGAAGAAGAAGAAGAAGAAGAAGAAGAAGAAGAAGAAGAAGAATCAGATTGAGAAGGCCAGAAGTCATGAAAGATGTACCTAGCCTGAAAAATAAGAATGACTCAGGTAAAGAAAGATGGTGAGGAAATTTTAGGCAGAGGGGCCTTTGTGGCTTGGACCTGGATACTTGCATTGATGTGAGCCATGTAGCAGGGTTGGAGTAGGCATGCTTCCCAGGCCTGCTGACGTCAGTGGTACTGAGCAAGACCAGAAGAGGCAGCTACCACTCAGCTGCAGAAGCATCTCTTAGCATCCCAGCCAAAGATGAGCCCCTGGCCTGTACCACAGCTGCTGGGCTGTTCTGGGTGGCACAGCCCCTGGTGTAAGGGTGGAAATGGGTGTGATCCCTGGTTTCAGGTAGTGAAACTAAGGTCAGGGAAGAAGAGAGTCTTGGTCAAGGTCACAGGGAGTCACCCTTCAGCCACATTTCCTAAAGTTCATAATGCACAATACAAAAAAGAGGAATGAGGCCAAAAGTCTCAGGAAAAGTCATGCACTCTTGTCCCCTGGTGGAGATCCACAATGTCCCTGTGAAAGCCAAAGGAGAATAGACTATAATTATTTACTGCAGCTTTCCACAAATGTATTTAGTGTGAGAAGTCCCTACGACAGTTTTTCAATTGTTTTCGACATGCATATCACTGTAGGTAAGGAAATAATTTAGGTAAATGGGGTCCTGGGGAGGAAGAGCCCTGATCCAACACAGACCAACAACAGCCTGGTCCTAAATCCCAAGCCTGGCATAGTCCTACACTACTGCCCTCAGGACATGAAGGTCCCAGCACTGCCTCTCCCTTTCTGGAACACCAGGCCCTGAATCATAAATAAAGACAGGTTCTATTCACACAATGACTTGGTCAATGTTGGGATAAGGTCAGGTGACCCTTAACCTACTCTATCTGTGGCATCTCTGTTCTCAAGAGGTTTAAGACATAACCGTCTCCTGTTTTCTGGGCCCCATTTGTCAGCCCACAGTGAGAAGGCTAGGATAGTCCAAAGTTGAGATTATACATACATATATATAGGCCCTGGGAAGACTCCTAAGGCTTGTTCTCCTTATGACAGGGAATAAGAGGCAGAGTGACCTATACAAAGGCTGCCTATATCTGGGCTTGACATTGAAACTGAAGACCTGACCTAGGGACTGAATAGCTCAAAACAGATTTAGGTTCTAAATACCTGAGCTGGCCGCAAGAAGTACTAACATACCGTTTCTACATATGTGTTCTAATCTGCACTTAGTGAGATATATCATTACATGCTTAGAGGTGAGAATAAAAAGGAAAAGCACTAGCTAGCACCCATCCATAAGGGCTTACTGTACCCACCTATAAATGCGGACTGCAAAGGCTCAGATAGGACAAGTTATTTTCCCGGAGCAGGCATCCTTGATAAGCAGAATAATGCCCTCTACAGTAACAACACCGAGGTGGTATATGGTATTAATAACAACTCTCCAGTTACTTTTAGAGGAGAAACAGTATCGGTTGAGCGGATCAATTTCCTGTTTTCCAATTTACATTCCTTACAACTTAATGCCTCTAGTTAGGATCTGGGTTTAGTTATTAAAGTATGGAAACTCTCCAACGCAGAATCAATGACTGCAAATCCCAAATCCTCAAAACTGTTTCGCTTGGGTGGTGCCAAGCCTACTTACAATACTGTTTGAGAGGAAGTTGCGGCAGGTGAGAGCAGAGTGGGCTGGGGAAATGGAAACACGGTAAAGAACTCTGGCTGGGTTTCTCCATGAGAAGAAATGCCCCAGAGTACCTGTGACCTGAGACTGAGTTAGGCCACATGCTTCAGTGCTGTGTGTCTGGGTTCTAACAAATGAAGGAGGACATGTGCAGAGAAGCAAAGGCAGGCATGTTGATTAGTTTTTCACCAACTTGACACAAGCTGGAGTCATCTGGGAAGAAGGAGCCTCAATTAAGAGAATGCCACCATCAGATTGGCCTGTAAGCAAGTCTGTGGGCATTTTCTTTTTTTTTTTCAATTTTATTTTTTTTAAAAAGAAAACAGCCGGGCGGTGGTGGCGCACGCCTTTAATCCCAGCACTCGGGAGGCAGAGGCAGGCGGATCTTTGTGAGTTCGAGACCAGCCTGGTCTACAAGAGCTAGTTCCAGCGCAGGCTCCAAAGCCACAGAGAAACCCTGTCTCGAAAAACCAAAAAAAAAAAAAAAACTATCTTTTTTCATTTTACATACCAATCCCAGTTCCCACTCACTCCCCTCCTCCCATTCCCTCTACCTTCCCTCCCACTCCACTCCCATCCACCCTTCAGAGAGTATAAGGCACATTGCTTTGGGGAAGGTCCAAGGCCCTCCCTACTATATATAGGCTGAGTAAGGTATACAACTAAGGAGAATAGGATCCCAAAATGCCAGTGCAAGCAGTGAGGATAAATCCTGGTGCCACTGCCAGTGTCCCCTCAGTCTGCCCCAGCCATACAACTGCCACCCACATTCAGAGGGACTAGTTTGGTCCTATGCTGGTTCCTTCCCTGTCTGGCTGGAGTTGGTGAGCGCCCATTAGCTCAGGTAAACTGTTTCAGTGGGTGTCTGTGGGGCATTTTCTTGGTTAATGGATTGATGTGAGAGGACCCAATCGACAATGGATGGTACCACCCCTGAGCACGTGGTCCTGGGTAGCTAAAAAAGCAAGCTGGGTGAGCCACAAAGAGCAAGCCAGGAAGCAGTGTTCCTCCATGGCCACTGCCTCCAGATACCTGCCTTGAGTTCTTGCCCTGACCTCTCTTAACAATTGCCTGTGATGAGGAAGTGTAAGTCAAATAAACCCTTTCCTCCCTCAAGCTGCTTTTAGTCATGATGTTTGTCGTAGCAACAGAAAGCAAACTAACCCTTACCGTTCAGATGGAATATCAGATGTAGCAGATGCTGTGTTTGGGGTGGAAAGACAATCCAGAAAACCTTCAATGGTGCAGCACCTGTCAGACACGTGACAGCTTTTAGTAGCAATCATGCACAGCGTAAGAATTCATCTTCCCAGTTTAAGTGAGGTTCAGAAATTTAAGAATATCCTTAAGAGATCCTGTGATAGACCACACAAAACCTTTTACCTAACCTTAAGATAAAATTAGCTGTCTCCTGCTCATGATGACATCCACACTGCAAAAATCGCACAGATGTGACCACTTCAAAATAGCCAATAAAGAGCAGTTTGAAAGGTCCCAGCACAGATGTGACAAACGTCTGATCCTTACACGTTATACACCTACTGGGAGGTCACACTGTGCCCCATCAATGGGTACAAGAATTATGTGCCAGTCACAAGTTAAAGCATGCTTTAGTTTTCAAAGTTGTACAAGACTAAAGTCCTCCAGGATTCTGCCCTGTACCCTGTAAGGAACTATAATTTTCAACTTCACACAGAATAAAATTGCTATTAGTGTTTATGAAATCATACCCTAAAGTCAGTTTTTCTGTTATTTTGAATATTCTGTAATTTAAAAAAGTGTGGCTGCAGACAAAAATCACACCAAATACTAGATAGATTTTGCCCTACTATCCAAGATGAGAAAAAGCCAACCGCCTAGCCTCTGCTGGTAGTGGTCACAAAGCCTTTTTCTCTGCCCTGCCGTCCTAACACAGCACTGCCCAGGGATGAACCCACTCTTGCACCATCTGGAGGATCAGAACACCTCCCAGTGGACGCTGATACAGTCACAGCATGAACATCTGCCTGGGACGAACACAGAGAGAACTGTAGCATTTTCGTGGCATTGAGAGAAGAGGATCACATCTGAGCTCCCCTATCTGTGGAAGCCACATCACCCCAAGGACCCAGTGGGCAGCACATGATAATGTCAGCAAGGTTGTTAAGCATTAAAAGGGAGGGCTGAAAAATTCTCTTTCTAACAATTAGTCGCCAGTGCATGCAAGGTACACACATGCCCTTTGGGGATGTTCTGGGGCCATGGAAAAGGCCAGGGCTGAAGAGATGGCTTGGTCCTAAGTTCAATTCCCAGCAACCACATGGTGGTTCACAACCATCTCTAATAGGATCTGAAGCCCTCTTCTGGCATGTAGAGCACTCATACATAAAATATAAATAAATGAAGTTTAGAAAAAAATACAGAGAGCCTAGAAAGTCACACCTGACAGGAGCAAACAGCAATCCTACTTGGTTTCATACTGGAAGATAAGGATGCTATTCATCCAGCCACTATAACACGAGATACCAGAATGATAGGGAAGAACATTTATTTCCTTCCCCACATACAGATTCTGTTATAACAATGCTATGCCATTGACATGAACCATGTGTGGCTATTTAAACCTAATTAAAATTAATTGGAAGAGAAGATTCAGCCTCTTGGCTGCAAACATTCTGGGTAATCAATAAGCTGGATTTGGCTCTGGCTATGACTGCCATCCACAATTGAATCACACAAACAAGGGGCGCATCCATCCATGAAGCAAGCTTGCCTTGCTCCTTGGGGTTCCCCAGTGTCTAGCATGGTGCGTGCCACAGGAGGTGCCTATACCTGTAGAAGCTGAGTTTCCTCCTGAAGTAAACCATGCCCTCTCAGTGATTCCCCGCAGGCCATCCTGGGCTACTGCAGCAACTTTCACTTCTGTTTGTGAACAGACCCTTCCCTCTGCTGGGAGGAAAATGGCATTTGCTTAAGGTCCTGTGTTTTGCCAGAGTGTTCACACTGATCCAATTCAAAGTGCTGATGATGGAGGCAACCCGGGGATAGCCCAGAGTACTGCATCTCCCTTTAAGCCTGAGCCCTGGTGGGTTCCTGTGACCTCCAGTCCTTCCCATAAGTTAGCAACCTGCAAAACAGAAACTCTGATGGGCAGCGAGGCGGAGGGTGGGATCTCCAGAAATAGGGAAGAACAGGCTACGCCCTCCTGGCCAGTTCTTGCAGGATCATCCTCCTCCCAGGAGAGAAAGAGGAAAGGAAGGCAAATCACTTTCCACTTGCTTCTGCTTCTCCTAAATAAACTGCTTGCCTAATTTCCTCTGCAGCGAGAGAAATGAGCCTTGTGCAAGCCACTGTTTCCACACATTCAAACCCTGTGGACCCCACCGGCCTCCCAGAGGCATTTGCATTTCCAGTCTCCCTGGGTCCCTCTGTCCCAGAAGCTTTAGCTGTCTCAGGAGCTCTGCTAGAAGACAAAAAACAAGAGCAAGTCACCCTGACTGCAATCAGCAGATCCTCCCACAGAGTATTCTGGCTCCACTGCAGAGGAGGGCAGGAAGAGGTTCTAGAAGGTTCCATCTTGAGGCTCAACCCCTCCTAGTGTGGCCATGAATGCATCCTCAAATGGCGCCGGTTTCTTGGAGGTCCTGCAGCAAAAGGATTTAAGAAAGTCAAATCAATCTAGTTATTCAGACCACATCAGTAAAACCTGCTTTCTAACCCAAGTCTGTACCTGGAAAGCCTGTGTGTGGGTTGCAGAGAGTGCCCACTTAGCTAATAAAGCCTCGCTTCTTTCATGGGTAAAAACACATCAAATACACTCAGGCTACCGAAGAACAGGCCCCTTCCACCTCTGGAGGTGTGAAGGAAGTGCTCGTGAAATACCTGGCAGGGGCCATGCAGTCTTGCGTGAGGTTTATCTGTGTGCTGAGGGCTGTGCTGCCAGAGAAACCTTGGACTTGTGTTTGCTGAATTAGCAGGCCACTCCCTCCTTCCCACATCTCCACAATCCCGTTGTTATCTCCTTGACCTGGAAGAGAACAGTTCGCTTAGACCGGATTCAAAGCGCTTTTCGGCATTTATAGAAACAACATCCAGGAAAGGCACACCAGCTGGAAATCTCACATGGAATAAATAAATACAAGGTGCATGTTGTTAGGGCGGAGGGTACATGGGTTTTGAGCATGTTCTCCTCTGCATCATCACCATTGAAGCAATCCTCCTGCTTCAGTCTACCAAGCAACTGCAATTACAGACACTTACAATTTCACCAGAGTGATGGACAAATGTAAGAGCTAGATGGAAATCTGTGATCCTATGATCCAAGTAGAAAATCCAGTTAGGCCTTTAATCCCAATACTTGGAAGGTAGAGGCAGGAGGATCTCTTTGAGTTCTTGGCCAGCCTGATGTATATAAAACAAGTTCCAGGCCAGCTAGGGTTCCATAGTGAGACCTTGTTTTTCAAAAAGAAAAACTAAAATATAATCAGAGGGAGTAACAGGCGAAAGGTAAGAGAACAGAACAGGAGCTACTCCAGGTTCAAGCTTTAAGTGGGGATGGGGACAGGATACTGAGAACAGAGGAGACAGGGGAAGGAAGCCTGAAGAAGCCTTGCGAAAGTACACAAGTTTGTAAGCTAATTAAAGAATAAAATAAAACACTTTGCTAAAAAAAAAAAAAAAAAAAAAAAAACCTTTCCGTGATAAAAACATATTAAAGGACTTTGTGACCAGCAAGCCAGCTCTACACAGGATATTGGAAGGAATACGTAGCTCCAGTAAACCCACCTCACCACCAAGTAAAAACAGAACCAAGCTGGGTGTGTTAGTGCACGCCTTTATTCCCAGCACTCAGGAAGCAGAGCCTGGTGCATCTCTGAGTTCAAGGCCAGCCTGGTGTGTAAAGAGGTTCCAGGACAGTCAGGGCTACACAGAGAAACCCTGGGTTTTTTTTTTGGGGGGGTGGGAGACAGTACCTTAGAGTAAAGGAATGACAGAGGGAATTCCAAGCAAATGAAACTTAAGAAACGTACAGGTGCAGCTGTTATAATATTTGACGGAATGACTTCAAAGCAAATCTAGTCAGTTAAGGAGGGCGACTCCACACTCACTAAAGGAAAGACCAGCCAAGAGGATACCACGATTCTGAGCCCATAGACTTGTGCTGCTCTTGACTTTGGTTTCTTTTGGCAGTGAATAGTGGTTAACACCGACTCTCCTGTCTTGTCAAAGTACCGCAGCAGATAAGTAATTCTTGCCTCCTCCATCCAAGGCTCAGGGACCATCACAGAAGAGTGGGCAGGAAGAATGTAAGAGCTGATGGGTGAGGAGAGCTGTGAAATATTGGCTCCTGGACATGCCAGGGCTGCTAAACACATCAACTCCAGCAGCTGTGGTTACCTGTGCAAGACCTACACAAGATCAAGACAGCAAAAGGAGACCCCCGAGGTCCCACATTAGCGGGGGAGCTATTAGCCGCTGATGGCTGTCGAGGTAGCCCCACTCTGCAGACAAGACCTCACCCACTTGCATGTGGACAGCAGAGTGGACTCAGGAGCTAGCAAAATAAAACAAGAACAAAAAGGAGTCTGTGAAGTTGAGAGGGTGCTGGGGTGAAGACCACTAGGGAGAGCTGGAGGGAGGTAACAATGGATGAATATGGTCAAAATGCATTGTTTAAATGTATAGAGTTTTGAAAGGATACAATTATTTTTAAAGTTTTATGAGAGTTTTAAAGCATCTAAATTCACTAAGATATGAAGAAACTCCAAAACCTGAGTTGTTTTTTGTTGTTTTTTTTTTTTTTTTTTTTTTAGCAAATCAATGAAGTGAAATTTTCTAAAGTCCGAGTTGGAATTTCTTACAAGGGTACCAAAACTCAAACTTTTTTTCCAGGGAAGGATGTATAGAACTTTCAGAGCCTTGGCCGAGTCCTGGCGAAAATCTGGGAGGCGCTCGCCCCCTAGTGGCAACGGCAGGCAAGACCAGGAAGTCGATTTCACTGACCGTTCCCAGTTTCCAGAGATCTTAAAGGCAGGGAGAGCGCAGGGAGACCACTTGGGGGCCGACACAGAGTTACCCCCCGAAGTAAATGTGTTTTATCTGCGTCCTTTTCTTGTGGGTTGATTTTTGAAATGACCTTTAGAATTCAACAATCGTGTCTTCTGAAACCAATTCTTGTGTAAACTCTGATAATGCTAAGCCCACAAGGGCTATGGTCACTCTCATTCTGAAGCCCAGAGGCCTCTTGTTCCCCCAACTCTCACCTATGGACAACACTGACCTCTGCTGGTCAGAGTAGGTGGAGACCGCAAGAACTGAGAGCTGGCTGCTTACCACACTGCAGTCACTGGCGGGCTCCCCAGGCCAAGTGACACAGACCAAGCCATGAGAGAGAATGACAGGAAATGAAAAGATGTGAACAGATCTGGGCTCAAATTCCAAGCGAGCAAATCTTAGCTTAGGTGAGCCGTTAGAGGGTTTCATTGCTCCTCTGACTCCAGGGTGCCCTTAGGGACGCTGAAATGCAGTGGTGTAGGAAATCACAGCCAGGTGCACAGAAGGCCCTCCAGAAGTCATTCAAATCCCTGACGCTCTTAGCACTGTTGAGAGTCTGCCATATAGGTATCAAAATGAACTTCACAGTGGAGAGACCCGGAGAGTTAGGAGGAAGACAAACACCCACTTGGAGTATCGGGTACCAACGCTATCTTCTGGAAGCATCTTCTTGTCATGTTACCCCATTTACTCACGATGGCTCTTGTGCATTTCTGAATAGGCACCTGAATTTACACTAGTCATTCAGCTCTGTTCTTACCAGTTGTGTTTGTGAGCTGGAAAATCCCAACATCCATCAATGTGGATGGATTAAAAAAAGAAAAAGAAGAAAAGAAACAAACCAAAACCTGTGATCTATCCGTATCGTGGATACTATTCATCAAGAAAAATGAACTAACTACTCTACATGCACCAACGTAGTAATTACACTACCCTGATGAAGTCAAATAAGAGAGTTAGTGTCTGATTCTATTTATGAGAATTTTTGTAACAGGAGAGGCACTTGTTTGTCCCAGCCGCTCAGAACCGAAATAACCACACAGAAACTGTATTAATTAAATCACTGCTTGGCCCATTAGCTCTAACTTCTTATTGGCTAACTCTTACATCTTAATTTAACCCATTTCTATTAAGCTGTGTATCACCACGAGGTCGTGGCCTACCAGCAAAGTTCCAGCACGTCTATCTCTGGCAGTGGATCCATGGCCTCTCTCTCTGACTCTGCCCTTCTTCCTCCCAGCATTCAGTTCCGTCTTCCCTGCCGACCCTAACAACAGCCAAGGCAGTTTCTTTATTCATTAACCAAGAAAAGCAACACAGAGACAGAAGGACCTCACACACCAAATTTTAGCAAATGCAAGCTAATATTTTGGGGGTTTTTTGGCTTGAGTTTTTGTCTGTTTTGGCCTTTTGAGACAGGGTTTCTCTGTGTAGACCAGGCTGGCCTCAAACTCACAGAGATCCACCTGCCTCTGCCTCCCAGGTGCTGGGATTAAAGGTGTGCATCACCACTGCCTGGTGCATAGTATTTATTATGTTAAAGAGCAGTTCAGGGGCTGGAGAGATGGCTCAGTGGTTAAGAGCATTGCCTGCTCTTCCAAAGGTCCTGAGTTTAATTCCCGGCAACCACATGGTGGCTCACAACCATCTGTAATGAGGTCTGGTGCCCTCTTCTGGCCTGCAGACATACACATACACACAGACAGAATATTGTATA
>JAQHUG010000046.1:4582498-4607226 GCA_028555095.1 Dicrostonyx torquatus | reverse complement strand
CCCGGTGACTCTGCCCTTTAACATCACAATTTTGTTCTTGCCCACCAGAGTCGACCAGTCACGTGACCGTCCCATTTATTGTTATCCTGTATCAAAAGCTTATTCTGATAGCTGCTTTGGTCAAAGCTGTTTGGGGAAGTCTGAGAGGAAAGTATAAAGCTTCAAAGCATCTGTACTTCGCCACGTGTATCCTCACCGAAGTGAATACAAATTCACTCTATAGAATCCTTACGCGTAGCACTCTTTCTGCGTCTCTCTGTTGAACGTGTTACAGTTTTCTCTTCCTCGCTTTACAGTGGAGCCCAGCCCCACAGCCCTGAGTGGCCAAGCTGGAAGAGAGCTGGAATCCTGCGGCCAGGAGGACAGCATGTTCCTGGCATAGTTAGCTTACCTGAAGTGGCTCTGCTTTCAGTCCTTCTGGGCTCTCAGCACGCTGCCTGCCAGCTCTCGGATGTGTTCCCAGGCCAGCTGCACGTGGGAAGACTCCACAGTGCGAGAGCACACAGCGAAGCGTAGCACGAACTTGTCTCGGAGACGGCACGGTACCAAGTGGATTTTTTTGGCGCTGTTTATTCTTTGTAAAAGAGTTTCATTCAGCTCGTTGGAGCCCTGAGGTAATTAGAAAGCAGATCCATCAAATAACACAAAGTCTGGTAGACAACAAAGAAATCATCTTTACTTTTCATTTTCTATGTAAGAGGCCAGAGAGCTTGATGACATAACTAACACAGGCTCATGGAACTTATGGGATCGCTTCTCCCTGTGACCTCATTTCTCTGTGATCTGTGTAATCAGAAATTGACCTGCCCATCCTCCAACTTAGTTTAAGAGAGATGAAGGTCGCTAGAGGTCTTGTCAGCAAACAGGTGAGCATAAACAATGGAACCAAGTAGAACCCTTGGAACCAGCAGCAGGTCTCAACAAGAGAGACCCTGGAACACCACAGTCAAGCTCTTGTGAGAATAGGCAAAGGCCATCTGTAAGCACAGGAACGGGGTCATGGATGACTCTACACCTCTCTAGAAAGAAAATTGTCAACTAGCTGGGGACAGAGAGGCCAGAGTCCTCCACTCCCAATGACTGACCAGAGATAAGAGGGCCTTATCAACTAACACACAGAAAGCCTTCGCTTTCCATTAGGGCCCCAAGTAGATAGGCTGGTAGCTGTTCTTTGCCTAGTCCTTCACTCCTCTGTATACCGTTGTCATGAAATGGCTCCCCATCCGCTAAGCCTTTCAGTTTAGCAAAATATAGAAGAGGCGTTGTCACGGGCATCATTCTGGAGTTGTAAGACCCTTGCAGGGCTGGACCATTTATTCTGGACATTAAGGGTCAAGGTGTAGGAGGATGCATGGGAAGGAAAGTGTCCCCTCTGCCTGAACAATGGTAGATGACCACCTTCTGAATACAGAAACTGCTCCTGGCCTTGGATAGATTCACATACCTCTAGCTGTGGGTCTGAGTGTGACAACCAAGAAAATCTTAAGTGCACAGTGAAGGAACTACAGGCTATTCAGACTGTTGATGTAAGTGCCATGTCTGGACAATGGGGTCCTATTCAAGGACGATGGAGACATGAGACAATAACACCGACAACAAAAACCAAGTAGTTAGGGAAAAGTTGAGTACCATTTTCAATCGGTCCGGGTTAGACAGGACTTCCATCAAGTAGGAGCAGAAGGCAAACAGAAATGATTAGAGAAGCAATAACGAAAACAGCAAGAGTAAGCCAAGTAAGATTAGAGGAGTCTGGTCAGGGAGAAAGGAGCAACTATGTGATTCTGAGGTCACATACTTTATGTTCGATAAGGGGCCACAGGCCCAGAAATATAGCTTACTGGCAGAGCACTTGCCTAGCCATGTGAGGCCCAGGTTTAAATCCCCGGTAACACAGAAATGGATTTTGTAGAGTGGATGCTATTGTTAGCCAGCAGAGTGGTTCATGCCTGTAACCTTACCCCTTGAGAGATGAAGAAGAGAGAATCAGTTCAAGATAGTCCTCGACTACACAGTCATTTTGAGGGTAGCCTAGGCTACACGAGATCCTGTCTCAATGAGTAAGAAGCCACAATACATTCTGGTTGAAGCCATCAAGGAAGAAGAAGATTGAAAAACTCCAACTGGAGAAAATAAGGACAAGCAGAAAAATTACACTGTGCAGAAAAATAAGGAATAGCATTTGGCTAATATGCTTCTTTAAGGAAAAAGGTGTAAGCCGGGCAGTGGTGGCACATGCCTTTGATCCCAGCACTAGAGAGGCAGAGAAAGGTGGATCTCTGAGTTTGAGGCCAGCCTGGTCTACAGAAACAAGTTCCAGGATAATATGGCTAAAAAGAGAAACCCTATCTCGAAAAACAAAAAAACGAAAAGAAGGAAGGAGAGAAGAAAGAAAGAAAAAGGAAAAAGAGAAAGCAAATGTGTAATCATGGGAAGAAGACAACGAAGAGGGTTTTGCATGTGAGGGCTGTACACACTACCAGGCAAATAAGAAGGAGCAGGCAAAGTGCATTTGGTATTAATCTTAAATTATACAAACCCAGTAATAGTCTTGACAACATCATGTCAAGACTAAAGCAGACAATCACAAAAGGCATTATTATATAGAGGTCTTTGGGGAAGACAAGCATGCTCAGATCCCTGTAGTTAAAAGTAAATTACATCGCAATAAAATAATTAAATTATAATTCAAAACTGAAAAGATCCTATAGCAACGTCCTCCAGCAATGAAAACAAATACCTACTTGGGGGGGGGGCAAAGTCAACACAATGCCGACACCAATGCTGGTGTAGACCTGCCACATCCCATGGTCCACGTACCAAACTCCAGGGGCATGGATACCTTGAGGCATCCCATATGTGTAGGCTACACATCTCTGGACATTCCATCTCATACTTTCAGAGAGCATGGGGCTCCACTCTAGCTCTCTCATCATAACACTAAGGCTTGCTGCTTCTAGGACTTCCCAGGGTTTGGATTTCATCTCAGACTCTAAGAATCAAGATGAGGAGAGGAGATAGGACACGGAGGTGAAGCATCATGAAATTGATGTATCCCAGACTGCTCCTTCTCCTGACTGCTATCTAGATTCAGACAACGAGGTCTCTTGACAAGACAGACCTAGAACTGATTCAGAAGCTTCCAGTTGAGTGTCATGGCAGGCATCTGCAGACCCAGCCACTTGGGAGAATTTCAAGTTTCAGGTCAGCCTGAGTAACATCACGAGTGCCTTGTCTCTTATTTTTTTGAAAAAAAGGGGAGGGGGAACGGAGGCAGGGACTGTGGAGGTAGGCAGTGTAGGCTTGTTTAGCATGTGTGAAGTTCTGGGTCCCACCGCAGTACTCTAAAAAGGAGAAGAGGAAAGAGAAGAGGAAGAAAACAAAACATAAAACTGTTGGCCTATTAAAAGGCAGTTCTGTAATGGCCAGAGCATCTGGCTTCATTTATAAGCCAGTGATGAGCAGGGGCCTTTTGAGTAACATGGCCGTGTCAGTCTCTGCAAAGATAGCTTACTCCCTTGCCTGTCTTGGCAGGCTTCCCGCACAAAGTGAACACACAGCCCAGGTGCCCCCTCTGTGCAGGAATCTCACCGAGGTATATATAGCCAGATGACTGGGATAGTGAGGCTTGTTTATCTAACCAGTTCCCAGATGTGCTGATGCTGTGTGTCCACAGGTGACCTGGTTCCTGAGGCCACAGACAGCTCAGCAGAGGAGTACAGTTCCAGAGGTATTGGATGGACTCTTGGCCTTGGGTCAAGAGGAAAGCATCCAATCACATCTGAGGAAACTGGGCAACAAGTCCACGGAGGAGAGTCTACGGGACCGTCAGCCAGCCAGCACCACCTGCTGAGCACCGCAGGTCATGTTCTGTAGACCTTGGCAACAGGTACACAACTCTGCATGTGGATGTCATGAATAATACTTTATCTCATTCAGTGAAAACAAAGATGGCTGAAATTGGCAAAACATACCTTTAACCGGAAGCAGACCAGCCCAAGAATGACTTCTGTGCAGATCTCAAAGCGAGGGTCCTGCCGTACCAGAGACTCAAACTCATGAGACAGTGCCACGTGCTAGAAGCAGAGAAGGGAAACTTGCTGTCTTTGTCACCGCAACTTCAGCCTTACCCTGGCCACCCAGCCCCTCACAGGACTCTACATCTGTTCTTCATTCACATCTTCTGATCACAAGTCTGTCTGTCCCCTCACCAGCATTTTCCGGTAGGTCAGGAGGAAGCTCATCTGCCCTAAGCTACAAGGTACGTCACAGTTTCCTCAGAAAAACACTCCTTATCTTTTGTCCACGGATCTATGTTTCCAACCCCCATTTCTTTAATAATTTGATAGCAAACATCATAAGGAAGTTGTTGAAGATTCTAGAAGAACGAAAGGCTACGTTCAGTGGCCTTGCCCTCCTCATGACAGCTTAAAATATTGTGATACAGGGGTATTACTTTACTAATTTGCAGATAGTAAACTGAGACTCAGAGAAAGAGCAAGTGTCATAACCAAGGCCTGATGGCCATGCCTTGGCTCAGATGGGACTCACAGCAGCTGCCTAAGACTGGGACATGACTTCTGCAGCAGACTGGGCTGTGGTCTCAGCCTGATTCAATGGCTGCCGTATTCAAGAGTTATGTGTTCTCTGGCATGAAGGTGCACAACTTTAATCACGGCACCTAGGAGACTCTATGAGTCTGAGGCCAACCTGGTCTACATACTGATCCTCAGGACAACCAATGCTACATAGTGAGACCTTATCTCCTAAATAAAAAATAAAGTTTTGTGCTCGCATTGAACACATAAGCTTATTTAATCTCTAGATGTTTATAGAACTCGAACGCTGATTAAAACCACATATGATCCGCAGAGGAACACACTCGATCACTGTCCGTGTGCACAGTTAGCTAATTGGAACCTGCTGGCACCCAGCTCTAGCTGCCACAGGATAGACGCTTAAGAGGAGCTGAAGCACACAAGGCTTGCTGGGACTGAAACATCCGTTGACACGACTGTTCCTAATCATCGCACCAGGGGGCACCAAAGATTCAGGACTAAAGCTATCTTCTATTAGCTCAGGCCTAGAAAGGCCAGTTTTGACCATTCTTCTGTCTCTTGTTAGGACAGGATTAAGGAAGGCCTTTCCAGAAAGAGGTGTGGTGTGTTTTTAACCTGGCAGAGCCTAATCTCAGTGAGTTGTCCTGAACTGAAAGTCATCATCACCTTGGACTGATAAACCACTCTGGGACTTTTTCTTATTACACCAAGTTGACTCACTAGGATCAGGGACTATCCTAGAAATCTACACACACCCTCAGTTTCTAGTTCTTTCCCCCACGTAGCCTCTCACAGTGCTCGGTGCCTGCAGACATTTCCTCACAACGGTTTTGTGATCTGACGGGATGCCGATTTGCAGCACGTGACGAACATTCTGGAAATAAATGCTGTTCTGCATCCTTGTCACAGAAGAGGAGCCTGGAGACATTCGGCCCCTGCCTTTGGCTGCACATCTGGTGATGTAGTGGGCACTGGGACTTAAGGGGAAAGCTGTCACCACCCCAGGCTGGAAGCCACAGGCATGCTTGCCTCATCAAAATGATGCTGTGGCTTACGAAGGACTGGGCTGAAGTCAGGGGGCCCTCTGCTTCTGGCTAAACGGGTGAACAAGTCCTGGCTCATATTCAGGCCTCAGCTTCCCCAGCTGTGTGGGAGGGGGAGGGGGGAAAGTAGGGTAGTAGGACTTGGAACCAATCAGTGGTTCCGCGAAGTCACTTAGTGCCTATCGTAGTGATCTGCATGGCTTGTTGAAACAAGCTATGTACAGCCCAGGAGGCCTCCTTGAGACTGAGGGGACTAAATCGTATCTAACTACCCCAACCAACTCAAAGGTTCTCTTAGTTTGGCTTTTAAAAAATTATTTGTTTATTTATTTATTTCTTTTGGGGGTCAGGGAGAGAAAAACACTATGTTCTTACTACGAGGATTGCTCAGTCAAACTCGCTGTTGACTAGATACGTGGAAAAATAAAACAAAATTTTCACAATGGTTTAACTAACTTCCTGGAGCTGAAAACTTGTATTCTAACGAAAATGTCTTAGAAGACACAAAAGGCCCAGTTTGTGAATGCCCGAACCTTAAAGACCCAAACTACACCCTGATTCCAAAATTATGCCTAAGATGATGTTTCAGACAACAACAGACCACATAGCCCTCTGTCCCCAAAGGCCTGTGCATACTAGGAAACTGTCTATCTCTGCTTGTATATAAACATTCCGGTGTCTTCATGTTTAGGGAAGCATCTCACGATGGATTTCTCAGAATGTCCCCATTGTTAGGCAACGTATGATGGCGTTTGCTCACTAAGACCCTTGAATTCATTTCTGAGTCTGAGACCATTACAACATTCCTCAGATAAACAAAGAAGGCGGCCGGTCACCTTGCGGATGTATGCCTGCAGTCCCTTGACGCCATACATTCTGAAAACAAACCACATTTTCAGAGAGCGAAATCTCCGCCCCAGTGGGATCTGCCAGTGCTGCAGCAAAAATATAAAGAATACGTCAGTGAGAGGCGTGCTAATAGCCAGGCTCCTTTTCAGCTCCTCAGTTGGCCAGTTTCTTCTGGAAGTGGCGTTTCCTACAGAATGCCCATTTCCCAGCCTGGATGGCAAAGAACTTGATGTGTGAGTTGGAGAGAGGTGAGGCAGGAGCTGTCTTCTCATCCTGTGGAGATGCGGACAGAAGCCCTGGTTGGGAGGTCCTGGTGTTTATTAGGTTCTCCAGACAGACTGAGTACACACCAAAGAAGGTACTAGATTAAGAAATAGAAGAGAGTGGTTCTTCCCTAGGGAGCTTCCATGGGGGCAGGGGGTCATCCGGGCAGAGAGGGGGATGCTGAGCCCCTTGTGTGCCTGCCTTTCTCTGCCTGGATGCTCTGAAACTGCACTCTGAAGCAGTGTCAGCTCCTTTGTCTCCCTGACCTCTGGGAGTGACCCCAATACCCTTTCACCAAAGAAGCCTTCCTCAGCTTCCCCTAGCTCTCCCAGACGGTCAGCTGACTGGCTGTTCACACTGGCTCCTCACATTCTTCTTGATGGTGATGGATGAGGGTTGGAAATGCAATAAAAGCACGTAGGGAAGGACAGGGATGAGACACAGGCCAGTCGGGAGGACGGCCTTGCACCACTTCCTGGCTTTCTTTGAAATTCTCTACTTGAGCTTATAAAGGGCAGGATGGGGGAGGGGAGCCCTTTGCTTCTTGTCCCTAGGCTCTGGCTCCGGCTCCCTGCTAGATGGGAGATGCTGAGATGGTGTTCTGGTTAGGGAGAGCACTCTAAACTCCACTGCTGTCTGCCACTAGAGACACAAGTCAGAGTTAGCCTGAAGTCAGGATTTCTCGAGAAATTAAGATTTTTTTTTTTTAAAATACAGTTGTTCCTCCCCTAATCAGGAGGTGAGTTACAAAATCTCTCCTCTGTGGATGGATGGAATTTGGGACAACACCAAACTTATATATGCTGTTTTTCCTAGACATATATGCCTATGGTGTAATTCCTTTTGTTTGTTTGGCTCTTTGAGACAGAGTCTTATTATGTAGCCCGACCTGATATGGACTCAACTTGGTAGGCTAAGTTGGCCTCAAACTCATACAGATCCTCATAGTCCTGCCTCCTGAGTGCTTGAAATTAAAGGTGTGCACCCTCATGCATGACTTTACTCCTTATTTTAATTCCTTATTATTGAACTTTTTCCATTTATTTATTTATTCATTCATTCATTTATTATGAAGGGGGGGGGGTGATTTGAGACAGGGTTTCTTTGTGTAGCTCTGACTGTCCTGGAACTAGCTCTGTAGACCAGGCTGGCCTCAAACTCACAGAAATCCGCCTACTTCTGCTTCCTAAGTGCTAGGATTAAAGGCCTGTGCCACCACCCACCACCTGGCTTGAACTCGCTCTCTTTCTCTCTCTCTCTCTCTCTCTCTCTTTCCCTCCCTCCCTCCCTCTCTCTCTCTCTGGTTTTTTTTTTTTTTTTTTTGGTTTTTCAAGACAGGGTTTCTCTGTGTAACAGCCCTAGCTGTCCTGGAACTAGCTCTGTAGACCAGGCTGGCCTTGAACTCACAGAGATCTGCCTGCCTCCGCCCCCCAAGTCCTGGGACTAAAGGCATGTGCTACCAGTGACGGGATTGAACTATTTCTTGATGAAGGCTCTGGCTTTCCTGAGTTACTATGGAGTAGGCATACAATTACCATGCATATAAAATAAAAATGGGACGATGAGGCCACAGGATGTGCAAAATTTGTGTTTTTTTATTCTTCTTAAAATTTTGCCTCTGCACGGTTTAAGTATCATTTGGGGAAAAGCAGAAATCTGACCCCATGCCAAGTTCACTTAAAATAATGGAGGCTGTGCTGACGATTGCTTACAGACTTGCCAAGCTCTGGTTAGAGAAGATTGGGAGTTCTTTCTCAAAAGTCTGGCATTGTACTCCCACGAAGGCAATGTAAATCCAAAGCCCATGGCAATGTCAGGATGAAGAGAATGTGAATGATCTTCCCCTCAAACTATTTTTAATATTATTCTCAAATTATCCCTTAAGTAATGCTTTCTAAAAGGTAAGTTGGATCCTAAATGAGGATTGTGTACACACAGTTAAATAAGATGAACTCTTCTCCTGGCCATACCCATATCTACACATGCCCTGGTTTCTTCCCCCATGGACAAGTTTCCCTGAAAATCTGTCCTGGGGGAGCTGAAATGAAGATTCCCTGGTGACCTGCACCTGCCAGCCTGCAGCTGTCACCAGAAGCGGGAAGGGTACTCTCTGTCTATGAGAGGTAATCCTGCTACCTTATTATCAGTGGCTGACATACTGCCCCAAGAATTTAGACACACCACTTCAGACGAGATGCTTTGATAGTGTCCTGCGCTCACCATGCACACCCCGCCTCCCCACCCAGCAAATGAGCCGGGTCATTTCTTGAGTCTGAGAAATGGCAGATGCAGTGGGCCCCTCGTGTTCCGAGAGCGGCAACAGATGCAGTGGGCCCCCTTCATGTTCCCGGCCTGCTTGGCTTCTATTCTTGGAAGGAGCCTCCCAGCATTACTTGCGGTTCCAAATTCCTTTCCAGAGTAAAGCTGGGACAACCTGGTGTTTTCAAACTCCAGAAAACATTTGTGGCAAATAAAAAAAAAAAAAAAAAGGAGAAAGAAGTAAAGCAAGTCGAAGAGAGGCTGCCAAGAGGACGATCTCCTGTCCAAGAATCTGGCTCTTCCCTAACTCTGTTCTAGCACTCCTTAGGGTGCTGCCCCAAGCACACCACAGAAGGCAAAAAAGAGGGCCATGGGCTGTGAGGACAGACTCTTGCAGGAATTGATGTCAAATCTCCTTCCATTGTCTTAGAAGGCAGTTGGGGCTTTGCCTTCTAAACCGGGACCTCTGATGGACTTGGCGAAGCTGCTTACCGCAAAGTCACCTAATATGTCTGCTGGAGCAGACTTAGAAAGCGCCTCTTGTAGACTCCTGCTCAGGAGGTGGGGACTGCAGCAACCCCAGTAGAAACCTCCTGTCACTTTGCTCAGTTGGGATTACAAAGGACAAAACCGCCTACTTACCCTGTAGTCAGTGATGAGTCCTGGAGAAAAGAGCAAGACAAAGAGAGGCCATTAGAGAGGGAGATGTTATAAATGATGTCGAAACTACCCAAGGACTGGCTAGGGCTATGCTTCCTTTGTGGCTCAAGGTAACAGATTCAAGAGAAGTCCCTGAAAGCAGGATGCCTAGGGCACATTTGGAAGGCTGCATTATTAATGGCACTGGTGATACAGAAAAGGCTTCAAATAATAAGCGAGATGGGGGGAGGCAGTTCAAGGGTGTTGGCTGGCATCTGGCTCTGTGAATATACTCTTAGTCAAATACCGCGTCCTGGACTCAGTGTCCCCAATTGGTTATGAAAAGGCGTTTTGCACTGTGGTGTCCTCTGGTGCCTAGAGCCCTAGATTCCCGGGACAGTGTGAAGAAGGCCAGGTGAGGAGTCACAAACCAATTTCTAGAGTGTCCTGGACAGAGACTAGGGACGAATGTTGAAAGGCTGTGCAGTTGGGCACGATAGTGAGCTGGGCACAATCTCCTCCATGTTCACAGGCTAGGCAAAGCATGCAGAGTTTGTGAGGGTCCCTACTTTTTAGGCAATAGTCACTGCAACGTGGCCGTTTCTAATATACCAGCATCCACTGTGCAAGAGGGTTCACATTCTATTTACAGGGCATCTAAAGCTGATATCTGACTTCCATCCGGCCTCAGGAAGGTCTAGGTAAAAGTGGTAGTGTTGGGGGCCATGCATCACAGTCTCAGCCTATCTTCTGAATAACTCTGAGACAGAGCTTGCAGTTTACCCAGGGTCCTCAGCTCCCATCCCACACTCTGACCTTTCCTTCGGAGCCTCTTGTCAGTAACGGAGCTATTAAACAAACCCAGCGGCAGTAGCATGGTGTCAAAAATAACCCGATAGTGACTCACAAAGACCCAAGGTACCTGGTAAGAGCTACATGACTCATAAGTGACAATGAATGGATGACATTTCCTTCTCGGAGTGTTTATGTCTGAGCCATCTGATAGAGTCCCGCTAGCACATTCGGCTACTTTAATCAAGTTGTTGTGTGAAACCAAAGGAAATTGAAAAGGTGGTTCCGCCAGATGAGCCATCTTTCAAGTGCCATCTACTCACCGGGGGGTTCGTGGTGTGGAAAGCTTCTTCATGAGTCTGTTTCACTGGGGAGGAATGAGGACCGGCCTCCACGCCTGAGCTCCTTGTACAATCACTTGGTGCCAGCAGAAGCAATGGCCGACTCTTCCCCTCAGCCAGCAAGTTCCTATGGCTATGGCTGTATACACACTGTGGACTGCTTAATGTGCCTCACAGACCTAGCGCATCTTTAAACCCTCATAATTTAATTCAGCATGGGCAGCTTTTAAATGGAACATTAAAGCAATCAAATCCAGCAATGCTTAAAACTGTGAGAAATACAATATATTGACAATTGTGGTTTAAATGGCAAATGCCTCCCAAGGGCTCATATTTTTGAACCCTTGGTCCCGAGCTGGTACTGGTGTTTGGAGAGGTTATGGAACCTTGGGGAGGCAGAGCCTTCCTTGCCGGAGAAGGTACAAAACTGGGGGCAGGCTTTGTGGACTTATAACCTTAGCCCACTTCCTGCCCTCACTTTCTCTGCTCCTTGAGTGAGGATGAAACATGACCAGCTAGCTTTCTGTTCTTGTTGAGCCTTGCCTGTTGTCAGGCCTTTTTCTCACCACCATAGACTCTATCCCTCTGGAACTGTGAGCCACAATCAACCCGTTTCTCTTCTAAGTTTCTTTTGTTCGTGATATGCTCTCATGGTAACAGAAAAATAACTAACACAGAAATATTTGCATTTGGAAGGCTGAGTTAGAAACTCTAATTTAGCGTTGATTCTTTTCTACTTTGCAAAATAGGTCTTTATTAACACAGATTATATGTGAAAAGCCTACTTAATGACAGCAATCATTTCCCCTTTTCCATCAACAGAAGCCAACATTTTCTGTTATATAAAAACCTCGGGCTGGAGATACAGGCTCAGTTGGTAGAGGGTTTACTTAGCATGCAAGAAAACCCAGATTTGAGCCCTAGAATCATAAACTGGGTGTGGGGGCACATTTCTGTAATCCCAACTCTGGGGGGTGGGGTGTAGAGGCAAGACCATTAGCAGTATGAGGTCATCACCCTTGGCTACACGGTTTAGAACTACTTGTCAGGGAAATCTGGACTTCCACTCTCTTGGTGTCCCTCAGACCCTAGCCTACCCTGACTCATGATTTTGTACTGGGGGCTGTGGCCTACAAGGAAAGATAATAGTCACATAAAATGTCGTACTTTATGTTTTATAAGAATTCAGCTGCGTTGTTTACCAGGGTTTGATGAGGAGACTCTGGCAGAACTTCCCCTCTGTCTCTTTGTCTCAGAGAACGCTCTGTCAGTACTACGACCCCTGCTATAATTTCAGTAGATCACGGCCTGCAGTGGTGCTATTGGGGGATGCTTCAGAGCCTTAAGAGGCAGGGCCTATTTGGGGTGCACTTGGATCACTGGGGATGTACATTCAAAATGAATTGCGATCGCCCACCCGTTTTTTCTCTTCCCCTCCTCTCCCCACCTCTGACTTATGAATATGCCACAGTGTGAGCACTTATTTTACTATGTAATGCATTTATCTAATTATTATTAATAATAAATAAATAAAAATATAAATATAAAAATAAAATAATAAATAAAATAAAAATAATAAAATAAATAAATAAAATTCTTAATAACAATAAAAACTCGGGAGTCAGATATGGGGCAAGAAGCTGAAAAATGTGAGAAGCAATGGAATAGTAATCAATCTCTCTCCTCCCTCCAAAAGGCCTGGGGACCCTCTCTAAGTCCCACCCTAATACTTCCAGTGTCTCTCTGTCCTCAGTCCCCCAAAATCTCTCTGGTTAATTTCGGTCCGCTAGTTGCTAGCTCCGCCCTCTGATGCAAAGCAAATTTTACTGGCCATTTTGAGAGCATGGGAACACAATCGAAATACCACACAACAACTACATGTTCCTGCCACGATGTGCTTCTCTCCCCGAAGGCCCAACTCTATGGGGCTGCCCCATCTCGGGCTTGAGCTTCTAGAAATATGCGTTAAGTGCCTCAGGCATCCCACGGTCGTAACACCGTGGCTCAAACACCTCATTGTGTCCCTGCTTTCTGTCATGGCCTCTGGAAAGGACATGGCTAAATTAGAGGCCACCCCTGTAACCGTGGGCCTCCTGCTATGGCTTCTGAGAGAAGTCTGTGTGCACGCTCCCACTACTGCTCACGGCACGCTGGTCCTCTTCCTCACCAGTCTGTGCGGACACCGAGCCTCCTTAGCCACGGCGCCATCGGCGCCAGGCACAGAACACAGAACCAAATACAGGAGTGTGCCTTGGTGCACAGGCCCGACCTATGTTTTCGCCGTATTTTCTCTTCATTCCCCTCTCTACCCAGCCTTCTTCCTTGCCTCTTGTGACCTTCTTCATGGTATTGATTGATGCCGTCGTTCCTTTGTACTGCGGCTGGTGGCCGCTCTCCTCCTGTCCCTGCCCCCACCCTGTGTAACTCGATGCTTCCAGGGTGAGAAGGAGCCTCTGCTAGAGAAATGCAGCCGCTGCCCTCAGAGCAGTGTAGGGGGAGCTGTGAGGGTAAACCGGGGCAGCAAGGAACCCCTCGAGTCCCGAGGAAAACGCACTGCCAACGCAGCACGCAAGACCGCGAAACCCTGAACAGACAGCAGAGGTGGGCAGGCCTCTCACCTGAGTCCTGATGGCTGTGCTTCAGATAAACAGGGTCCATTTTGAAGGCTCCGGTTAAGTCAGTTCTCTTTTTCACCCTGATTTGAGAGAACAAAGGACAGGGCCTCTAAATCACAGCAGGAATAAAAACATTCTAGAGACATTTGCACCCTTCCCTTTGGCTATCAGGCTGTTAAGAACACCGATTGGAATTTCCCCAGGAATCTCATGCTGGGAAAAGGAAAAGGATAGAAGCCAGGGCCAGCAAAAGTAACTTGTCTCCCAGAAACAGGTTTCACCGAGTTCTGAGGACTTGTCAGGCCACTTTTGTAGGAGACAGCGGAGCCGGGCAATGATGGGCTGGACCACACATTGACCAGGGCTGCCTAGTTATGCAGATCCCTTGCTCTTTAGTTAAACCTGATTTCCATGTCAGTACCCAGAAAAGGAGGGTGGAAGTGTCGCTGGGCCTCTTTTTGTTTCTCTTCCCAGTGTGGCACACTGAAGAAATCCTTTTTTTTTTTTTTCTGTTTAACATTACTATGCCTCTTAATTGGCATATTGAGGGTAGGTGGGCAAGCCGAGCTTGTTAGCTGCCAGAGTCCAGGCTCTGACCCTAACAACTCAGGGGGCACACCTTGCTGGACAGACAGCACCATACTGGGCTCTACACTGTACTGGCTCCCGTGGTCTCACATTTTGTATGGGGCCTTTGGTTTCCAGCAATCGGTAGTGTTTCACTGTGGCTTTCTATGTGTGGATTTCAGCCCCCGTTTTTCTGCTATTGGTGATCAAGTCCAGGGCCTCGTTCATTCTAAGCAATTGCTCTAATATAGACAGCCACACCACTAGCTCATCACTATGATTGGTCTTCATTTGCATTTCTGATAATAGATGGAACTCATTACTTTCTACTAAAGAAGGCCTTGTGTTGGACACTGCATGTAAGCAGTACATGTGCACGCGCGCGCACACACACACACACAAATAAACAAATAATAAACACGCAAATGAATAAACAAGTCTTTAAAAAAATACAAACTTAGGGCCAGGCATAGCGTCACATGCCTTTGGTTTTGTTCTGCAGGGGTATTGAATTTAATGCCTTTCCTGAACCTGATGGTATAACTCTGTTTCTCATTTTTCTTTAGCATGACAAACGATGTTTTCAAACCTTCTAATGTTCTAACACACACACACACACACACATATGTGGGATACACATGTTCTGGTCTATTTTGTTAAGCACCACTGTGTCTTACTAACATCTGACTTAGAATTCAAACTTTTAAGTTTGTGGGGTTTTCCTATGTTTTTCTTTCTGGGCTTCTCACCTAAATTTGGAATTGAGCTGAAACTAACTTGATGACATAAGAGACATTTGCTGTTCCCTATGAGCTAACTGCATTTGTGCTTGGACTGACAACTCCCCTGACAGACCGCAGAAGGGCCAAATTTGATTGTTTTACAAACATAGTGTACGAGTTTTCTATTTATTCTTAAGTCAGTTTTGGAGGAAAAAAAAGTTTTGTAGGATTGTATGTGTAGCTGTGGATGTTCTTGACATTACTTCTTCATTTGTGGTGCTGAGGAAGGAATCCAATGCGCTGACAAGGAGGGGGTGGGAGGGAAGTGGGGGGGGTGGGGTGGCAGTTACTGCATCCCAGCCCTTCTTTAATTTCTATTCATCTTTCCCAAGATCATTTATCTAAGCAGACAAAACAGCAACCAGTATCTGGCTTTGCTGATCGTCTCTGCGGCTCTGATATGAAAGGATGTTAAGGTCTGAGCTGATCATTTCATACTTACTTCCGTGTGAAGGAGCCAACGCACCAACCAAGTGAACAGTAAAAAGCTTAGGAACAAAATAATGAATTCATTAAGAAACGTATTTACTGTGCCTGTAGTGATTGCCAGGTTCAGAAACTTCCATTATCTTGTGTATCTCAATATTTGAAGAAGTCAACCGAAGTATTTACGTTACGTTATGGGCAAGCCGTTGGGGAAGTCTCATTGAACGAAAGAGAGACACTGCTGTTTTAATGATTACAAACAGAGCACACGACAAACAAACACAGAAATCCCACCCCAAACCAAACTATATTCGCTTCTTGTTTTAGTCAAATCTTAAACTGTATCTGTAAAAAATTATGAATTCGGGACTGCTGACCTGGGTCACATTTTGCAGGGGCTGAGGGTCAGCCACCTCAGAACTCTGGTGTTCACTTACAGGTCTCCTGACGGCCTGTGCTCTGTTTTAACAGAGCAGATCACATTACTGCAATGATATCAGGGCTAGCAAAAGATTTCTTTCTGTTTAGCAGATAGATGTTCAGGACAGTGCAAAAGACCATTGAAAAAGCTCTCAGATTTCATCCTCTGAGTGACTCCCTGTCACCACCTTACGAGGCGCCATCTTCTCCTAAAGCCCTCTGCAAACACTCAGAAGGGACCCCCCTCCCCAGCATGCTCCACAGAACCCCTCCGTGAAGGCAGCTGGGCAGAGAAAGACAGGATGGGGATGTTATGTCTAGCTAGTGACCTTTTGCCTTCAGGCTGTACTTGCTGGGCTAAAATTCAGGGTCTTTTGTAGTGTTCAGAGAGAAAACACAGTCAATAACTGTTTGAACGAAAGTTGAAACAGAATGGCTGCCTAAGTCTGCCCCCCCCCTTCACCAAAACACAGCCCCTTTCTTCAGCTTCTTCTGGGCCCATGATGAATGACCCCACTCGGTTCCCTGTGCACATCTCTGCATGGGTCTGTTAGATAACACGCTGTTTCCTGTATCTGCTCTTCAGCGGCATGCCTCGAAGGGCAGAATTCTGTCTTACTCTTTACTGGGGCCTGCGTTTTAAGGCACCAGTCCCCCAGCCCTGATACAGATCGCTATGTACCCCTTCACAAGAGAAAAACATTCCCCCCAGCGCCCCTAGCTCCCTCTACCTATCTCTCTGTCTCTCTGAAGGAATCTGTTTTGCGGCACAAGCTGGTTTCAAACTCCAGGCCTGAAGTCAATCTCTTATCTCAACTTCCTGAGTAGCTGAGACTGTAGGTGCATGCCACCACGTATTTCTGGATTAAGCCTTAAGCCCTAGCTTCCTCGCCCATAAAACAGGGAGGCAATTCCTAACCCGCAGAGCTATTGAGAGGGTGAGATAAACTGTGAAGTGCTGGAGAAAGAGCAGGCGTTGCTCAGAAGGTAAAACTCTTAAGCAAAGCACCCATATTGCAGTGAGTGTTTGAGTTGGGGATGTTTGTGGCAAGCCCTTCATCACTTGTAGTAAGGACCAGAGAAGAGTAGAGGAATTCCGTCCACGCAGCCTGAGAACTCTGGTGTGTGCTGCTTCTTGGCAGTAGTCCGTTATTGTCCTCTAACTTGACATTGCTTTTTTTTCTTTTAAGACAAGGTTTGCTTTTCTGGGAGCCTTGTACTTGCCTGGGTAGCTGACTGTAGGGCTGTGTTGAATCTGAAAGCATGTGCCCTGCCCAGGGATACTCAGCACTAACCCCTCCTAACGATGAGAATGACATTTTGAAAAGAAACACATGTCTAGAAAACCACCCATTTTTAAATGTAGTAGGTTCTTTGAAACACATTCAAAACCATCTTCCAACAAGAAAATCTGCAACTCTTTCAACCAAATCTGAGCTAGGCGTTGGGTTTGCTCTACCTCAGGGCCTTTGCACACTTTCTGACTCCTGCCTGTCATTTCCCTATTCAGGGGTCTGATCAAATGTCACTTCCCCAAAGGGTCTTCTCCTGACCTCCCTATCATAAATAACTGACCAGTGAATGAAAGAGCCATTTCATGGTGTCCTGGGCCCTTTTTCCTCCTCATGTCAGCTCCCAGGCCCTCCTCACCCAAAACTCTCTCCTCATCTTGCCCCAAGAATTCCCCTGATAAGGGCTGGAGAGATGGCTCAGTGGTTAAGAGCACTGACTGTTCTTCCAGAGGACCTGAGTTCAATTCCCAGCAACCACATAGTGACTCACAGCCACCTATAATGAGATCTGGCACTCTCTTCTGGCCTGCAGGCATACATGCAGACAGAACACTGTATACATAATAAATAAATATTTAAAAAAAAAAAGAATTGCCCTGATAACATCCTAACCACAGGCACTGAAGCCACCATTACCTACATTTTATGTCCTGTCCCCCTCTATGTTATCTAGTTTTTTAGCTTATACCAGTTATTATTTTATTTCCTGGCACTCTGTGGCTAAGAGCACTAAAGTATAAAATAATTTTGTTCTTGCTCTAATGGTCATAATGCTCAGACTCAATTTTCTTTTAGCTGCAATCTGAATGTTGACTCTGAATCCTGAAGTGATCAGAAGTTGTCGGAGACTTCATGGTTACTAGGTCACAACGGTGACCTTAATGGAATTACCACATACCTCTTATAAAAAATCCTAGACAAGTTTCTCACCCCTTTCACTAGGGGTGAACACACTAGAAGGAATTGTCTGTGAAGAAACGAGCCCTGACTAACTCTGATATACCAAGTCCTCTGTGGCCTTAATCTTAGGTTTGACCTCCACAACTGCCAGAAATAAATTTGTTAGTAATCTACCGAGCCTGTGGTATTTTCTTGTTAGAGCAACGTGACTTGACTAACACACCTGTGATGGCTGGGATGCATGTACCTCCAAAGGCCCAGAAGAGACTGGTCCTCAGCCTATGGCAGTATTTGGAGTTGGTAGAGCCTTCCAGAGAGGAGGCCTAGTTGGAAATCTTCCAATGGCAAGCTGTGCTCTTTAAGGAAATCATAGGAGCCCAGGCCCTTCCTATCTCCTTGGTGTCTTGGCTGGCTGGGGCACAAACAGTTTCTACACCATGTGTTTCCTCCATGATATGCTGTCTCACCACAAGCCACAAGGAATGGAGCCTATTGACCATAGAGTGAAATCTCTGAAACTGTAAACCCAAACCTTTGTCTTCTTTCTAAGTTCATTCGCTTCAGTGTTTTGTTCTAACGACAGAAGGCAGGATGGCTGAATGGGTAGAGGTGCTCCCATACAGGCCTGGCAACCTGAATTCAATCCTCAGAGTCCACAGGATGGCAGGACATGGCCAACTCCCTCTGACTTTTACACACATTCTCAGGCTTGTGCATGCCTGTGCGCGCGCGAACACACACACACACACACACACACACACACCATACACTAAAATTAATAAATAAAATCTGTAGAAGGTTATTAAAATCTTGGGTGAAAAGACTGTGACAAAAATGAATTCGCTTTTTATAGCTGTTAAAGGATTGCAGATAAGCTAATAAAACAATAAACCGATTATTTGGTAAAGTAGGGGGATTTGACATTACTTAAATTGAGTGAGAGATGGGTTCCTTCCCATTTTAAGGTAAAGTATCATCCGTTTAATTACATTATACACTGAGTAGTTTTGCAAAGCAAACATATTGAAAACGTTAACCTTACCTGTAATATGAAAGTCAAACAAAGGTTTCCCCTCTGGTTCTATGAGTAATTAATCAATTTTTCACTCTGATTTTTTTTTTAAGAAACAAGTTTCTAGTGTCCCTACATTACGCCCAGACATTATTTCTTACAGCATCATTATGTGCTACAATATTATTTGATTTTTAAACTTGTTTCTCTTACTTAAAATATAGTGATTACTGCACTGTTACTAAGAATTTCCAGAGAGTTTTAAAGACATGATTCTTTTATTTGTTCTCAGTGAGTACTTTTAAGCATGGAGGTTGTTTAAACTCAGAGCTAGTCAGAGAGACTGATGATAAAGCTAAGAATAAATACACAGAAGCAAAATAATTAAATATAAGTGCTGAAGTTCCCTTGGATTTGTTGTCCGCTCAGGAGCGATAAGTCAAACGGCAGGTCGGCTGTCTCCACTCTTCCCTCAAGCTAATCTGTTGCAACAATACATTCTAGATAAAAGTTTACAGCCGGAGTGGGGTTGAGCAAGAATTCCAACAGTGGTTCTGAAATGGAAGTGACTGATGGACTGAGTGATTAGATGTGTTTTCTCTGCTCTCACCAGGGCCCTGGATGTGTTCTGGCAGGTAGGCCCCCATCTCTGCAGAGCAAGGGTCGAGTATCCGAACAACAAAGGAACTTACCACATGGCAGAGCAGTCAAAATTCACCAGAAGCCACTTATGGGGATTAAAGTTAAAGGAATCTGCAAACTGCAGAGGAATAAGACAACAAAAAGAAAAACAGTCACCGCTCTTTAGGGACGAAGCAAGACCCTGTGCGGTCTAAGAGTTCATTACATACACTGATATCACCCATGATTCCCCAGTGCGAGAGTTCAAAGCACTGGAAATCCAGAATATTTAACTTATAAGTATTATGTCCAGAAAAGACAGATTGGGCCTGCAAATACTTTATGCGCATCGTTCCTTCAACTACCCAAACTAGTGAAGTCCACAGAATATATATATATATATATATCATCGTGAACACAGGAAAGAGAAAAAATTTCTAACTAAATCGACAGTGATTAGACATTCCCTTTTTTATTTAACTGAAGGTTCCTTTGCCAGCCTGACAACAAGCTCCTACTTTCACGTACTTAAGGGTTTTCTTCCTCGATTTGAAAGATGAGGTCTAAATTCGCTGAATTCCTGACAGTTACCGGCTTCTGGACTGGAGGATCACCGATAACAGCCGCAGACTCACAGACCATGTTTTCAGGGAGAAAACAGGTTTCAGCTACCGACAGCAGCCGAAGGCTCCTGCCTGGGTTTCAGCTCTGCACACACAAACCCAAGAGCCTCACAAAGGCTGCTTTCTGCCTTTTTCCAAACGCAGGCCCCGGTTTCCCATGTGACCGATGAGTGGCAATGAGTCCATCTGAATGTCAGGGATTTGGCCTCCGAGCTCAATTTAGATAGAAGCGAGGCTCAGTCTCGCCCAATTTCCTAAAGAGACATTTTTCAAACTTCCCAAGGCTTTGCGGTGGCTCCTCTTTATTTAATTCCAGGGACCCTCACGGAGGAGGCAGCAAAGCCCTAAGGGGCCTGATTGGTGTCAGTGATAGACTTGGGGCCAGCCAAGCAAGCTTCCATATGGACCCAAGCTGGAGGTGCCGATTCATTTCCTCCCAGGTTTCAGAAAAAGTAATTTTGAGAAGGAGACAGGAAATTACAGCAAGTTTCATTTGTTGATAAAAGGAAACAAAAGGTTAAAGAGGAGCATTGTTTGCTGGGGATTTTATTAGTTCCCTCCGCTGGGGCTGATCTGTTTAAACTTCTTTCATTACGGTACAGTGATATTTTCCTCCCGCTGACAGAGAGGACGGCCCTTATCTGCAAGGGTCGGGCCACAGCAGGATATTGCAGCCGCTTATCTGACCACGGAGCAGCCAAGCCCTCAGTCAGGCAAGGAGAGAGCGGTACCACTAATGGAGGAAAAATTGCAGCGGCTCCTTGTCCCTATGAGTGCTGCAAAAGCTGTCTACTGTTGATAGGATCTGGCTGCGGTGCCCATCGCTGTGGTGGTCTGTCTGTCCCGCACCCCTCTGTGAAAGGCGAAACTTTGAGTTGTCGGTTCAGGCCAGAGAAGAGCACCCTAAACCTGCTACCTGGACTCAGCAGCCTCCGGCCTAGGCCTGACTCTGGTAAAGGAGACACAAGGCCCTTCTTCCCTCCCTCCCTCCACTAGTTGAAGGACAAATGGGTTGAGAGTCCCTTATCTGAAATACTTCTTTATATTTAAAAGTATTTGCACGTACAGAGTGAAGCTGGTTAGCCGTTGGCCCCGAAACTAAACATGAAGGGTCTGATGGTACAACTCGGAGGTAGTTTTACCCAGTGTTTTTAAAATGTCGATGTATGAAATGAAGCTTCACGATATGGAATTTGCCTCTTTGGCATAAGTGCTCGGAAAGTTTCTGATTTTGGACGTTGGAGTTTGGCTTTGAAATGTCCACATATCATCAAGATTAGTGTTCATTTCTGAGACCCAAACACCCACAAAACGAGCTGTGGGACATGAAAGGGGTTTGGCATTAGAATCGTAGTATCAGAACTTCCCACATGTTAACGCGCCCCTCAGTCCTTGGTGATTTCAACCTCTTTCTGCTTCCTAGGATGGATCTAAGTTTAGCGTGTGAGAAACACTCATTGCTGACTGCCTGTGCGAATGAGTGGCTGCAGCACAGAGAGAAACCACAATGCTATTTTGTTCATTAGCAAGAAGGTGAGAGATTATTCTCTCCAAAGATTTGTATTCCATACCTTTGATGCTCGCCTTTCTGTTATTATAGTCTTATGAGAATCCAAAGTAGTAATTAGAAAATTGATTGGCAAGCCGGATATGCAAGCAGAAAGAGGTTTAGAGGTAGTTTCTTCAAGCCCTGGTGGAAAGTTAGTGAAAGCATCTAGTGCCTGCTCAGTTGCCTAAGCAGCAAACTCTTCTTAAACCCTTTAGGTGTGATTAGCACAGCCACTCCTTAGGATAAACCCAGGAAGGATTCCTCAGGAGGAAATCCATTTTAAAGGTGTGGGTAGAGGGTACCTGAACTGCCCAAGATCACATGGTGATTCCAATCCAGGAGCCTAATGCTGAAGCCTGCATGCTGATTCCGCTTCCCTTAGAAGGTGAGGTCTCAAAAAACCACTTCTTCCACGACTAAAGCAATTCTTTCCTGGCTAAGGCACCGGCTCTTCTATTTTAGTATCGCCTTCCTTGGACACACTTCTACAAAAGGCCTCTTGGGGCTCTTTAGTGCATTAATCTGCTAGTTGCCAGGTAGAAAAGTTTCCTATCCTGCGGACTGCCAAGCAGTGGAATTCTGCATGAGTCTGGAATGCTATGGGTGATACCTGCAGTAAGTCTGCACTGATTTATGGTCTTTAGTTCTATGGAGAGAAGAGTCCTAGCTAACTGTTTTGATTGCAGTTCTCAAGGAAGAGTTTCATTTGATATGAAAGGATACATTTTGCAATTTTCAGAAGACTCCACGGGACACTTAAATGCATTGGTGACTTTCTATGGGATATTGACTAAGGAGACCGTCTTGCTCAGGTATACGAGACGAATGTGAACAACACATTGAGCCACATTGGTAGGAATTTGCAGGTTGACGTTTTGAATTATTGTTTGCGTGGAATGCATAGAAATTTTATTTTGCTCAGAAATATACTTCCATAGCTTTATAAGTCTAACCTGTGATGCGCAGCTCTGCCCAGAATTTGTAGCAACTGGGAAACAGCTGTCAGTCTCGGGAAAGCGTCAAAAGACATACTGCACGACTAGAACGTCCCCAGCCCCTGTCCTGAGGAGGTGCAATTTCTTTTTATTAAGCTAGTTTTTACTTTTAAAAATTATGTAAGGGGGGGGCATAGGATAGATGCATGTGACTGCAGGTGTGCACAGGCTAGAGACATAGAGACATCAAAATCTCCTAGCACTGCAGTTACGGGAGTGGGAGTAGATGCTGGAAATCAGACTCAGGTCCTCTGCAAGAACAGGACGTACTTGGAATCACTGACTCACTTTTCCAGCTCCCTGGGGAGATGTAATTTCTAATAACCATTGCAGTTGGCTAGAAAGTAGTTTGCTAAAAGAAACCAAAGCATTAAGAGTTGGGTGTCCAATTCTTACAAAAGCAGAATTCACTGATAACACATTGAAGTTTTTTTTTTGTTTTTTTTGTTTTTTTTTTTTTTTAATGATCTTGGGTAGCAGTGATACTCAGTGGCTGAATACTTGCCAGGTACACAGAAGGCCCCTGGGCTTGATTCCCAGTGCGAAAAGTCAAAAAAAAACCTTGTTAAACAGCTTAAGGCATACTCACCTCCACGCCATTCAGAAGATACCTGAACTCAGGACAGATAAAGGCACTGCCCGCATAAGCAGCATCAATGTGCAGCCATATGCCCTCCAGGTTGCCTAGTGGTCAGAAGCAAATGGTGAGATCACACTTGGACACACCCCCACCTCATGCAGAGCAAGAAATGCCTGTCTAAAGTCTACCAAACCTCTTACATATAGCATATCAATACTATTTGTGGAACAAATAGCTGGATCTCCAAAAGGCCCCTCCCATCAGGAGACTGTAAAACTAATGGCAGAGATACTTGTCCAGATGTCCAGAGAGTTCTCAGAAAGTGGGAGGGAGGAGGGCGGGGGGGGCGCAAATCTTTTATCCCATCATTTGGGAGGAGGGGTAGATCTCTGTGAGTGAGTTCAAGATCAGCCTGGTCTACAGAGCAAGTTCCAAGACAGCCAGGACTGTTACACAGAGAAACCCTGTCTTGAAAAAACAGACAAAAAGCCAAAAAAAAAAAAAAAAGAAAAAGAAAAAAAAGAAAGGAAAGAGCAAGTTCCAAGACAGCCAGGACTGTTACACAGAGAAACCCTGTCTTGAAAAAACAGACAAAAAGCCAAAAAAAAAAAAAAAAAGAAAAAGAAAAAGAAAAAAAAGAAAGGAAGGAAGGAAAGGAAGAAAAGAAAGAAAGGAGAGAGGGAAACTCAAGCAACCACCCAATAGTACAAGGCAGAGTCAAGCACATGGCAGCCCTACTGAGATTACCCTCCCCAAGCCCCCCAGCTAGAGTGTCTTTCCTTATTGTATTCGCTAACCCTTCTCAAGTCCTCCTTTGAGAAATGTCCTTCGTGGAAAGCTGAACACATAATCTATACTCTGATGGCCTTGGTTGTCATTTTGAGCCGGTTTGGAATCACCCAGGAAGACAAAGCTCTTGGCATGCCTGTGAGACCATTTCAGGGAGCATTAACTGAGGGTGCAAAGAGCCGTATGTAGAAAGTGGGTGGTACCTTCCATTGGGTAGGTCTCATAGAAAGAGGAAAAACACCATCATCACCTCCTTGCCTCTGATGCTATCTCCTAGTCACTAGGTTAGCTTGTCATTTATTACTGGGGCTGTTCTCTGCCGACTTCACCCTACGGTTTCCTCTCCCTTCCCCTATGGACTCAATACCAGAAACTTTCCAGGTATCTCCAAGCTTTCAGCACTGAACTGGAACTACTGAAGCATCTACGTCCTGGGTTCCTGAGCAGTGGCTGAGTTCCTTGTGTCTCTTTCTGCATGGTGGTAGCTGCTATAGATAACCTAATTCATCCTATCTTTATAGCACACGTATGTATATAAGTGTGTATAGGCTATATATGTATGCAGTCTATCGGTTCCATTCCTCTGGAGAACTCTGCAAATACATACTCTGACATTGATCTGCCTCCTCCGTGCCCACCACCAAGTTAGGTAATTTATCTTACACAATTTAAACTATCCTTGGCCCTTGTCAGAAATGTTTCCTAAACTGCATCAGTCACTTTCTTTTTTTTTTTTTTTTTTTGGTTTTTTGAGACAGGGTTTCTCTGTGGCTTTGGAGCCTGTCCTGGAACTAGCTCTTGTAGACCAGGCTGG
>JAQHUG010000046.1:4558035-4578043 GCA_028555095.1 Dicrostonyx torquatus | reverse complement strand
GTTTTCACAGACCAGAAGTTTAAATAATGAATCCTGTTATTTACAGCCCCTGGGGTGTGTGGACTAAAGCAAGATGATTCCGTGTTTTCTATGGGTGCCGCTTGGGTTTCACTATCTATAGCATTTGCTTTTTTTTTTTTTTTTTTAGCTCAGTTCCTCTAGGGAGTTCCGTTGATGCCACACTGGTCAAGTTCAGTTCAGGTTGTTGAATGAAAGAGTAAGATCAAACAAGTTGGAAAGTCTGCATGGGCCCACAGTAAGAAACACTCATACAGCCGGGCAGTGGTGGAGCACGCCTTTAATCCCAGCACTTGGGAGGCAGAGGCAGGTGGATCTCTGTGAGTTCGAGGCCAGCCTGCTCTTCAGAGGGAGTTCCAGGACAGGCTCCAAAGCTACACAGAGAAACCCTGTCTTAAAAAACTAAACAAAAACAAACAAACAAAGAAAAAAACAGCAATCATACCATAGCCCGGGGAAGGTAGGGGTCTGGAAGGACATTTAGGTGTCTCTCTCTCATCCCTCCATTGCTCCTCCTATATCCCCCACCCTTGAGATAAAGGCACTCTGGCTAAGCCAGTGAGACTTTGAAAAGAAAGCAGGTCATATAGCTGCACTCCTGTGTCTCAGAGTTTGTTTCATAGCACCCAGATGAGGGACAGCTCAGTCTGAGTCTCACCAGCTAAGGGACAAACAGCTAAGGCCACCCTAGAAGGCTTTTGGTACCTTCACCAATAAACCTGGTTTGGTAGGTAGGAAAAGACCCAATGGAGCACCAAATTATCTTGAATGAAGAAGCAAGTTTACCTGTAAAGGATCTAACCTCCACTCTGGTTCCTAAGAGATGACCTATGGATCTCATTTTTTGTCTTGGGCTTTGGTCCAGACGTTCTGATACTATGATTTACAATGGGGACACTAGGCGATGCCATAGCAGTTTTGACTTCTGGAGGAGTTGCTGTCTAAAGGTACTAGCCGGGCATCCAGGAGGAGCTGAGGAGGACTAAGTCCTCACAGAAACAGACAGTAAAGCATTAGGAGAGCTTGCCTGATAGGGAAATGTCTTGACCTAATGCACACGGTTGCACATTATAATTAGAGCAATACCGCCATGACTCCTCAGAGACCACCAGAAGTCCCATTTGCTCACACTTCAAGACTCTATCCTATGTGTCTCCTTGGCTGTCAACCATTCCTGTGAGCTAGTTCTCAATAAGTTTTGAGTCCTCTAGCGGGAACCCTGAAGCAGTAGCAAGTGTCTGAACAGGGGTTCTCAGACACAAGGGCTACCTTGTGCAGACTGTCTTCTTCATTTGGATTAGTTCCAAACTCCAACAAAAGATAACTCTCAAATGTTCCTGAGACGCTTCTGTACGGATACTGGAGAGATAACTCGGTGGTTAAGAGCACCGGCTGCTCTTCCAGAAGTCCTGAGATCCCAGCAACCCCATGATGGCTCAAAACCATCTATAATGGGATCTGATGCCCTCTTTAGGCATGCAGGTATAAATGCAGACAAAGCACTCACATATAAAAAGTACATAAATAAATTAAACCGAAGGAAGAAGGAGGAGGAGGAGAAGAAGAAGAAAAGCAGCAGCCATTTCTATATGGGCATCTTCTAGCCCTATGAGGAAGTGAGATGGGATTGACATTGCCTCTGTGTTCTGCATGATGGGCTGATCCAGCCCCATCATCCAGGCCCTTCTTACACACGTAGGAATTATGTGGATGCAGCATGAACACACAACAGCTAGATATAGGGAGTTACACATGTCAGGCATATTAGCACTGAGGTCACACCACCTTTGGCTTCTGCAGCCCTTGGCTTCCTCCTCCCACTAGAACCTATTTTCTAAGAGGCCACCTCAGTTTGCAGAAGCCAGGCCAGGCTGGCCATGGTGCATAGCCTACTTACAGCCCTTCTGGCCCTCAGGATGAAGCTGTGGCAAGTTGTATTACATCCCTCCTCTCCCAATTCCCTGAGTCTGCCTGCCTTGCTCAGCCAGACCCCTTCCTCAGGGTCCCCAAGTGTGCACCCAGCTTCTAAGGCTCCCATCTATCCATCTGCTATAACCTAACCTCTTCTTAATCGACACCTCCTATGGCAATGGATCCATCCAAGTGAACTAATGTCACCATCTTCTCTGGGGTACCATTTTCAAAGGGGCTACAAAGAGCCAAGTTTCCTGAAGCAGAAGCTGGAAGAAAGTCATCTTCTGAGAGATGGTGAGTGGAGAACTCTATGCTGTCATGACTAGGTTATTTTAACCAATAGGAGAAGGCCAGCTTGGAATATAGTGCTTGGTGGTGAAGGATGCTAATTAATGATAGCTTAAATAAAAGGCACTGCTTTAGAGACAGTGGGTTGCAAAGGTTTTAACTATAAGACACTACCACTGGTTGGTAATATTACCCTCAAGTCTGAACACTGGCCATGTATGAAAGGGCTCGGAGTTGGCCTTGTCAACACCCCCAACATTGTCCCAAGAGCAATCTCTGGGATTGAACCCAAAACAGCAAAGCACACCTCAGGTTCTGCCACAACACTGGTCCAGCCTGACAGAGGGAGCTGCAGGACAGCAGGGCAGCCTGAGCTGTAATCCCCCAGCACTGTGAGCACTCATGGCAGGGGCCACCTGCTGGCTGTCATCTTCCTGCTCCTGTGGGGAGCCAGATTGAGTTCAGGGATAACAGCCCTGTAGGCTCTAGCTGGCAGAAGACTTCAGTGCTTTAAATCCGATAGCCCTGGGGAATGACATCAGCCGGCTGTTGGCCAGGACATTCAGTCCTTGGCCTGACATCTGAGTCAGAGGACTTCGACTAGCTTGGCTGAGCTTGTAGAAGGTCTGCAGCTAACGAGGCCCACAGTACAGCCATAGCTGGGGATGGCCAGCTAGTTCAGTGTGTTCTCAGCCTGCTGTGTGTGGCTGTCTTTAGCCAGTAATAATCACAGCTGTGCCATAGCTCCTCACAGGTGGAGCCAAATTCCGAGTGAATGGCAAGGCTGTGTCTACCCCACTTCTCATGGTTGGTGATTAGCCTCACGGTCCTGGCGGTACAAGCATGTTCTACACGTAGCACATTGCCTTTCCTACAGCCCATTGTCTGCGCGAACTCCCCTGAGCTGCGCTGTGAAGGAAATACTGTTTTACCATTATGAGAGCCGTTTTTCTTTCCAATTTTTAGATAGGGGAAAATGAAGGTCAGGATTTAAGACATGCAGCTGTAAGCTATAAGCTCTTCTGCTGCTTGAGGTCATGGCCAGCCCGCCCCACCCCACCACCACCACATCAGAGTGCCTGCGCTACCTCCATCCCTGTCTCCCGCTAGCCAGGGAATAATGACCCAGGGGAGAGGAACCCGTTCCTGAGAAGAGACCACAAGCAAATGGGGTTAGGAGAGGTGGGAAACGTGCTTGGCCCACACAGGCTGACAAAGAAGCCAGATGCCAAGCAGGTGGCGTGATGTCTGGCACCAGTCAAAGGACTGAGGTCAGAGAGCTTGCTAGGGACAGCTCCACCCGAGCCTTCACATCCCCGAGGGACAGAGAGGAGTGAATTTCATGAGCTGATATATCCTTGGTGCCTTAGAAAGAGTTCCAAGGCCTGCTGAGTTCCCAGCGCTCGCATCAAAGGTGAAACTCTAGAAACACAGGCGTGCATTCATTTTGCAGCGAGCACAGAATTCTAATCTCAACGAGAAAGACAAAATGTCCTGATGGATGGAGGAAGGAGACAAGCACGAGGTCTGGAAATTATCTGAAATGGAGCATTCTCTGTAGAAGTTTAGCTTGACAGTATTGATTTGCTAAATCAATACTGAGAGCCGCGTCCTGCTTAATGGCGGGCAGTCTGAGAAATGTATCATTCCTCAAGGTGGTCGTTGGGAAAGCACCGTAGAGTGTGCTTGTACACACCCCGGGTGCAGCATATGCCATCCTAGCTGGTGTTCGCCCTCACTGAAAACGTTACTGCACATCACAATAATTTATCTATTTGTTTTCGTTTTATTTATTTATTGTTTTGGTTTTTTTAAGACAGGGTTTCTCTATGTAGTTCCGGATGTCCTGGATGTTGCTCTGTAGAGCAGGCTGGCCTCAAACTCAGAGATCCGCCTGCCTCTGCTTCCTTAATGCTGAGATTAAAGGCATGCGCCACCACTGCCTGGTTTACAAGAATTTACTTTCTTTAAAAAAAAAGTGAAAATGCACCAGGCAATGGTGGTGCACACCTTTAATTCCAGCACTCGAGAGGCAGAGGCAAACAGATGTCTGTGAGTTCGAGGCCAGCCTGCTCTACAGAACAAGTACCGGGACAGGATTCAAAGCTACACAGGAGAAAGCCTGTCTCGAAAAACCAAAACTAAGGGGAGAGAGACATAAAAATGTGCTGGGCAGGGGTGGCACACACTTTTAATCCCAGCACTCAGGAGGCAGAGTCAGGTGGATCTCTGCGTTTGAAGCCAGCCTGGTCTACAGAACAAGTTTCAGAATAGCCAAGGCTACACAGAGAAACCCTGTCTCGAAAAAACAAAAACCAAAACAAACAAAAAAAGGGGGGCATGACAAAAGACTGGATTCATACTACGCATCCAATATGAATGCCATGAACACACAGGACCTTCATGTTGGGGTAACTGCTCCAAATGTTGAGGCGTTTAGTTTCCTTAGCATGGCCACCATATCCTAAGCATTATATTCCCACAAAGTATTTGGACATTTTCTCCCTTTCAAACAGTATGTTGGTATTGTTAAGCTCAGCTGTTGTGCAATTAGTTCAAACTCTGAGTTTGCAATTTAAGTCAACGGGGTTACATTATTGTCAATAGAGGATGAGGCGTGCAAATCAGGATGATTAGAATTAATAAGGAGCACAGCTCAGAGTGAAAGGGTGGCTAAATCCCTCCATGGGAAAAATACTTTTCAAAAAACAAAAACAAAAAACTGAATCTGATACTTACAGATGGGTCCCACTTCTAGGAGATTGTCAAAAGAGCAGCAAGATGTGGTCCCCAGTGTAGCAACCACCTAGGAAGTAAAAACACAACCATTTTATCTCCCATGTTGCCATTTTTATAACCCAGCCCCTCTTCCACAGCCATTGCTAGTTGGTTAGCCCAGGCACAGTGCTAAGGAATGTTTATGTGGAGACGGAAACCCATGAATCTGTGTTTAATCTTTTGATTAAAGTATTATAGCAGAAAAAGAGAGCAAACCTATGAACAACAGTCTCAACTGTGGACTGGGGAGATGGCTCGGTGGGTAAGATTGCTTTCTGTGAAAGCAAAAGACCTGAGTTCAAATCCCTTGCTTCCAAATAAAACCTAGGCATGACCCCGCATGCTTGTAACTCCAGCACTGGGAGACAGCACTGGTGGATGCTGGGGATTTTTCTGGTCAGTTGACTTGGCCAAAACAGTGGGCTTCATGTTCAGTGAGAGACCCTACCTAAAAAAATAATACAAGGGCTGGAGAGATGGGTCAGCAGTTAAGAGCACTTGCTGCTCTTATAGAAGACACAGGTTTGATTCCCAGAACCCTCATGGCTGCTCACAGTTTTCCATAACCCCAGTTTCAGGGGATCCAGTGTCCCCTTCTGACCACCATAGGCACCAGGCCACATATGATGCACATACATATATGCAGGCAAAACATTCACACACACTATATATATATATGAATATAAACATAATATACATATATATACATATACATACATACATATATATATATACACACACACACATACTATGTATGTATGCTATGTGGTGTGGAAAGTCCTTCTGTATATGTGTTGCTTTTATTTGTTAATGAATAAAGAAACTGCTTGGCCTATGACAGGGCAGAACAGAGATATGGAGGGAAAACTAAATTGAATGCTGGTAGAAAGAAGGTGGAGTCAGAGAGCCACCATGGAGCTGCCAGAGGGGAAAGACGCAAACTGCTAGCTGGAACCTTGCCAGTAGGCCACTAAGTTTGTGTTAAAATATAACTGGAGAGATGGCTCAGAGGTTAAGAGCACTGACTACTCTTCCAGAGGTCCTGAGTTCAATTCCCAGCAACCACATGGTGGCTCACAGCACCATCTCACAGTAATGAGATCTGGTGCCCTCTTCTGGCCAGCAAGCATACAGACAGACAGAACACTGTATACATAATAAATAAATAAATCTTTAAAAAATATATAAAATAATAGAAATGGGTCAACCAAAGATATAAGAGCTGGCTAGCAATATGCTTATGTGATTGGTAAAACAGTGATTTAAATAATATTGTTTCTGTGTGATTATTTCAGGTCTAAGTGACCAGGAACAAACGAGCAGTCTCCCCCAACAACTATATATGTATTATATATCTATATACCTTTTTGGTTTTTGAGACAAATAAGTAAAATAAATAAAATTCATTGCTTCACTGTTTTGGACTTTGATGACATTCTTTCTTTGGTCTGTCATGGGTTCCCAATCTGGAGTGGGTAGATGTTTGTTCAAGTGTCCCCATAAATAGTTGCACACACACACATACACACAAACACATACACACACACACACACACACTCAGCCACAAATATACACCAGTCTGAGCTCTGCACTGTGTGGCTAGGAAGTGCTGACTTTGGCGGATGATTACCCACATTTGACCTACACAAGGTTTTCAGGGAATGGTTCCTTGAATAGAAATGAAGGAATTCAGTCATGTGAATTCCTACATGCTACTTCATCAGCTTTACCTGTTAGAGAGAAGAACATAGTTCCCAGAGAATCAAGAGTTTAGACATTTTCACCTATTTTGGTGTGTGTATATGAGTGTGCGTGTATGTATACAAAACACAGAGCGAGCCCATCAGAGGTGACACACACTGAGGCCAGCTGGGGTGTGTGGAGGTGTGGACCCACACATCAAAACATTGTTCAAGAGTGTGCCTTAGTGTCCTTATTCTGGGACTTTTCTTATCCTGAATTCCATTGCTCTCAAAGATTTGCTTCAGGGCTGGAGAGATGGCTCAACTGGTTAAGAGTACTGACTGTTCTTCCAGAGGACCTGGGTTCAATTCCCAGCACCCACATGGCAGCTAACAACTAACTGTAACTCCAAGATCTGACACCATCACACAGAGATACATGCAGGCAAAATACCAATGTATGTAAAATATAAATAAATTATATTAAAAGAAAAACAACAAAAATCAGAGGTTTGCTTCAACCTTCAAAAGATCCGTGAGAAAGTTCTACTGGTGCTGGCCATGATGCTAGAGAGTGTTGTGAGAAAACATGGAGTACTGTGGGTCATGTAATGTGAAATAAAACCTAGAATTCACTGTAGAATCCATCCTCTCAGTGCCTTGTGAGGCTGGTACCCATGTTGTTCATTTGTGTGACTGTCTCTTTCTCCAGGTCCACAATGTTCTTAAAACCAGGTCTTTATGTTGGTGGAAATTTGTACCTTGCTAGACCTGGAATGGATGCTAAAATGTATTTGCTGAACTGACACATTCCAAATGACAAGAAAAAGTCTTGTTTATGAAAGCCAAGGGCCAGCCAGATTCATAGAGGCCATGCTGTTGAGAGAGGGAACTTTCTCCTCAGGCTTGACGGAAACATGATATTTCGTGCACGTCAAATGTCAAGGGTGCATAATTGTTCAAGTCTCTCCAGAAATAGTGTCACACAATGCTCTTTGAACAAAGTATGCACCCTTGTGTCAAGTCCTCTGCTCCAATAATATCAGCTATACCACAGGACCCAAGCGTTAACTTCGACAGGTCAAAAATTCAGACATAGTTATCTGGAACAGCCTTTCTGGCTCCATTACACAGATGACCACCTCTCTTTGTTCTGAAAGCCAAACCTGCCTCTCGGCAAGATTCTACTGTCTCACCAGGTAATCCAGCATCTGTGGGTCACTCACCCAACTGCCTGGGCCTTGCTACTCACAGAGAGGCCTGGGTTGGTGGAGATACTTGGCACTATTTCTCATCGGTAGTACCTTTGAGTACTACGGGGGACTACCAGGGACCAGAGTTTTTCTGTCCCCAGTTGTAGGAGAAAGTGGCAAGACAGGTGCTGGCAGATCTCTGACAGCCTCTCTCTAACAGCCATCTGTATCCACAAAGGTCTGCTCCTAACAGACCTGGCCTCAGGCTCAGCAGAGGCAAGCATTTAAATACAGGCTTTGTGATTACGTGTGTCTGGTGACCCAGCAGATGATGAAGTCACCCCCTGAAGGTAGTTTGTTATCTTATTCACAGCCCCAGGGAAGAGGAGCCTGTTGTGCTGTGGGGTGTCCTACAGAGGACACACACAGAAACTCCAGGACCTGTGGGATGTGGGGGCATGCGACCTTTCCCTTGGTGCTCATGGGAAGTAGCAGTCAAGGCAGGCAAAGAGAAGCTGCTTTGACTAATTTTTAGAGGCTCGGGCTGCCTTTAATTATTTGGTACCTGGCTGTTTCAGAGGTAAACAGGAAGACAGCACCCTGAAGAAAGAACCTCATTGAGGCTCTTCCTTGTTTAGTGTGCATATAAATAGCATATGAATATTGGATTTGCCACTCCGTCTCTGATTCAGGAGAGGAAGGCTCTCTAGGGACATCATTGCATCAGAAAAGCAATAAAGGCCACGAGCGGTGACACAGGCTGCTATTCTAGCTTTCAGGGGTGGAGGCAGCGACATCTCAAGTTTGAGGTCAGTTTGGACTATGTAGGAAAACCATCTCAAGGCAGGGAAGACGGCTCAGCTTGATGACCTAGGCTTGGTTTCCTAGACCCATGTGGTGGAAGGAGAGAGTTGCTTCCTCTAAGTTATCCTCTGACCTCCACATATACAAAAAATAAATGCCTGTCTTTCTTCCTTCCTTCCTTCCTTCCTTTCTTTTTTTAAAAAAAAGAACAAAAATCAAATGTGACAGAGAGAGAGAGCCCTGGGTGTGATCCCCAGTTGTATTGCCTTGCTGGACTGCTTGCCAGGCCCCATCTTTCTCACTCACAATGTAACATAATGGACACAGGACGTGTCCAGTGTGCAAGGTACCAGTGGGCTTCCAAGCTCCCTGTTTCCAGGCTTTCCTAGAGCCTCAGACTCCTCTAAATCTTAACCCGGTGTCTTCACTTCATGCATTCAACCGTCCCCACGCTTGCCTCATTGATGAGTCACACCGTGGGCCTCAGGCTCACAGGTGGTTTTTCTCTGGTATCTGTAATCTCATCCTGATATTTAACTGAATATTAAAATGCCTTGCTTTAGGTACCTGGATAGCTAGGTTGGTTCGTCACAGGACTTTTAAAAATGCTTCATCTGTGTTATTCTGGGTAAAACTGCAGTTTCAGTAAAAGCAGATTGACTCGAGACATTAATAGTGCGTTATTGTCTCCATTTGTGTCTCTTAGAAACGACATGACTGCAATGTAGCAGTTGCTTAAGCCTCATCTCATTTTCTCATCTAAACACTAATTGGACTAAGTGCAATAATTTCTGCTGTTAAATTCAGACATGTTAAACATTTGCTTGTTAAAATCAGCTTTTATCTATTGCTGGGTGCACAAAGAATATAGAGGATGATCTCTGCTAAACATGATTACTGCTTATCGCCTGAGATGAGCTTTGGGTCAACATAAACGCTCGTTCTTAGATTTGCACACAAAGTATTGATCTATTTATAATGAGCTTGAAAACAACTGTGCACAAACAGTAACATTCTGCCCTGCTCTGGAAAGGAGCCTCGCTGGAGAATAAGAGATGAATGACTTGTTTTTAATGCTTCGCTGGTGAAGTCTGGTTGCTCTGAGTGTCTCTCCTGAGTTAACCATCACAATGACCTTAGATGGGCTCACGATCATAAAGAAGATGCTAGAGTAGGAAACTGTCAAAGAGTGCATGTCCAGGGACAGAGCAATGGCGAGACCACTAGCGACACCTTTGGGAGGCAGTGGTCCCCAGTGCTTGCCACAGACCCCTGTCCATTTGAACTGCAATGGGGTTGTGAACATGCAGGGAGACCTAAGATGGCGAAGCGTCAGGGGGCTGCATGGACAGTGTTCTAATGGCTTGTCCACGTGCCACAGAGCTACAAGTCAGCCTGTCCTAATTCTCAGAAGCCATATTAAAGCTAGCACCTGCTCTGCTCCAGGCTCTGATTACCCTGGCTCAGCATCGCTCAGTGACGCTAACCTGATTTCAGTGTGCTCTGCAGAGCCCTAATCACATTTGTGCAGCAGGAGGGGGCAGGAGCCAGAGCAAGCCTCTATCTTCAGAGCCCGCGGCCTTTCTACTAGTGACAGAGCCTGTGTGACCTCCTCCCCTGCTGTCCCCACCCCACCAGCCCTTTTCCCTCACGTACGTGCCTTGCAGGCATTGCCCTTTGCTGATGTTATTAGGTTGGCTTTATTGGAGAAGCAAACTATCATGAAGAAAATAGAAAGAGAGACACTTTATTGTAGGACTCCAGTCCATGGAAGGACAGAGTCAGTGTTCTTAGGCAGATCAGACTCTGCCAAATATGTCTCTTATTCTCACTAGTGGGTATCCAGCTTGAGGGGCCTGCGACTCTTGACATATACTGAAGGTTACATACCTGTAACACACATGTACACATGCAAATACTTCTGACCACCATGGAGCATTAGGGAACTAAGGCAAGGCCTAGCTACTACTCCTTCCTCATCTGGGGCAGGAGGCTGTGTCCTAGTTGAACAGTCCCAAGCTTGCACCTTGAAATAGCAAACCATTTGCACTGTCTCAAATATCCTGTGCTCGTTCACACTGATGAATGTTGTCAGTCCTCATTCCTTTAACAAAAAAATGCAATGCACCATGAAACCCTGCCTGCCCAACCTCTAGGATACAGTTGCTATAGTGTTGCTTAGCAACAAGGCATTATTGATCATCTCCAAAGCTGATTTCATTGATGTGTGAGTCCCCTCTGTGTGCTGTGGTTACCATTAATAAATAAAGAAACTGCTTTGGACCTATAACAAGGCAAAACTTAGGTAGGCGGGGAAAACTAAACTGAATGCTGGGAGAAAGAAGGGCAGAGTCAGAGAGAAGCCATGTGGCCCCACTGGAGATAGACGCTGGAACTTTAGCCGGTAAGCCATAGCCACGTCGCGATACACAGATTAATAGAAATGGGTTAAATTAATATGTAAAGGTTAGCTAATAAGAAGCTACAGCTAATAGGCCAAGCAGTGATTTAATTAATACAGTTTCTGTGTGATTATTTCGGTTTTTGGGCAGTCAGGAAACAAACAAGCCGCCTTCTTCAACATTGCATCTTCTACTCTTGTCTGTACTTGTAGTTATGAAATGGTGCAAAGACCAGGCATATCTATATCTTTGCCATGAAAAACCATTCCAAGAGGAAATAGATTATGGTTGGCTAGATACCCTCAGGGTTGGTAAAGGTACACTGAGATACAAGCATTTGTCAAATGTTCGAATGCTTGAGTGAACTGTGACACTTCCTTTTGTGACAATGCATAGGACTGGTGATGTCTGTGACGTCTGTCTGCAAAACGGCAAGGTTCTTTCTCCTCGAATATTTTCTCCAGTTTGGTTCATTAAAGCACAGTTCAAAAAATGGCATATTGTTTCTCTCTCCCCTCCTGCGTGAAAATAAAATTTGACTCTATTTCAGTGAACTGTGCAGACTTCACTTCAGCGCTTGTGTTTCTCCTTATTTGGTTTCTCCAACTGAGCACACGAATACAGTTGACCCTCTGTATCTGAGGTCTGATTTCAGGTTGAGTTCTAACAACTTGACACTGCTTAGGTAGCCAAGAATCTGAGACTAAATAGGCCACGGACCTAGGAGAAAACCAAACACTACTGTTCTGTGACACGGACATATCAATAAAATGACCCCTAATGACTAATAATGCTACTCATAGATGACTGTCCTGCTCAGTCCTCATCAGAGAAGCTTGCAGTAGATAGGAGCTAACACAACTGGACAGTGTGAAGAGAGTGGGAGAACGTGGGACACTCAGCTCTAAAAGGGAGGTATCCACCCAATCACTCCCCATACGCAAGAGGAGGCAAAAAGGTTGTAAGAGCCAGAGGGGATGAACAGCACTAAAGAAACACTGTCTTCCAGAAACAACAGGACTGTTGCACATATGAACTCGCAGAGACTGTGGCAGCATGCACAGGGCTGCACAGGGCTAAACTAGACAGGGTCCCAGGATTGAGTTGGGGAAGCAGACAGGAACTTCCTCCCACGGCTAATGATCTCGCTCTAAATAACAACTGCTTGCAAAAGAAAAATTAGTCTCACTGGGCATACAAACCGCACTTAAGGGCAGGCTCATGCACAGCAGTAGATGGCCAGCGCAAAATCAACTCAAAAGTGTTTTTGAAGGTTTTTGTTTTGTTTTGTTTGTCTCATCTTGCTTTATGTTGACTCTTTTTTCTTTCTTTTTTCTTGTATACTGTGGCTTCTAACTTTGTGGTTTTACGGTATGCCTGCGCAAGCATTTCTTGTAATCTTTCTTTGTTTCTCTTTTCTTTATTTTATTATTAGTAGTCATTTTTTTTGTTTTTGTTCTTTTTTTCGAGACAGGGTTTTTCTGTAGCTTTGGAGCCTGTCCTGGTACTCCCTCTGTAGACCAGGCTGGCCTCAAACTCACAGAAATCCACCTGCCTCTGCCTCCTGAGTGCTGGGATTAAAAGTGTGCGTCACCACCACTTGGCACTTCTTTTTTTGTTTGTTAGTTTGTTCATTTTATTTTCTTCTTCTTTTTTTTATTTGCCTGCTTGTTTTCTTAAGAGAAACAATGTGTGGAGTTGGAAAGATGAGGAGGTGGGGGATCTGGGAGGAGATGAGAGAGGGGAAGACATGATTAGAATATGTTGTACAAAAATAACTATTTCCAATTAAAAGTGAAATTTTAAAAATATTAGGAAAGAAATCCAGCAAGTTCCAAAAGAAACACTTTAATTTGCTGGGCATGAAGTAGTGTGTGCTGAATCATGAATAAAATGTGTAGGCATTGCTTTAGACATCAGAAGCACTTAAAATACATAGGAAGACACCAAGGTTATATGCACATACTATGGGCTCTCATATAAGGCACTTGAGCATCCACAGGCATCCTGGAAACAATATCCTGTGGATAGTGAAATACATCTGTATGCATAAACCTCTCATTTAAGAACATTTTCCACAAGCCCAATGTATATATTGAATGTAAACATTTCATTACAAAAAAATTAAACTGAAGCCGGGCGGTGGTGGCGCACGCCTTTAATCCCAGCACTCGGGAGGCAGAGGCAGGCGGATCTTTGTGAGTTCGAGACCAGCCTGGTCTAAAAAAGCTAGTTCCAGCCGCAGGCTCCAAAGCTACAGAGAAACCCTGTCTCGAAAAACCAAAAAAAAAAAAAAAAAAAATTAAACTGAGCCCAGTACTGCAGGAAATTTGAGAGTGTGCTGGTTAGTTTTTTGTCAACTTGACACAAGCAAGGGAATAGGTAACCTCAAGCGAGAAAATGCTCCTATCAAATTAGCCTGTAAGCAAGTTTGTGGGGGCATTTTCTTGATTAATGTGTGATGTGAGAGGGCCAAGCTCACTATGGGAATTGCTACCTCTGGGCAGAAGGTCTGGATTGTATAAGAAGACCAAGCAAACCATGAGAACAAGCCAGTAAGCAGGATTCCTCCATGGCCTCTGTTTGACTTCCTGCCACCAGGTTTCTGACTTGAGTTCCTGCCCTGACTTCCCTTCAAATTGACTGTGATTGGGTTGTATAAGTTAAATAAACACTTTCAGCCCCAAGTTGCATTTGGTCAGTGTTTATCACTGCAACAGAAAACAAAATAAGACAGGGGATATTATGCACCATATAGACAGAAATTAGAAAGGCAGAAGCAAGTCTTTTCCTTCAATCATCATTAGGACTGGGGAAATTGCTCGGTTGCTAAAGTATCTGCCGTGCAAGCATGAGGATTAGAATTTGATCCCCAGCATCCATGTAAAAAGTTGGGTGTGACAGTATGCGGTATGCGCCTGTAATCCCAGAGCTTGGGAGGGGGTGAGAACAGGTGAGTGCCTGGAGCTCATCACCTAACCTAGCTCCAAGTTCAGTGAGGGACCCTGTCTCAAATATCCAGACGGAGAATAACTGAAGAAGATATCCAACACTGACAGCTGTTTTCCACACATACACACACAAGGACGCTTGTACACATACTACTGTATATACATATACATACATGCATGCACACAGATGTGCATACACTACACCAAACACACACATAAAAAGAATAGAAACTCTGGTATATGTTACAACATGGAAGAACCCTGAAGCCCTTATGCTAACTGAAAAATATCTTTCATGAAAAGAGGTACCTTAAGGTACTTGGAGCAATAAAATTCAAAGACACACAAAATACAAGTGATTTCCAAGAGCTTAAGGGAGTGGATGTTACTATTTAATGGACACAAGATTTCAATCTTGTGAGAAGAAAGGAATTTGATGCATTGACAAAGGGTAATAATTGCATATACACTAATCATTTGAACTTTTTTTTTTTTTTTTTTTTTTTGGTTTTTCGAGACAGGGTTTCTCGGTAGCTTTGGAGCCTGTCCTGGAACTAGCTCTTGTAGACCAGGCTGGTCTCGAACTCACAGAGATCCGCCTGCCTCTGCCTCCCGAGTGCTGGGATTAAAGGCGTGCGCCACCACCGCCCGGCCTCATTTGAACATTTATTAGTTTAGTAAGTTGCATATGCAGGTGCAGAGTTGCAAAGAAAAGTTGTAATATTAGCTTCTAGAGTAAAACAATAGCAATGATTATTTTGAAAGTTCATATTTCATAACACACACCCAGATGGTTCCTGGCCTACAGTAGTGTGACTCCAAACTTTTCAAACTCATGGCAGTGTGGCAGTGACATACAGACGAAAACTTAGGTCTAATGTACTAAACAGCACTGAAAAAAGAATTGGAAGCCAGGCGGTTAATCCCAGCACTCGGGAGGCAGAGGCAGGCGGATCTTTTTGAGTTCGAGACCAGCCTGGTCTACAAAGCTAGTTCCAGCGCAAGGCTCCAAAGCCACAGAGAAATCCTGTCTCGGGGGAAAAAAAAAAAATTGGAAGTGGTTAATGTATTTTGTACTATGTATATTTCTCCTAAATCAAACTTTTAAAAAAATTCACAGAGGATAAAGTGGGGACAACATAGCAATAACAAAATAATAACTTTTAATGATGCCAAAGGGTCAGTTCCCCCAAGGAAACAACAGCCCTTATTGGTATGCATCCCTCAACAAAATAGACGAATTAAAAATTGATAGACCTGTACAAAGAAACAGATGAGCCAACCCTTGCAGTTAAAGACTCTTAATACTCTTCTACCAGGAATAGATAGATCCAACAGACAGAAATTTGATAAAGATGTACTTGAATTGAAAAGTATCATCAATCATTTGACCTAATTAAATCTGTAAAATACTTCACATAATGATCACAGAATATCTTCTTCACATGTTTGTGTAGAACATTTACTAACGCAAGCTACTTTCTGGGTCATGGCTTCATATCTCAATAAATTTGAAAGAATAGATATTGTACAGGATATGGTCTTAAATTACAGTGGAATTTAATGAGAAATCAGTGACCAAAATATAGCTAGATTATACCTCAAATTCTGAACAATCATGAAACCCATTTCTAAATGTCTTAGGAAAATTCTCAAAAAAATACTAAAAAGTACTTCAGCTCATAGAAAATGACACTACAATTCAAGATTCACCAAAGTGGAATTTCTTAGAGAGAGATTTATAGCATTGAATGCATCTACTAGAATAAAGAAAATCTAAAGTCTATAACCCAAGTGATCACTTTAGAAAACTAGCAAAAGAAGAAAATTAAGTGCAAAGTGAACATGAGAAAAATAAAAAGAAGTGTCAATAAATCAGTAAAATGTAAAATAGTAAAAAGTTGATTATTTGAAAAGATTAATAAATATGATGGCCTTCTAGCCATATTAGCTAAACCAAAACAGTAAAGTCACAAATTACTAATATTAAAATTGAAACTGGAACCATCACTGCTGATCTCATTGACATTGGAATGATAATAAAGAATATGATGGGCTCTAATCTCATAGACATTTAAAGAAATAATAAGAAATACCACGGGCTCAATGTCCACAAATTTAAAGACTCAAATGAAATGCATAAATTTCTTGAAAGACTTAACGTAAATCTTACATAAAGATACATAGATAATCTCAGTAGTGCTACATGTATTGAAATTGTGTCTGTAGTCAGTAACTTCCAAGAAAAACAGCACACCATACCCAAGTGGACTCCTTGGTTGCTCTACTGATCAACGTGATAATAGCCACGAGTCTCATGATCGATATTGACAATTGAATCTAAAGTTTATAATCAAGAGTCAAAAACCTCAAAAAGAAAGCAAAATTTTTTTTTTTTTTTTGGTTTTTCGAGACAGGATTTCTCTGTGGCTTTGGAGCCTGTCCTGGAACTAGCTCTTGTAGACCAGGCTGGTCTCGAACTCACAAAGATCCGCCTGCCTCTATCTCCCGAGTGCTGGGATTAAAGGAGTGCGCCACCACCGCCCGGCGCAAAATTTTTTTTGAACAATAACATCAGAGTTCTGATTCCACCTTGACCAATGTACTACAAATCTGCAATAACCAAGACAGTGTGGTCTTAGAAGAAGAAAGAAAAAGAAAGAAAAAGCCAGACCAACAGACCAGAAATAGGTCTACACATGGAAGCCAAGCATTGACAAAGAAGGAATGGTTGTTTAATGGAGGAAGTGTAATCTTTCAACAGATGACTCTGGAACAACGGCCCATCACAACACACACACACACACACACACACGCACACCCTCAAAGGACTCTAAACACAGTTTCCTTCTTTCACAAAAATCAGCTGAAAGTAGATGATAAATTTGAGGATAAAGTAGAAAACTACAAAGCTGCTAGACTGTAACTCTGGAGAAAATCTATCTGGTCATGGTGTTGAATCAGTTGGCTGGAGTTCTTTTGTTCTGTTTATACAGAAATAATGTGTAGCCAAGGAGACAACCTTCAAGTTCGGGCCGCTTTTGTTTCCCTTGGTGTTTTGCAGCCCTGAGTGATGGCAGCAAGCAGGTGGGAGCAGCAGCAGGTGGTACCTTCTAGTGTTACAGTCTTCATGCATGCCTTGGATATGGGGACTCTAAGCCCTGTACGTGCTACAGCCCTTGTGTAAGCCTAGAAAGCTGGGATTTTTCAGCCCTTGGTTGTAATTAGGGTTGAAGTTTGTGGGCAGCGGGAGAATAAGGATTTCTCAGCTCTTGACAGCAACCAGTGTCACAGATCTTATGTAGGCCAAGGAAGTTGGGATTCCTGAACCCCACACCCTGACCTGTGTTACGTGCTAGCCCTGGGGCATCTGAGACCTTTGGTCCTAAAGATCTGACAGTTCTCTGGAATTCCTCTGGCAACCAGGGCCTGCAGTTTTTCTCTTCTGACACCGTCTAGTCTTTTATCCTCCTTCCGTCTCAGCTGTCCACCCTCTCCTGCCGCCCCTCTTCTTGGGCCCTTCTTCAGCCCGCCCTAGCTGCTCTCAGACTCTTCATCCGATTCTTCTTCAGCTGTCAAAGCAGCTGCCCTGCCTCTTTCACAGCCCGGCCTGCCAACTGCTCAGCTGTCACTGCCACTGTCACTCGGCTGCCTTTGCCACCACTGCTGCTCTGCTCTCTCTCTGCCGCTCGGCCACGAGAATCCTTTTATTAGGTCTTAATGTTGCGGCACCAGGGAAGGCAGCACAAAAGAGTGCATCGGAGCTGATACACTTAGTGGGCTGGAAAACCTGGGAGTACAGCCCGAGGAGAGGCATTTAGGCAGAAACTGCCATTTGTTTTGGCCCCACATAGCCTGGCCTCTTAGCACCAGTCACACCACGGAGACGTCCAGTGGGATCAGTCACAGCCTTGCCGCTTGCTTTACCACCAGTCACAGTAGTTCCTTTGCTAAAGCCGACGTAGGTGTGGTTTCCTTTTGGCCTAAGTGAAAATGGTCGCGGGGTTACGCAGAGCTCACGGAGGAGGCATGTGATAGCAAGAAGGCTGCCACAGACGGTTTCCATCAGCCCTCGCTGGAGCAGTAGTCGGGGCAATCAGCTAAGGCTGGCTGTCTCGGAGTTTTCCTAGGGTGTCTGTGAGACGTTCTCCATGGCTGGTGCTAGCGTGAGGGTAGTTGAGTATTTGACTGGCGGTTCTGTTGCAGCTACGGCAGCAAGGGGGAGTCTAAGGCTGCTAATTAGGGAGTCAAACCATGCCATTCGTCTACGTGTTTAATTATTTATGAGAAATGAGCATGGCAAGGAGTTCTTCGGGACTTTGTCGTTAACACTAACAGTGTTTGCTGTGAGCTTGTTTTTTTTTTTTTTTTTTTTTTTATCGGCAGTGTTTAACACTACTTCAGGAAGGGAAACGTCCCTCTCACCGTCTTACGTATAACACCAAAGGCCTGGCCTGCGGGAAGAATTGATAAATTGCACTTCACTGAAATTAGATATGTTTAACCGAAGACAGAAGACACGATTCAGAGAGTATAATAACAAGCTACAGGCTGTGAGCAGACGTTTGGAAACCACCAAGTCAGTATGGAAACTTTGTGTTCTATTTTTCTTCTGGGAACCAGGGCTATGGCTTGCGTGTGGAATGTCCCTCACAGGCTTATGTGTTTCATCACTTGCACAGATGGTCGTACCGCTTTAGAATGTTGTAGAACATTCCGGACATGGGGCCTTGCTATGGGAAATGGGTCATTGCGGGGCAGGCCTTATGGGTTCTTGGCCAGCTCCCTTCTAGCCTGAGCTCTCTGCTTTTTGATGCTGATATGATCAAACAGCTGTCTCACATTCCAACTGCCCTCCAAGCAGCCCCTGCTGCCATCTGATAGGCTGTGTCTCTTAAACCACGCGCAGGGATAATCCTTTCCTTCTTGAGTTATTTCTGTTAGGTATTCTGTGGTAGCAGCAGCCTAAAACTGCCCTATCAAAATCAATCTGTTACTTTAAAAAAAAAAATCAACCCAGGTTTGACATTGGTGGTTTTTGAAGGAGAGAGTCAGTTTCTTTAAGGGTGCAGCTCTTGGTATGTCAACTGTTCTCCAGTGGATGGTCTCACAGCCATGGGCAACACAGAGTAGACTCAGTGGGTTATTAAAAAAGAGAAAGAAAAAAAGACATAAGTTTAGGAGTAGATAGGGAGATGCTGGTAGTTCTGAAAAGAGAAACTTTTCTATTAGGGAGAGAAATTGGGGATTAAGATGATCAAAGCGCATTGTACAAAAGTCTCAGGGAGTTCATAGAAATTTTTATTTAAAAAAGAAAACAATTTAAAAAAATCAACGTGGCCGGGCACTGGTGGCACACGCCTTTAATCCCAGCACTCGGGAGGCAGAGGCAGGAGGATCTTTGTGAGTTCGACCAGCCTGGTCTACAAGAGCTAGTTCCAGGACAGGCTTCAAAGCTACAGAGAAACTCTGTCTCAGAAAACCAATTTTTAAAAAAAAAGTCTTTAAAAGCCCATCAACCATTTAGAACATGGACAAAAGAAATGACTTCACATCTCACAAAAAAAGTACGGATGGTACATATCCATGTGAAAAGATATTTAACACTGACAGTCACCAGAAAAATGATTATGCCTCTCAGACATATTACTCTCCTAGACAGAACTAAAATAAAAAACGACAACACCAAAAGGCTTGTGAAGAAGCAAGAGCACCTAATTTTTTTCAAGCTAAATAGTGGGTATGTAAACCAAGGCAGTCAGTCCAAAGAACATTTTGTTAATTTCTTTAAAAATATATCCCAAAGAAACAAGACTATTTCTCTACACAAACACCTATGTATTAATATTCACAGATATTTGATTTGCAGTAGTTGGAAAATGAGAGCAATCAAAGCATTTCTCAGTCAGAGCATGAGTGTACATGTGTTCATTGCTCTGGACGTACTGCCCTTGAACTGTGAGCTCAAAATACCCAAG